>CAMTDV010000012.1:92614870-93221369 GCA_947069175.1 Scalesia atractyloides
TACTATATTATGATATATTATACTACATCTACACCTATACTACACTATGCTACACTTATACGATACAATATGATATGGTATGATACGATGCTATACTACACCTATAGGCTTATATGACCTATATAGGACCTATACTACACCTACATACATATACGAGGCCTATACATGACATATATTACATTTATACTACAGTAAACTAGACTATACCCATACTATACTAAACATATAGGCTTATACGAGACCTACATGGGACGTATACTACCCATATATTACACTTATATATCTATACGAGGCCTATACGGACACGATTAATTTACATAATGTTTTTTGTTTCTTTTAAAAAGATTACTTATTTTTTTATATTTTATTGTATCGTATCATATTGTATAGTATTGTATCGTGTCGTAGTGTAGTATATGTCATGTATAGGCCTCACATAGGCTTATACGTGTAGTAGTATATTATAGTATCATATCGTATAATATTATATTGTATCGTATAGGTATAGTATATATGTAGCATAGGCGTATTTAAAAAATACATTTTGAACCTTGCATCTAGGGTGTGTATTACCTGATACGCAACAATCACGTAATATGCACCCATCCGTTTGCCCACTCAACCTTTTTATACTTGTACGACACATATTGACTAATACGTATTGTATAGGGGATTTTTTTAAAAAAATAATAAATGGACTTAAAAGGAGAAATACAAACTATGTGGTAAATTGCACTACCCATATAATACACCTATAGGCTTACACGAGGCGTATATGAGATGTATACCACACCTATACTATACAATACTACACCTATACGATATTATACTAGACTATACCAGTATTATACCACACATATACTACACCTATGGGTCTATACGAAGACTACACGAGACCTATGCTATACCAATACGACACCTATAGGCCTATATGAGACATATACACCTATATTATAGTATGATATACTATACTACACCTATGCGATACAATATGATAGGATACGACATGACAAGATACTACTCTATTGTATACTATACCACACATATACTGTAACATCCGTCAAAAAACGGATTTACCAAACCCGCTCCGTTTATTAACCGAACAGTCAGTTAAAAATTTCGTTGCAAATTAAATGCCCAAAATAATTTTAAACGATACATAATCAATTATTATATGGGAATATATAATTTGTTTTCGAAAAACTGTCAAAAATAACAAAATAAAAATGTTTTGTTCCTGCCGGGTTTCGAACTCGGGTCAGTACCGGTCAGCAAAGACTTAACACTCCACACACAAACCATTGCGCCACTGATGTTCTCTGTTAATTATTAAGATCATTAAATTCATATCATGACTTTCCGAATTCAAAACCGGCGCCCAAAGTCCAGTCGTCGGAAATCCCGGCAATCTCGCGAGTTTTTAACGACATCTTCAGTTATAACGTAAACTATTACTAGGACATCGGTTATAACCGATGTCTGAGTCCGCGACCAAAGTTGTAACCGCCGGAGAAAATTATAACCGACGAATCAAGTCGGAAATCAGACCAAGTTCATCGAAAACCTGCCCTATAAATACCCCCTCGAACCTCTGCAAACCTTTTCGCTCAAAACCGCACCCTTTCTCGGCGAAAACTCACTCGCCGGAAATCACCTGCAAATCGCCGGAAAACCGGGTTCTTCATTTCTGAGCCTTACTGAACCCCCTGAACTTATACCGAAGTCACCCACGTCATTTGTAAGCTTTCTGAAGACTCGCTGCTGCAAGACACCCGACGCTGGAGCCTGTCGCTGGAGTTCTGCCGGAAAACAGAGGAAGACTAGTTGGTATACCTCACGCCTAATTTCCTTTCTTTTTTCTTATATCTCATCTGTAATTAATCATAAAACGCTAAAGAAACCTGAATAAACACTTCGAACCAGTTAGTCATCACTTCCGGTTATAACTCAACGAAGAAGACGAAGTTACGGTAACATATAAGTATAATTAAAATCAAGTTATTAATCGGGTTAGACACACAGTCCAGCGGTGGACTGTGTGCACATTAAGCACACAAAGGTCTCGAGTTCGAATCCGGTTTCACACACGCTGCCTTAATAAAAATGTTTTTTTTGTTGACTGAACCGGATTCATTTTATGTATATGTTAAGTATATTAATAACCGGAATAATAACCAAGTTAGACACACAGTCCAGTGGTGGACTGTGTGTATGTTTAATCAAAGCGCTCGAGTTCGAGTCCGGTCTTCTACGTTGATTCGGATAATTATTTACCTTTTTAATTAAGTCAGAAATGAAGATGTTCAGTTTGTATTTAAGTTTAATAAAAATCGGTTTATATAACATGTGAAACACACAGTCCAGCGGTGGACTGTGTGTTAACGTAACCCACAGGTCACGGGTTCGAGACCTGTGGAGCGCACTGGTCCGATTCAATTAAATCGTTTTTAAAAATAAAGGATTTTCGGTTTAATCTAATTAGTATATAAATATAATTAAAAACGGATATATTTCGGGTTAGACACGTAGCTCAGTTGGTAGAGCTGCGTGCACGCGTACGGGAGGTCTCGGGTTCGAGCCTCACTCAGCGCACAATTGCACACAATTAAACCGGTCAACGTCACTGTTACAGTCAAAGTCAAAGTCAACGGTCAAAAAAAAAGTCAACCTTTTTTATTATTTTTATTTATTTTTTTAATTAAAAATAAATTAAAAATACTTAAAAATAACATTTTTAAGGTTAGAAAATAGCCTTAAACTCACAAAAATACACCCAACAATCCTACTAAAATTGATTAATAAAACCCGTTTACTTACCGAACCATAATGCTATTTATCTAGGTTAATTTCACTCGTGGTTAAAACCACTTCGCGTGCATTCAACATCATCAACCGAACGCACCCACTGTGAGTGAATCTTACAACTCCCCCTTTTAAATTACACGTTTTGGGGTGTGTCATGTGTCATAAAAATAATTAACTCGTTTATTTAAACTTGTGCCATACCATATTGTGATCTAAACTTAGATTGTTTATATTGTTGTGATTACTTATTTCATTTTGTCAAATTATATGAAATTCATTCATTAAGCCCATCAGTTCCTCGTGGGAGACGAGTTGAACAACGCGTGCCTCAAAACCAATTCATTATTGTTCATGTGTGTATCATTGAGTTTATATTGTGTGTAGTGGTGTCATTCATATTATCATGTTTATGCAATTCATTCATTAGGCCCATCAGTTCCTCGTGAGAGACGAGTTGAGCAACGCGTGCCTCTAAATGTTCCATTATTGTTCATGTGTGCTTTATTTAATATCTTATGATTGTTGAATAAGTTTACATCTATTTTTTTACTCATGTTTGGTTGTGCACTCATTTCATAATCAATCAAATAAACTTGTTCAAATGTTTTCTATAGGATTCACTCGCCAACATTATGTTGATCCAAAAACCCTTTTACACATGATACAGGTGAACAGGTTGAAGCAAGGAAAACATAGGAAATGCCTTAGAAGAGAACAAAGAAGCTTAGATTGATAGTTAGAACATGTTGTAATATTTATTGTAAATTTCCATTAATTGTATTTAATGAATATGAAACGTATAATAAATGTCATGAGCTTTGATGATAACCCAATCATGCCCCGGTCACCTTTTCCGCTGCGGGTCGGGGTGTGACATATACTATGCTATGCTATACCACATATATACGATACCATACCATACTATACGAGACCAATACTACACCTCTACTGTACTATAGTAAACTATGTGACAATCAGAAAAATTACAAGATAATCCGTACAATCTAAGCACTATTGATTAAATTAATTTCATGCATTTAGACTTACTTACGTGTTAATTAAGTCCGTAAAGTATAGCAACGTCCTAGAAATGCATGGATTACTGCATCTACTATAATCAGTATTGCCTCGTCACGTTACGATAAACTGATATAATGAGCGTTGGTGGTTATCCGGTTAGCGTTTTTATGTCGAAATTGTTCCAACATGCCTGGAACATTAAATCGATGACATTATTATGTGTTTAGTGTGAATAATGGATAAAACATATTTTTGAATAGGTAAGTATTATAATTATTTGATAGGTTGCACAAGCATCGTTTTAGTACGTTTTTAACATCAAACTTATAATTTTCACCAAACGAAAACTAGAAGGTGTCAATAAGTGACATCATTTATTATTTGATGTGATAAGGGGATAAGAGATCACATGAAAATATCAAATTAATAAATCCCATATTTTATTCATAAAAGTTTGTTAGTCGATTAATTAGCGTAAATAAGAGGCTTTTGCATCAAATCACCAACTAAGCAATGTTCAAGAAACTAGATAGTGGTGATTAGTAAGTTAACACCTCATCCCAAATATAGGAAACATTTAGGAAACACCATCATTACAGGATCTATATTTTTCAACACAAAATCACCAACCTTATACACCCCCATGTTTCATCTTTCTTTTTCTTGTAAACATAATGGTAAGAGTACGGTCTTTGGATTATAATAAGTTGTATAATGATGATTATGTCTTGCAAACAACCTACACCACTCACCATTTTCACTTCACATTTCATAAACACTCCAACTCTCTTTCTTTTCTCTAGACTCACAGACCTATACCACAACCCTAACCTTCCATTTTCAAGCAAATCCAAGGGTTCTAAAACGAAAATAAGGTGATACAAGAAGCTAGACCATTCAATAGGTGTTCTCATGAGTTCTTTTCTTCTATTTTCTACCAAGATTTGTCTACCTAGCTTAGGCTAGTAGTAAGATCTCTTAACCTTTGTTTTAAGTTATATTCATGTAGAAAAAGCACAAGAGTTCACCAATAAGTTGTTTAGGGTCTTGATGATGTTAAATAAAGCAAAATATATTTTTAAAACATGCAAAATATATTTTTAAAACATGCTGGTGGTACCTGATAATCTTGACGTGATACATACAAGTATACATATTTTTAGCTTATGTTTATGTGTTAGAAGTGATCATTACGTATACTTGTGTATGAAGCATGAGGGTTATTATTTGAAAATGAAATATTCATGAGAAGTATTCTTCATAAAAATGAAGTTTTATAAGAATATAAGTTATGGAATATGTTGAAAGGGTTGATGATGTTGGATGATATAATGAGGTGAGTATGTTAAAAATACAAGTTAAACATGTTTAGTGGTAAAGCTTGGGAAGTTAGGAGTTTTGAAAGTGTTAAAAAGGATTTCTATATGTTTTATATATTTTTACTAAATATAGTTTAACATAATAAAGATGGTGAAAAAGGTTTACTAATGTGGTGATTTTGGAAAGTAAAATGTTAAAATGGTATTTTTAACATGGCTATGAGTTGGCTACAAAGTCCAAATTTCCTAAAAAGTGTAAAAAGTCATAAAACACCAAAATGTTAACCATAAAACTCACCCAATACCCACAAATAACAAAATGAAGATTACTAAAACATCATATATGTGGGTTGTGTTTTGTGTTTTGGATGATAAGGCTCTAATTATCGAATGACAAACATTATTGTGTTTTATGTAGACTAACATGTTGTGTTTTATATTAATAGTTCTACGATTGTGTGTTTGAAGTTTTTATGGACTATTATGGTTTGAATATGGTTTTTAGTAGTCTTCACTCTGTTATTTGTGGGTTTTAGGTATGTTTTATGGCTGAAATTATAACGTTTATGACTTTTTACACTTTTTTGGGAAATTTGGACTTTGTAGCCGAACCTCACCCTTTTAACATAATACAAGTTAAGCTGGGAAAATTATGGCTTGATGATCATGTTTGTTAGGGGCTAAGTTTTATGAAGTTTGGATCATGTATCCTGAGACCGGGCCTGGATCACTCATCCTTAGCGGATGACACAGGAAGTCTAAGGATCAAGGATCCTTATTTTAACTTATGTTATCTAACAATTGTTCTCTGTATTTCTAATGTTTTTATGTAGGTAATGGACGACATGGACTTAGTATTTGCTGGAATCTCGCCGAATATGCTCTGGATAGGCACGTGTATAATCAAGTGTAACGGTTATGTAGAACATGGGAGACTTGCACGTTTTTCAGGTAGTTAGTTAGATAGATATTTCCAATTATATCAGAGGTTTTGAGCTTGAACTAGAACAGACAATACGTACACAACTCGCACACTTGTTGCTCTCGAAACTGCTCTGATACACACACACACTAGAATTCAAGTGTAACAAGCTCAAGATCTCCAAAGTTGTAATCTTTTTATGCAATATAGTTGGTGCTCGGTAGTTTCCATCACCCGAGATTTTTTTATGTCGGAGATCTTCTAAAGATCAAGGGCTTTTTCCTCATATAGATCCTTGTGTTCATCATTGTTTACATTTCACATTTGTTCATACAATTGTTCAACACATTAGCACTCTATATCACAATCAAAGTTTGGTTACACTATCCTTAAACCGATTTTTGACCAAAACAGTTTGACGCCCACCGTGGGGCAAGTGGTGCTTCAATTCTAATAATTTCTCCTTCATTTCCACCCATTCCCATCAACTTCATGGCCTCTCAAGGAAAAGCTACATCAAGTGCCATGCCAGCGGTTACCTCATATCAAACCACTATGCGTTTGCCTCCTATTCCCCCACCGTACCAGAAGAATGCTGACAATCCTAAGAAAAAGACATCTACCGTCTTCATAGGATCAAAAACCTTTGTCGTTTCTTCCTCTACAACTACTAACAATGATATTTTTGTTTTGATGTTGCAGATGAAAGACTACATGGAGCAACTTGACAAAACCCACCAGAGGATCCTTCGCGAAATTGATGAGAGCAAGAAGCAAAAGAGACCGGCAGAAGTAACCAGGTCATTGGATTTTGCTACTCCATCATCAATAATCGAGCACTCCAGGGGATCAAATGCTCAGCTTCAAGGATCCTCCAACCTACAGCATGGGTCGCTAGCAATGACACAACCTCAAGGATCCTACTTCCAACCTCAAGGATCCTCTATCCTTCAGCAAGGATCATTGGAAACAACCCAGCCTCTAGGATCTATCTACCAACCTGGAGGATCACAGGGAATGTACCAATCTCAAGGATCCTTCCTTCAACATCAAGTATCCTCAGCTTAGGTTCAAGGATTCATGGATTATCCATCAAGGTCTTCAGTATCAATGTATCATGGGTCCAACATCTTTCAGGATCAAGGATCCTTAAGGAGTCAATCACTTAGAAGTTCTAAAGTCCATGATGAGGATTTCATCCCAATGCAAACTATTGCTTCCTCAAGCCCTACTGTGATAGCAGACATCTCTTATCCCCAATACACTTCTACAATACCACCTTTGAGTCAAACAGGGGGTAACAATTTTAATAACACATTTATGGATACTAATTGTGGTTTCATACAGGATGCAGGGATCAGCCAAGCTATGTCCAGAGAATTACAGATGTGACAAATGGCAAATAACTGGTAATTCCGTACAATCTAATCACTATTTGTATTACATAATCTCATGCATTTTATCGAAATTTGATTTCGTAACTGAGTCGTACGTCATATCACAAGCATTAGGACAAGTAAATCAGGTCATATCATATACTTGTTTCCGTTACGACGCGAAACAAACCAAACAATGCCCTAAAAGTGTTGGTAGAAAGTGTTGGGCGCACTATTCGCGGTTGCACTATTCATGTTAGCTAAACCGCTAAAACGAAACAGTACAATGAATAACGGCATGCTAATGCCACAATTGAGTCCATATATATATGAAAACACAGATATGGGAACACCTATTTCAGAAATACATAACTTTCCGGTACAACGCCTAAATTACAAAATTGTAAGTTTCGACCAAAAAGGCGACAATTTCAATTTGTCTGCAACATTAATTCGGTAGTTCCGGATTTCCAGAATTATAACAAAACAATGTTGAACACCCTAAAACAATATGAGAATATCATAAATACATAAAACACATGTTTCAGGTCATACAGCAAACAATGCACAACTCGACCGGGGAAAGCGACTGTTTGTCGAACCGACGAACATTTTAGTGGTCGATAGCCTCATGCATCCATCTAGAGGACTAGTTAAGCCTCATTTGGGACTCGGAGTCCTTTCAACTATCTTGAGGTCATGAAAACACAACTTCCGGAAATGTTCGACGGCAAAATATATAAGTGCTGATATCGAGCGAACGATTGAACGGAATGGTTTTCAGCCATCCTAACTCAACATATATTTGGCTAGCGAACTAGTTAAACATATTTCTAGATTGGAAGTGTCCTAAATAAACGCTATGACACTTGTGGTGGTCAAAAACCAAAGCTTCCGGTACGAAATGATAAAGTTCGTATATTAGTCAATATTATACCGATGAGCGAACTAGTGACGTTTTCATTATCCAAAACTTATACCAATTAGTCAAGAGGAGTAATTAACATGGATTAACACCCTAAACCCTAATTACTTGCTAATGATACAAGATCAACCCCTAATCACCATAATTAAATTAATTACCTAAATATCTAATAAATAAACACATGTTATAAATAATATTTACACTTAACCCCCCCATGTGGGGCCCCACCCACTTGATTATGTTGAAAAATGAAGATTATGAGCCTAATGTAGGATATTGATGTAATCTTTGAAAGATAGCAAAATATATATACAAGATTACACCATCCTACCATCATTTTTTCACAAAAAAATTAAACAAGCCTTCCCATCTCTCTCTCCCACGGCTCACCTTCACCACCATTACACCACCACATTTCCACCATTAAACACCTCATTTCATACACTTCATTTCAAGATCATTAGGACTTTCTTGGAACTTCATCTTCTTCCTAAATCTTCACTAATCTTGTGCAACCATTGTAAGATAAATTCCTTCATATTTTAGCTTCTTACAATGTCTAGTTTAAGAAAGTACAAGTTGATCATCTTGAAAGTGAAGAAAATATAACTCAAAAAACCCTAAACCTCACAAGAATAATGACACTAAATATAGTTATTATATGTTGATTGTGTGCTTATACGTTAAACTAGTTAGCATGATGATGTTGATTATGATAAAGTAAGATGTTTAAGGTAGATGATCTTGTATGAATAAATATATAAATGATGATTTAAACATGGTGATGTTTAAATCTAAACAAGATCATCAACTTCATCATCCATGAAAATTACTACAACTTAAAAGTGATTTATTACACATGAATAATTTTTATAAAGAATAAACACCATGATTTAAGATGTAATCATCTTAAAAAGTGTAGTAAACAAAGGAGTTTAAAATGAAAGACTTGATTTAAGGATGTAATAAAAATGATGGCTTAAAAATGCTAATAAAAATTTTGAAATCTCATTGTATTGTTAAGAAAAATAGTGAGAATATAATTACCAAGAACCATGGATGATGATGTGCATAAGTTGTAAACAAAGTAGTATATGACCATAAATTGTTAGTTGATCTTGATTATGGGTTTAAAATGGTTTAATACTTTTTAAAACGTGGAAAACGCCATAGTTTAGGGGAAACTATGGCGAAATTTTCTAAAAATCTAATCACAATTAAAGTATGATTAACGGGACTAAACTTGATTTTTTACAAGTTAAAATATAAGTGATTCTTACATATATATATATATATATATATATATATATATGAATACTTGTGAAAATAAAAGCATATGTATATGCATAATTTTTCACCAAGAATTAGGTGTAAATACATGTGTATTGTTTGTTTATGTATTTAGAAGCTTAGGTATCCACTATAAAATACCCAACTATACACAAAATACTACAAACACTTGAAAATATTACCAAGTATAGGTGACACAAACAAATACATTTTTACAATACGTCGAAACGATAATCGGACAAACGAAGCAATGCGGACGGTGGGCGAACGTACACAAATACACTGTCGCGTCGTCGACCAACGAACAAATCGCCGACACGAAGAGTTATTACGACGACGGGCGATTTTTGACGCGAAAAAGCATATATTAAATAACGATATGTCTAAAATAATTTATTTAGGCACTTGACACATATATATGTTATCGATATCAAAACCCGGAAAGTTAAAATATAAAAGAATTTACTAAGTGATTTTATAAAAGTATAAAAACATGTATACTTACAAATCTATGCTTGTAAAAAAAATTATTATAAGTATAAGACTTATAAATATTGGGCTATTGAAAATGAATTTGGGCTAGGCCCAAACACATAAAAACATGGGATAGGCCAAATGACATAAAACATGGCTAGGCCCAATGACATAAATTACAGGCTAGGCCAATGACATAAAAACATGGGTTAGGCCCAATGACATAAATTACATGGGCTAGGCCCAATGACATAAAAGAAATGGGCTAGGCCTAGTGACATAAATTACATGGGCTAGGCCCAATGACATAAAGATATGGGCTAGGCCAATGATATAAAGACATGGGCTAGGCCCAATGACATAAAAGACATTGGCTAGGCCCAATGACATTAATTACATGGGCCAGGCCTAATGACACGGTGCAAGGCACGAGGACATGTGAAGGGCAAGGCCTGATTTACACACGATCTAAGAAAAACAATATATATATATATATGAGAAACATATGTATAAAAATATTAATCGAACTATCAACACTATGATAACATTAAAAGTTGTTCTAATGTGATAAATATATACACAACAAGAATTCAAGATGAACAACTAGTACGAGGTCCAACGAGACCTAGGTGACGAATGAAGTTAATACACATGTAGGTTACACACGTGTACGGACACCAAACTTTGATAAGTACGACGTACGGAACGCAAAGCTGTGACTACATGTCCCTCCTTTCAATTATTTCAAAGTTTTGTTTTAAAACTATCGAGAGGAAATACATGTCATAACAAACGGTATGTTAGCTATGGGGTTAGATGATAACACCATCAATGTGCATAAGTAGGATGATGACAAGAGTAACCATTAATCACTTAGTGACCAATGTGCAAAAGGTATAGATCTATCGAATTTGAGAGGCGCTCCACTCCTAGTTTGTTAACCCTTTAGGAGTGCTTTTGTGATCCCAATTAATGTCAAGAGTTGTCTTGGTTTGGTTACTTACTTTCACACATATGTCAGGGTGCTAGCTACACATGATAGATCCTTAAACTCCATGGATGCTAATAACATACTCAGATTTCATTACGGGATTACAAGGATGGATTTTATAAGAAAACATTAACTACGTGAACTCACCAACTTTATGTTGACTTTTTAAAATTACATGTATTTCAGGACGCAAGACTTGAGCTGGTGAACACTTCGGGAAATGGGAATGACATGACAATGAATACCACCTTTTGGAGGATTTGCCTCTTATATCCAAACCTCGTATGGGTATATAGGGTCAAAACCTCAACATGCTTTTACGATGAAAACAATCTTTTATTATGTTGTAATGTAGTTCCAACCACGTTTTTTATGACAATGTGAAACTGTTTGGAAACTCATGATTTCACTTTTGGAAACTTGTAAACATTGGTTGCAAATAATATAAGCATGGCATCGTTGTTGATTTACAGTTGTTTACTTGATTGGATGCAATGATTACCTCATAGTCACACGCTTACGCTTTCGCTACGACTGTGGTGTGACAACAGAAGCTTAAGGATATGACATCTAGTGTTCAGGAATAGTTAAACCTATCCCTGAAATCCCGGATGGAAGCCATAAGGTGTCTCGTTTTGCACCACCCATGTGCAATGCATAGATTCCAAAATGCTTTTAGACACCCAACATGAAGTTGTAGGACGGTACCATTAATCCAAAAGAGCATGTGGCTCAGTACAGAGAAAGGATGGAGATCAACCCCATCCCTGAAAGATTGAAAGAAGCTTGTTTATGCAAGGGCTTTGGATCCACACTTACTGGATCAGCACTAAAATGGCTGCTAAGTCTTCCTCCCTACTCTATAACACAGGCTCGTGGTGAATCACTTAGACATTATGTTACTAAATTTGGTAGAGAATCCTTAGAAATCCCAAACTTAGATATTGCCACTGCTGTAGAAGCATTTAAGATGGGATTACAAAAAGATTATCCTTTCTATGATGATCTTGTTATGACACCTTGCAGGAACCTAGATGAAGTAAGGAACAGGGCCCTAAGGTTCATCCGGTTAGAGGATGACAAAAGGATCCAAGACATGTTATCTGGATCATCTAAATAGGAGAAGCAAGGATCTTTCTACAAGAACAATCGATCCAAGCAATACTCCAAGCATGACAATCAAAATGTTCATTCAGTTGAACAAGAAGAAGACAAGGAAGAATATCCTCACATATCTAAATATTGTTTTTCTGTTGATAATAGTGAATTGATGCTTGCTTTGTAGAATCTAGGTAAGAAAGCTAGATGGCCCAAGAAGAATGATAAGTCTACATCCTACAGGGATAAGTCAAAATGGTGTGCATATCACGAAGACTTTGCCATCTTACCGACGAATGCATTGCACTCATAAAAGAGATAAGTTACTTCCTCAGCAAAGGTCATTTGAAAGAGATGCTCGAAGGAAAAAATCAAGGATCCAGGATCCTAAAAATTTGCAAGAAAGAGCTCCTACACCACCTGCGGCGCTCAAATCATTAACTTCATTTCCAGAGGTTCCAATATATGTGGAACCTCATTCTCTGCAGCAAAGAGGCATGACCAAACTTGAAAATGGAGACATACCTATCCGAACATCCACTATAACTCAACAGAAAATCATATACTTTGACGAGGATGACCGTGTTGACATCCAGAATCCTCATCATTATAGCTTAGTCATAACTTTATTAATATCTAACATTTTGTTCGCAGGATCCTTATCGATGGAGGAAACTCAGTGAACATCATTCAATTAGATGTCCTTAAAAAGATGAACATCCCGGAATCAGAAATAGTTTCAAGATCATCAGCCCTTGTAGATTTAACGGCGAGACAAAGAACACGTTGGGGGACACCAAACTCTGAATCTACATTAAGGGGGGAAAATCTATACAAAAATTTTGTGTCATGGACTGTTTGTCTTGTTGCAATGTGATCCTTGGCAGGCCCTGGATACACGATATGAAAATTGTTCCTTTGACATATCATCAATGTGTGAAGTTGCCATTCCTCTGGGAGTAGTGAAGATAGAAAGCGATCAACAAGAGGCAAAGAACTGTTACACCTCTTTGATGAAGTCAGCTTCGAAACCTAGGGCAACATAGCAATTAAAGTATCCTCCAAGGGATGTCATGGAGGCAAGGGAGCAAAACATCAAGGATATAGTATTGGACCCTAAGGATCCTGAATCCAAAGTTTTTGTAGGATTCGGGATCCCTGACGAAATAGAACAGGATCTGGTATCCTTCCTGAAAAGAAGGAAATCTACCTTTGCTTGGAAACATGAGGACATGACAGGTTATCTAAAGATGTTATTACACATAAACTTGAAATTAATAAATCTTTCAGGCCAATCCATCAAAAAAGGAGAAAGTTTGCACCTGAAGGAATGCCATTATCCAAGAAGAAGTGGACAAACTCTTAAAGGCAGGTACGATTAGGAATTACGATTAGGGAAGATAAGTATCCAAAATGGTTAGCCAATGTAGTGGTTGTCCAAAAGAAAAATTGAAAGTGGGGGTATGTGTTGACTTTACTGATTTAAATAAGGCATGTCCTAAGGATCCTTTCCCACTTCTACACATTGACTCCATGGTGGATGCAACAGCGGGCCATGAATTGCTTACTTTTATGGATGTTCATTTGGATTTCAACAAATTCAGATGGAACCATCTGATCAAGAAGATACAACATTCATGACTCCTACTGGCATATACAGTTATATTGCTATGCCTTTAAATTGAGAAATGCAGGTGCTACTTATCAAAGATTGATGAATATGATGTTCAAAGAACAACTTTGAAGGGGTATGGTTCCAGAAGCCCTGCGCCGGCGCAGGAGACCATACCATCAGAATGTAAGCACAGTTCTTATTAACCTCGCGCGAGGACAAAGAGCAAAACATCTAAACTTCATTTAGCACCCTTGCGCGGAACCGCGTAAGGGTATAGTTAAGCTTGAAGTTGGAAGAAATTATCAAAACTCTTAAGTCTTGTACACAGACATCTTCGCGCGTTGGTAACAAAGAGCTGAGCTAAAGGAATCTTTTCTGTTATAACCAACTGGACAGGTGGCAGCAGATCAAGCACCATAGCTTGGATCTTCTAGAAGCATTAAATGGCAATCATGCAAGCCTCTATTCGGTTGTAACCGAATATGACGTGGCAGCATCTGGGACGTCTATCCTACATACAATGTCAGCACCATCTTCATGAAGACCCAAAGAAAACCACTTTCCACGTGGCTTTTCCCCAACGGTTGATCATCTTCCAATCCGTGTGCAGGATGGAGATGTAACCATTAACGGTGGAAAAGATTCCGTTACAACTCCGTTGACTCTTGATGCCTAAATAATCTAGCTATAAATAGAAGACTTGAGGTATAAGTTATTCATTCACTCTCCACTATGACACTTACACTTCGTCTTCTTCAAATCACTGTACTTATTCTCACGTCGGAGGATGGTCACGGAGAGAACCCCATTCTCCCTGTGGCGAGGCTAACGGCGGTTTTTTGTTTTGCAGTGATTTCCAACGAAGTTCTTTCCATTGACGATCAAACTGGAGATTAACCCTTGTATGCATAAACCATGTCCTCAATCTAGATCTATTCCGATAGATCTGGGTTTGGTGTTTCTTCAAAGTTGGAGACACCATGGAGGTCTACATTGATGACATGGTGGTCAAGTCCAAGAAAGCAGAAGATCATCTTAAGGATCTTGAAGTAGCATTTAACATCCTTGACTAATACAACATGAACCGAATCCTTCAAAGTGTCATTTTGGTGTAAAAGCTGGAAAATCCCTAGGATGCATGGTGACCAAAGGGGGATTGAAGCTAGTCCTAAATAGATAAAATTTATTATGAACATCAAGTCTCCAACCAATGCAAAGAATGTACAGAGGCTAACAGGAAGGATTGCAGCCTTAAATAGGTTCATCTCAAAATCTTCAGAAAAGTGTAAGGATTTTTATGATATTCAGAAGAAGAATACGAAATTTGAGTGGACCGAGAAGTATGAAGCAACACTCAAAGCTCTCAAGGATTATCTATCCTCGGCACAAGTTCTAATGAAACCAGAAGATGGTGAGCCATTATCTTTGTACTTAGTTGTTTCAGGTAAACCAGTAAGTGCAGTGTTAATTAAAGATCATGAAGGCCAACAACATCTAATATACTATGTAAGTAAAAACCTTCTTGATGCCGAAGCCATGTATTCTCATTTAGAGAAATCAATTCTTCTTTAATTATGTCTTCCACTATACTTAGGCATTATTTTGAAACTCAAACTATTATTGTGAAAACTAACTTTCCCATTAAGAATGTTCCCAGGAAACCTGAAATGTCAGGTAGAATGGTAAAGTGAGCAGTCAAGCTTAGTGCATATGACATAAATATGAACCAAGGACTGCTATCAAGTCTTCAAGTTTTGGCTGACTTTGTGGCTGATTTCAGTAGTGAATAACAAAGGGAAGCTGAATTAGAGGTTCAACAACTTGAGGAGACCAAGGATTTTTGGACACTCTTCACAGATGGAGCCTCAAATGTCAAAGGAACTAGACTAGCATACTACTAAAATCGCCACAAGGGGACATAATACCCCAATCCATTGCATGTCAATTTCAAACAACTAACAATGAAGCAGAATATGAGGCCTTAATAGCAGGTTTGCAATTAGCTAAACAAATGAGATCAGGTATCTTCAAGTATACATAGATTCTTTACTAATTACTAACCATTTTAATGGCTCATATACTGTCAAAGGAGAAAGGCTAATAAAATATTTAGAGATAGTCAGGAAACTGGCAGATTCTTTTGCTTTTTTCAGCTTAACACAGGTGCCTAGAGAAGAGAATGCAGAGGCAGATGCCTTAGAAAACCTAGGATCATCCTTGAAAATACAGAGGATGTGAGGATACCTATTATCCATATTCTATCTCCTGCAATTAAGGAAGACGAACACTAAAGATAGTGGATGATACCACTATTGTACCTAGTGACGATACGCAGTCAAATTCAGGATCATGGATCCTCCATTGTGAAGTATATTCAGAGTGGGGAAATTCCCTCAGAAGAGAATCCAAGAGCCTTCAGGATTAAGGTATTCAATTCACTATATTAAATAACATTTGTATAAGAGATCTCTTGCTAGGTCCCTATTTTGGTGTATTGAGGATCCAGAAATTCAAGAAGTCTTGAAGGATTTTCATGAATGAGACTGTGGAAATCACACTGGGGGCAGAGCGTTATTCTCAAGGATCCTCAAACATGTTACTATTGGCCTATAATGAAGAAGGATGCTGTAAAGTATCAAGGAAATCTGATGCTTGCAAGAGACATAACAACATCCTACATTAGCCAGCAGAGCCTTTATATCCATAATTTCCTCTTGGCCATTCATGAAATGGGGGATGGATATAGTAGGCAAAGTCCCAAAAGCACCTGGAGGAAAAGTATCTATGCTAGCTATGACAGACTACTTCTCCAAATGGATAGAAGCAGAAGCTTTTGTTCAAATCAGAGAAAAAAAAGTTATATCCTTCATTAATAGAAACATTATTACTAGAATTAGAATTCCTTCTAAAATTATTTATGATAATGGATCCAATTTATTAGGAGTAGAACTACTAACTTTTGTGACAACTGGGGATTAAGATGATAACATCAACACCTGTCCACCCACAAGCCAATGGTCAAGCAGAGTCAAGCAACAAAATCATCATCAACAACTTGAAGAAAAAACTAGGATCCAAGAAAGGAAAGTGGGCTGAAGAGCTATCATATGTCCTTTGGGCAGATAGGACAACCCCAAAGAATGCCACAGGCCAAACTCCATTCTCCATAGTTTTTGGAACTGAGGCAGTGATCCCTAAAGAGATAGTGGTTCTCACAGCCAGAACAAACATCCGTAATCCTGAAACAAATGCTGAAAACTTGACCCAAGACCTGGATACTTTGGATGAGCTAAGAGATAGCAAAAATAAGGAAGGCTGGTTATCAACAAAGGATGGCTAGGGCATATTACAAGAATGTCAGGGTCAGAAGATTTCAAGTTGGTGATTTAGTACTAAGGAAGCATTCTAGAACACTACAAATCCAGCTGATGGCAAATTAGCACCAAAGTGGGAAGGTCCTATTTGATAGAAGCAGAAGTTGGAAAGGGGGCATATCACTTATTAACCATAGATGGTGACCTCCTACCAAGAGCTTAGAATGTTGTTCATCTAAAGAAACTTCATGTAAAAAAGGATCCTGGATCCTTAGTGATTTCAACATTCTAATTAAGGATCAAGGATCCTCAAAGGATGTATGATCCTTATTTCGGTAACGTCTTGCTTTCGATCTCTTTCATTTTATATTTATTATTCATTTTAAAGAAAGGATGTTAAACACTTAACATCCATTTTTATCAAATTTTTCAGCTTTTGTATAGTTTTAACATTTTTCACAGAGGATCAAGGGGTTGACCACCTCTCTTCCACGTTTAAGGTATCTTATACCTTCTAAGGTTTAAAGGTTTTCACCTTTCATACGAATTGGGTTTTGACACCCCGTCCAGTAGCGCACGTTTATCCAAGTATGGTTCGAGAAAATGGGACCAGCACACGCTTTTGTGGCTGACAATTTCATTGTTGTTGGTCATATGTAGGATCTCAAGTATAATGGTAGACGTACCATACATCCGTTATCCTAAGGTTTCTAACATTTTCACGTTAACTAAAGTTTTGGCATTTTTCATGTCACTCACGAGGCTTGTCCCCAGTTCGGGCCAGACCCCAAGGATTTTGGGCATGTCCCCAGTTTATTTGGGCTTGTCCCCAATTTGTTTAGGCTTGTCCCAGTAATGATGGGTTTATCCGTAGAATATTTGGCTTAGTCCCAAGTTGTTTTCTATAGGTTCTTGAAGCCTTAAAGGTTTGCAAATAAGGATCATGAATCCTTAAACCTTAATTGATTTCTTTGGTCTATTGATGCAATTGTAAGTCTTAAGGATACATAATCCTAACTTGTATTCTCCGGTATGTTTTGTCTTTATGTTTATTTATCACAGTGATTATACCCTAGACCCTTTAGTGGAGGATATATGATCCTTGACCATATGACTTCTTATATTTTCCAGAGTTTTTGTAGAGAATTGGTATATTCTTGACAAATCCAAATTCTCTAAAACTTGTAAAACAAAGCTAATAATAAACATAAACATATCAAAGCAATGTTTCAGAAATAGAAATACAACACGAGATATAGTTAAAAAGTTGTTAATTTTTATTAAAACCCTTTTTAAAAGGTTGTTAAAATCATCAACCCAAGTTTCTAACAGAAAAGTGTGGCCCGTCCACTTAGGTTGATAAAGGGTGTCCATACTGATTATTCATAAGATGCATGAAAATAAAAGTGAGGGGCGTCAAAGGCTTCATTCTCCACAAACAGAAGGACCCATCCACCTTTGCCACCCCTTATTGTCTTAAGGATCATGGATCCTTACCCTATAAACTATTGTTCATCATTAGAGACCATCAATTGTTCGAAATAAAAACATCATTAACCAAAAACCAGAAATCCTAAAAAAAGTGGGCTCAGGCCTCGTCTATGTTATCCTTCATTGCCCACCACAGCAGCATCACCTTCAGCTCCTGCCACCTCGACCATCTCCATTGCTTTGCTAGTCCCGACTTCCAGTATTTGCACCGTCTCAGGCTCCTCTTCGCCACTAAGCTCTAGGATTCTCTGCCTCCAGCCAACAAGATCCCATTCAGACTTGTCAAAGGCAGGATCCATAGCCTCTTGGACTATTTTTATCCTTGCCTGGAGAATGGCTTGGGCTACGAGGACCTTGGCTTAATCGGTGACCTCTAGTTGAGCTTTGTTCGCCTGTATCTCAACCACCATGATCTACTTCTTCAGGATGTTGAACTTCTTCTCGAAATGGGAGATTCTCTTGTCCTTGGCAGTGGCGATAGCACAAAGATCAGCTAGATCCTCTTCAGCATCGACTAGGCGTTTACCCTGGATAGCCTGGATTTGGGCAAGCTTCTACAAATAACAAGACATGATGGTCAGGATCAGTGATCCTTAGAAAGAGGCGGGACTTGTTATAAGCATCAATGATCCTTACCACGGTGACAAAGTTATGGATTTGCTGCTCTATCTAAAGGGTGTCTTCAGCAGACTCACTTGGCTTCTTCCTCTTGGACCCAGCCTTGGCACGAGTGGTCATGACCTTGGACTCTGGTTGGCTTTGGCCATCTCTCTTAATCGAACGAGGGGAGATTATGTTGTCGATGTCTCCAGGCCAAACTTTGAGGCAGATTTGGGTGAGGATCTAGCCTTACCTGTTCAGATAAGATAAAGATAAGTATTCGTGATCCTTTAATTTTATTTCTTTTTTTAATCATTTTACATACATGGATACTTACTTGACATTATGAAGGAGGTGGAGCTGGTATCTTCTAGGTCTTTTGCTTTTAGCTTGAATATTCTAACCCTTGTATCCAACGCCAGAATGCGGCTATTCTTTCTGTAGTTCCAGGAGTATCAGCGAGAGAAGCAAAGTTGGTCACTGCACAAGTAAACAAAACAGAATCAGTTATCCTTACAAAAAAGAAGAGGACTCTCTACAGTTCTAACCTAAGGATCCTATATCCTACCCTTCAAATCCCATTTTTTTTGGAATACTATCCCCTAAAGGAATAGTGTTCCTCCTCACAAAGAAGAAATGGTTTTTCCAGCTAGGGTCGTTTTTGGTGGTTTTGAGGAGTGGGAGTGGCTGCTGAGGTTTAGCTTTAAAAAGAAACTAGTGGGATCCATGAGATACGAGGTTATACTGGTGTGGGAGTTAAAAAAGGGTTAAACTTAAACCCTCATCGCTTATGATTTGTTCAAGAGTGTACAACACCCTCCACAACCTCGACATCGCTTGGCTGTAGCACAAGTCGGTTCGGGTGAAGAAACTTTGGGTGAATGCTGGAAAAAGGGTAAGTGTAACCGATCTGGAATGGTGCAGCAGGGAAACAAACCCAGATAGAAGACCCAAAGTCACTTTTGAGTGAAGAATCAAAAGCTCTAAAGACGGTTCCCTCAGGGAAACAGCGTCGTAACTGATCAACTTCAGGATCAGTGAATCTACATAGCTTTGAGGAAGGATTTTTTTATAAGGTTTTGACTCTTGGGTGGACTATCATGTTCCTGATCCTTATTTGGAGAGGAACGAGTGGCCATTTTCGCCACGGAATTAAAGAAGAAAGGTTGAGAGAAAAAGAGAGAATACCTGGAGGGTATCCGAGATGAAGATTTAATAGGGATTCTTGATCTTAAATGTTTTTTCAAACTCTATTTCTATTATATTTATCATGATGTTTGTTGCAGGCAGTCCCATCGATGACGTCAGACCCGCAATGGCTAGTTACCACTTGCAACGGCTAGTCCGCATCTAATGGAAATATTACAGATTCGATTCATATCTTATCTGCCATATTTGGGGGCAATTGTTAGGGGCTAAGTTTTATGAAGTCTGGATCATGTATTATGAGACCGGGCCAAGATCACTTGTCCTTAGCGGATGACACAGGAAGTCTAAGGATCAAGGATCCTTATTTTAACTTATGTTATCTAAAAATTGTACTCTGTATTTCTAATGTTTGTATGTAGGTAATGGACGACATGGACTTAGTATTTGCTGGAATCTCGCCGAATATGCTCCGGATAGGCACGTGTATAATCAAGTGTAACGGTTATGTAGAACATGGGAGACTTGCATATTTTTCAGATAGTTAGTTAGATATATATTTCCAATTATATCAGAGGTTTTGAGCTTGAATTAGAACAGACAATACGTAAACAACTCGCACACTTGTTGCTCTCGAAACTGCTCTGATACACACACACACTAGAATTCAAGTGTAACAAGCTCAAGATCTCCAAAGTTGTAACCTTTTTATGCAATATAGTTGGTGCTCAGTAGTTTCCATCACCCGAGATTTTTTTATGCCGGAGATCTTCTAAAGATCAAGGGCTTTTTCCTCGTATAGATCCTTGTGTTCATCATTGTTTACATTTCACATTTGTTCATACAATTGTTCAACACATTAAACTCTATATCACAATCAAAGTTTGGTTACATTATCATTAAACCGATTTTTGACCAAAACATTGTTAAGATCATCAAGAGTTTTTTTGTAACAAATTAGTAGTTAAAACGAGGATTTTGTGAACAATACTCAAGACATGGCTTTGTGTGAAAACATGTGAGTATTTTTGGCTTTGTCGGGAGTATAATATCGTCTTACTAGTTCAACATTCAACGATTTAGACATTTTACTGGTTCATCACTTACCTATTCGGAAGTTGTCAAACAGATCTACAACCCTATAAAATATAAAACATTTCATCTATGCAGTTAAATGCGGTAAATTATCATTTATCGGTTGAGGGCCAATATTTGAGATATAGGTTATCTCGGTGAGATATCTGTAATTTTAATATAATGCAGAATTTATATATATAGCAATTTAACGCTAATAATTTAGTGATATATATCGGTGCTATATCCGTCAAATATCATTGATGTATCGGTTATATCAGTCAATATCGTCGATATTATCAGTACCGATATTTTGACCAATATTGAAGACTGATACTTTACTAGGGGACCGATATATTAACGATATTAATTGCTTAGCATTTAATTGTAAACCTTTTTTTTAAACCAAAAATAATAATCACAAACTATTTTAGGTCACAATGATAAACTTTATTAGACGGCTAAGCCGACCCAGAAGCCGTGTGAGGTTACACCAAGCCGACTTCTTATACCAACCAAGCTCACAAGCAAGGGTTTTGTAAACTTAACACTTTTGTACAAGGAGGCGCCTCACCGTAATCTCTGCAACACACAAAACCCTTACATCATCAATGCTCGCAATCACCACCACATAAAACCACAAACAACAACCATTTCACATCTTTTCACCACTCAAATCCGATCAATATCCACCAAATCGACGTTAACACCAATGGCAACTCATATTCCTCCACCTGCAACACCCTCACCGGCGGCGGAGCCTGTCAAGCCGGAGAAAGTTGACTACATGGACCTGCCGTGTCCTATTCCGTACGAGGAGATTCACCGTGAAGCTATGAGTTAGAATCTCCATAATCTTTAACCTAGATCGCTTGTAGATCAGTTGCTTGTTTTGATTTTGTTTGTTTGGTTGAGTTTGTGATTATGTGAAAGTGTTGTGGTTGTCTGATTGTAGAGGATTGTTAAACCCTAGTTATAAACCCTGGGTGGATTGAAACATGGTTTTTGATGTGAACACATTGGATTTTGTTAGAAAAATGATGATGATAGTGTTACTTGTTATTTTGAACAATTTAATTTGCATATTTAAGAGCAAATATTTGGAAATTAGTTTTTTTAAATTAGTATTGGAAAAGAGTGGTTATTATGTTATAAGTTATTTGAAAATGTTGTGTTGATGTGATTCTCTGAGTGTTAAACCTAATTTTAAACACTAGCTGGGTTAAATTATTGTTTCTGATGTGAACATTGGATTTTGTTTTAAAATTTATGTTATTTAGTGGTTTTGGTTGTGAATGTGGATCTTGCATGGCTTGATTGAATGATTTAGGTTATTGTTAACAATTTAATTTGCATATTTAAGAGAAGATATTTGTCAGAATATATTTTTTTTTTAAATTAGTATTGGAAAAGATTGGTTATTATGTTACGAGTTATTGATTTGTGACAATTGAAGGTGGAATATGATTAAGAATTAAATAAGCAGAAAATATGGTGTGTATGGCATTGTGTTATGTCATGTAAGGAAGTACCAGTTTTATATAGTTTTGTGTTTATTGTTATCACTTATCGGCATTGTTATTGGTGTGATTTTGAGTCAATCTAAGACAATAATCACTTTTGGAGAACATAACCGAAAAACATATTTTATGTCTTATGTGTTAGTTTTCTCTTGTATTGAGCACACTGAATTGTATGCAGTGTCCTTGAAGCCAGAACATTTTGAGGGTATGCGTTTTGATTTTACCAAGGGTCTAAATCAAAAGTTCTCTTTAAGTCACAGGTACACATTGAACTCGTTTTTGAGTTTGTATAAATTTCTTTTTTTATCACTATAATGATCGTGTGCTTTTAAGTTACCAGCATTGTTATGGGACCTACTGAAGTTCCTTCTCAATCTGCCGAAACAATTAAGATTCCTACTGCAAACTATGAGTTCGGTGCTAACTTTATAGACCCAAAGGTTTGTTACTTCATATTTATTCCCATTGTAAATATTTATAATATTTTACTATTATTGTAAAGAGCTAGCGTCTTACTGTAATACTGGTCTTTTGTTTGTCAAAGTTGATGCTTTTTCGGAAGGATTTTGACTGATGGACGGCTAAGTGCGCGAGTGAAATGTG
Source organism: Scalesia atractyloides (assembly GCA_947069175.1). Classification (NCBI taxonomy): domain Eukaryota; kingdom Viridiplantae; phylum Streptophyta; class Magnoliopsida; order Asterales; family Asteraceae; genus Scalesia; species Scalesia atractyloides. The sequence continues at coordinate 92,638,457 of CAMTDV010000012.1, forward strand.
ACTTGTCTGAGAATCTCACTATGAAGGCCAATGCTCAGGTTTAAGAATAAATGATATGTATTTATCAACCAAATGTTGGTTTTTAAGTTTATTTTATTAATCTAGTTGGTATTGTTTTTAGCTTACAAATGAGCCTCACATGTCTCATGGAATGTTCAACTTCGACTATAAGGTAACTTGTTCATCTCGTTTAACTTAATATTCTTTTTTAATTTTGTAAGACATTTTACCTTCAAACACATTTATATTGCAGCTATTAATTCTGTTATGGGCTAACTTTTTTTGTATCAGGGTTCGGACTACAGAACTCAGTTACAACTAGGAAACGGTGGCCTGATCGGAGCTAGTTATATTCAGGTAAAAGATCTGTACATCTTTTATACACATATTTTTGTTATCTAAAGCATACTTTCAGTATCAGTACCTTTTATCGGTGATATGTTGTTCACGCAGAGTGTGACACCTCACCTGTCTTTAGGTGGCGAAGTATTTTGGGCTGGTCAGCATAGGAAGTCTGGTCTCGGTTATGCTGCACGATACAACACTGATAAAATGGTAAATTGTGATTTTATTTTATAGTTTTTTTATCACCAGTTCTGATAAAATGGTAAATTTTGACACACTTATGAATTAGTCAATTTGGCTTGTTTTTTTAGAGTAAAGTACACGGATGGTTCCTGTGGTTTTCCAAAATTTTGAATTTGGTCCCTAGCTTTCTAAAAGTACACAGATGGTCCTTGTGATTTGTGTTTTGTAATGCATTTAGACTATTTAGTCCCCAGCCAAATTTTCATTTTTTACATTTCATACCTTTCAAAAATTACAAAATGACTCACTTTCATTAATCTTATTATGTAAACCTTTAACTTTTTATTTTTACCATTTAGTTTCTTTTTTATGTTGGTTATTTATGGTTTGTCCCGAAGGCCTAGAGGGTGGCCTACCGGAGATCATGTCTAGTGCCTCCATCACAGCTCGCTTCTCTCAGTCACACTCTTTCTGTCAGTTGTTCCCAATCTATCTTACTGGTGAAGTGATGGAGGTTGAAGAGGGCTACGGAGTAAAATTTCTTAAAGGCCCCTGATGTACAATGAAATTACAAGAATATCCTTGCACTATTCACAAGGTTTGTATCTAAAAGGTTTTAGCTCGTCCAAGTTAGGGACTAAGTGCATAAGAAAGTGCAAACAACAGGGACCGTTCATGTACTTTTTGAAAAAGCTGGGGACTAAATGTGTTACAAAGTGCAAACCATAGGGATCATTTGTGTGCTTTTGAAAAGTTAGGGACAAAATAAAAATTTTAGTAAACCATAGGGACCATCCGTGTACTTCACTTTTTTTAAATCTCCGATGAGTCAATACAAACCATTTAGCTGAAATAGGGAATGGTTCACCAAATTGTATTCTTAATGCCTAAACCCCTCTAATATGCTATTTATTTCACAATTTATGAATATAAATGTATATATGATTATTTGTAATCATATTTGATGCATTATTCTTAATAAAACTGAACAAACTGATAAAAAAAGATTGGACGGTAATTAATTAGAGTTTTATGTTTATTGCAGGTTGCCTCAGGACAAATTGCTAGCACTGGAATGGTGGTTCTTGGTTATGTTCAGAAAGTGTCTGAAAAGGCAATTAACTATGTTTTTAATAATTTATCAACCCTTATTAAGAGGGTCATAATACTAATCTTTTTTTTTCATAGGTTTCGCTGGCAACAGATATGATGTACAATTACATGTCAAGAGATGTCACTGCTAGCTTTGGCTATGATTATATTCTCCGTCAGGTTATTCAACAGATTCTTCATCGACAGTCACCGTCAATAAATCGTGCCCCTTGCTATCTAGTTTCATTCTTAAACTACAAAATAATTAACTTTTTATAAATCCAACTAAACATAATAATTTTTACTGTGGTATTGTATGTTTTTAGTTTGACTTGTTGGTAAATATTGCTCAACCTTTATGTCATATTATTGCCATGATTTCATGTTGACAGTGTCGCCTTAGAGGGAAGATCGACTCAAATGGTTGTACATCTGCATTTCTTGAAGAAAGGTTGAATATGGGTCTAAATTTCATTCTGTCAGCTGAGGTGAGTACATCTAAATTTTCACTTTATATTTTATAGAAATACAACATGCACTATATCCAAAGGCACCATCTTCGGTTGGTGCCTACTACAGGTGGCAATAGGGCTGTCCATTTATCCAAAACCCAAAACTCGACTCGAATTTAAAGCAACCCGAATTAGAGAATACTCGAAAAATCTGAAACCGACCAACTCGAACCTTCTATGGGTTGGTTTCGGGTTACTTTTTCCCAGCCGAAAACCCGATCCGAAAAACTTTAAACACGAAACCTAAAAAAGAACCCAAACATTTATTGTCTTTTTTTTATAAATGTGTTTTGGTTTGGAGTCTCCAGTATTTGGAACATTGAGTTTTTGGACTTTTGAACATCATAATTTCATATCGAGCGGGGGGTCTCATTGGAAGCCGACTCTCTATTCCTACGGGTAGAGGTAAGGTTGTCTACATCTTACCTCAACCCTACCTTAGCTTCGCTATTGGTGGGATTTACTGAGGTTGATGATGATATGATTATGATGTTTGAATTTTAATTATTTTTTAGCAGCCATATAATTTTGATTATATTTTGTAAAAAAAACCATTTATCTTTGTTTTACATCTAAAACCAGACAACCCGGCCCGAAGTAACCCGAGTTTTAAATGAGTTGGTTATCAGGTCACTTTTTCCCAGCAAAAAAACCGAACAACCCGACCCGTAAAATCCAAAACCGTATAAATAACCTGAAGAACACCCCTAGGTGGCAATTTCAGTCATTTACTTATTTATAAATTGGCTAATTCAGGTTGTATCTTATCTCTAACCGCTCTAATGGGTAAAGTTTCTAAAATGGAACATGTCAAGTAGGTCTAAAGTCACCTTTTAATATGGATTCACCTTCTTGATCGTATTATTAAAAGTAATTTAATTTTTGTAATTGTGTTTTTTTCCATTCAATCTTTATGTATTGTGCTTCACAAAATTTGTGCGTAGAGTGTTTTGATTTGACAATGGAAGATTTATGACACTTTTTTGTGGATTATGTCATGCAGATAGACCACAAGAAGAAAGACTACAAGTTTGGGTTCGGGTTGACGGTTGGAGAATAGATCAAAAACCATGAGCCGGGATGCAAGCTTTTAGGATTTAAATTTGTTTCTGAGTGACGGTCTGTCATACCGAGTGTGATCTTTTTGTTTTATTTTATGATGGACAGTCAGTTTTGTACTCTTTTTGAAGCAGCATTATTTGTAGCGGCTATTTAAGCGCCGCAGACCGTTTTAGAGCATAACATAAAATTTAGCTGTCAAGTTTTGCAGCTTGGACATGTAATTCACTTTGAATTCCTGCTTAGAGCTGTAGAATGCAATTTGACAATACGTTATTTATTTCAACACAAGGTGTTCAATGTTGAGGTCTGTAAAAGTTGACGGGTTGGCCCGTTTGATTTTAGCCTGCTATGAATCTAAAACATTCGCAGTTTTTGTTTTCGTAACCAGACCGTACCTAGTCGGCAAAGAACAAAACATTCCAGTTTTTGTTTTCGTAAGTTGGTCTAAACCGACTTGTCATCGTCTGTTAGCTTAATCCTATATGCCAGAAGAATAAGAGTGTTGTGTGTAATGTTTCAAAATCCGGTTTAAATTTTAAAATATCTGTTGAGTTCATAGGTTCAAGCCGATCGATCTTAAAACTCAGATGATTTTTGTTTCTACATTAATGTGAGACTGTTTACTATTGTTACACTTTCAAAAAAAGTATGTACATATATGTATATATGTTTGTTTTTTATGTAGTTTTCAGATTTCTGGTAATTGCTTGTGTAGGTGCGTGTACATAACTATGTATATGTGTGTATATATTAAGCCATCGGGGTGTTTGCCTTTGTTATCCTCGAGTCATAAGTAGCAAGTAAAACAACTTTTAATAAGAAAATAATGTACATATAAAACATGACATAGTTGATAGAACGCTTGGAAAGCTACCTTAATTATGATATTGAGACGCACACGTCTCTTCCTTGAATCCATCCCAAACAGTGGCAGAGCTTGAACGGAAACTTGGTACATACTCTCAAATTCTAAATCGGTGAGGGCCGTAGTCTTAAAATCTAATATTTTACACTAAAAAAAAACGGTAAAATTAACAGTACACACGAAAAATCAGCGGGGGCTGGGGCACCCCCGGACCTCCATTATCCTCCGCCTATGATCCCAAATAAACCTAATCGGTTCAGGTGGAACTCTGATCTGTTATAGGGTAGTTTAGCAAGGAATAAAAACAAATAACGAGTCGGTTTTATGTTTAATCAACCGGATCCGGTTCGGTTTTTAAACAGAGGTACCATGAACATAGCTTTCTAAATTCTAAAGTATGTTAAAGCTTTCCATATTTGATAGAACAAGTTTTAAAGTGGCACTTATCTATATAATTATGGTAATTGAAAACCCTAAGCTACAAGTTATACCAAAAGTTGCTGATTCTATTCTATTATATGAAACAACTAATTATAATAATAGGTAGAATTTGCTAAAAAGGTTTTTATGAGTTTAAATTGTGATGGTATTTAAAATATTATTAGTAGCTTTAGATTTGGCACTTCTGTACTGGTAGATAGATTATGTGATATACATCATATCTGTTACATATAAAATAGTTTTCATGAGTTAAAATGGTGAAGGTATTTATAACTGTAGTGACACCTTCAAGTGTTTGTAGAAAAGGATGAAAAAAGACGATAAAAAGACTTCGTAGCTTACTAGAAGGTGAGGATAGAGAGTATGTTTGAACCTTAAGAGCAATTAGGGCTGGTCTCTTCTTTGGTTCTTATTTTTCTTAATTTAGTTTGAATTTAGGGGAGTGTAAGTTTGTATTTTGATCACTTGACCACGTCTTCACATTAGTTTTTTTTTTCACAAATTTACGCTCAACTGCAACGCGGAATCTTAATACTAGTTTAATATAATTCGCAAAAACTTTTGTATAATCATCCATTTGATATTTAATAAATTAATAATAGTTATTATTATTATTATCACTACATATACAATTACCCCCAAGTTTGTCAATAGTAACTTTGACCACCTTTTAACTTTTTTAGTAAACTTCTATTTTGCTTCCTGTGGTTTTGTTGCTTTAACGGTTTTGTCTCAATCCTTTAAAAATAGTCATTTTACTCCCTGATGTTTGGGTTTTGTCGCCAGTTTGCTCAACGGCCTCAACTCCATCCATATTGTATGTTAACTGAAATGGTATTTTGGTAATTTCAAATATAAAGTAATGGTACTTTGGTAATTTCAAATATACAACACTGAAGGTGGTGATGATGGTGATGGGTGGTGGGTGGCGGGCAGCAACGGGCGGTGCCGGTGATGTCAGGTGGTGGGTGGTAAGTGTAGAAGAGAGAGAGAGAGAGAGTAGAGACTGTGTATTTTGTTGTAGGTATACTTTACATTTAAATATACATACAAATTACCAAAGTACCCTTATTTTATATTTGTAATTACTAAAATACACTTTCAGTTAACATATAATAGGGATGGAGTTAATGACGTGGAGCAAACTGGCGACAAAACCGGAACATCAGGGAGTAAAATGACAATTTTTAAAGGATTGAGACAAAACCGTTAAAACGAACACAGAAAGTAAAACAAAAGTTTACTCAACTTTTTTTGTCCAACATCTTTGACCACCTTTGACCTTCTTTTTTGATATTCCCTTTTTTAAAAATCTTTGACTTTTTTTTTACTTTTCTTTTTTTTTTCTATCCCACCAGTACATTTGACTAATTTTGACTTTTTTCCTTTTTAAGATCAACGTCGACCGAATTCCTACGTCTACTAGTTTAATATAATTGTCAAACTTCTGTATTTTCACCCATTTGATATTTAAAATACGAAAAGGTTGTTTTTATTTAATTTATGGTAAGATCTGCACATGAAGTGTCTTCTTTCGTGGATTCTGATTCATTAAAACTCGTTTCCTTCATTTGTTTGGGAAAACAAATTTTATTCCATTATACGTATCAGTTTCCATTTTAGAGCAGAAAAATAGGCAAGCCAGTTGCTGTGGTGTAGTGGTTATCACGTTTGCTTTACACGCAAAAGGTCTCCGGTTCGATCCCGGGCAGCAACATTATTTTTTTATGGTTTTTTGTGCAGAACACATGTATATTGTTTAGCTTTTGATCCCGGGAAACAACAGTCTATATTTCCTATGGTTTGTTTTTTGGGCAGCAACCCTTGTTTAATGTTTTGCTTTCCAAAATTATTGTGTGAATTAAATAAATAATTAGGGGTATAAACAAGCTCAGCCAATTCAAGTCGGGACTCGTCATTAACTAATGTTTTGAATAGGGCTGTTCATGAAACGAGCTGAGCCGAGCTAAGGCGAGCTCGGGGTTGGCTCGATTATAAACCGAGCTGGCTCGGCTCGGATTCGAAATCGAGCTGAAAATCAAAACTCGGGCTCGTCTTGTTTTTAAACTGAGCTGGTTCGGCTCGGCTTAGTTTGGCTCGATTTTAAAAATAAAAATTAGTACATGACTCTAAAAATTAAATAGTCTAAAATATTATTCAATACTTTAAAAGAACATATCTAAAATAAGTTCATCCTAATACAACACAAATCAAAATCAAGTTAAACAACATAACAAAAAGTTTTAAACTTCGATGGAATACAATATTAGTTTATTAGCATGGTAATTAACATTCAAATAAGCCATAAATATCAAATTACAAACCTAAATACATGTGGAGGGGTATAGTCTCAAAAACCCTGCGCCTGCGCAAGGAACCATACCCTCAATAGCATAACTACAAGGATAACCTTGCGCACAATGTGCAATGGTACGCCTTCCTTGGAACCAATAGGTCATACAATGAGCCTTGCGCACTCAGCACAACGGCAAATTAGACCAACACATGTAGGTCACACAACGAGCCTTGCGTACTCAGCACAACGACAAGTTAGACCAAACAATAAGTCACACAACGAGCCTTGTGTACTTGGCGTAACGGCAAGTTAGACTTACACGCGCAGGCTACTTGACCCTGCGCGGAACTAACAGCCCTCTAGTCACAAATCCTAAAACCTTGCAAGGACCAGACACACATGAACACCTCATAGTCTTGTGGATAAAAGAATTTATCCCTGCCACTCTGCGCTGGCGGGAAAATACTGACATCCTCGCATAAGGGATAAGCACTAAGAGGTGTTAATCATACTAAAGGGTATGGAGTGCAGAGCGTGACCAATGGTTGCCGGCAGGTTGCGTCTGACAGCCTCGAATGAACAGTTGTCACACCCTGACCCGCAGCGAAATGGTAGTCGGGCATGATTGGTTTCATCAAAGCTCATGACATTTACTACTTATTCCAAATTAAAAGGGAAAATTCCAACAAACACATAAACCATACAAGCACCAAATGTTCTAAACAAGACATTCAAATAATGCTTTATTTATCCTCTAAGGCCCAATCCTATGTGTTCCATGCTTCAACCTGTTCACCTGTATCATGTCTAAAAATAGAGGTTTGGGTCAACAAAAGTTGGTGAGTGAATTCTGTTTAAATATTTGAAAGAAAAGATATGTTGATTAATTTAATAAAAATGTGCATAAACCAAATATGAGCAAACGTATATGTAAACTATTCACAAACCACATAAGCATCTAGCAATGTACACATGAGCATGATAAATGATGAACTGTGAGATCAAGGCTCAATCAAACGGAGCCGATCTAATTAGGCACGCTATGCTCTACCCGTCTATACAGGGAACTGATGGGTCTATTGTGAATGCTTGACTGTTATGAGAAAATAAATGATGAGCTCTGAGATCAAGGCTCAATCAAACGGAGCCGATAACGCGATACTCTACCCGTCTATACAGGGAGCTGATGGGTCTAATGTGACAGCTTGACTGAAATGAGAAAGTATAACCACAAATAACAATAAACAAAATATCACATATCACGTTAGGTCACATAATGGTAATAGCACAAGTATTTGAATAAAATATTTAAATAAAACGACACATGATACACCCCAAAACATAAATAAAAAGGGGAAGTTTGTAAGAATTCACTCACAGTGGGTGCGTTTCTTGAGTTGATAACGAACGCGCACGATTAAAGATTCCAACCGACGAGAAAACTAATCTAAATATTCACGTAATAATCGGTAAATATATTTCTTTTATTTAAAACTAGTATTTTTGTTTAATGAATTTTATTAGACTTTTTAGATAATTTTATGGCGTTTATTACTAATTTTTATGTTTAAAAGGGACTTATTTTAATATATATTTATAGTTTTTGGGGAAAAATGAACAAAAAGGTTAATTAAAAAAATATACCCTTCAGCGGGTTGAACCGGCGATTTTTGGCAACGTGTGAGACTCGAACGCGTGACTTCTCGTTTACGTGCACGCAGCTCTACCAACTGAGCTACGTGTCTAACCCGGAATATATTCGTTTTTAATTCTATATATACACATACTATGGTCAAACTTAATTAATTTTATTTAAAAAGGTTTGTTTTATTTAACAGTGCAATGCGTATACCCGGACTCGAACCTGCGCCCCTTGATTCGTGTTGCACACAGCCCGACCAATTGGGCTGTGTGACTAACCCGAAAGATATGGAATTTTTATTATTCTCTACACTACCTGCATTGATTTATAAACTAGTTATAAAAAGGTTTGGTTTATTTAAGGAAATTGGAACTATGTGTAATGTCACACCCCGACCCGCAAAGGAATAAAAGTCGGGGCATAATTGGGTTATCACCAAAGCTCATGATATTTACTAAGATGTTTCATCTTTATTAAATTCAAATTACAACCTTAAAATATCCAAAACAAAATTCATACAATTACAAAGAAAATGAATCTATATATTTATTCCAAAGCATAAACTTGTTTATTCTTCTAGGCCTTCCTAAGTGTTTCCTGTCTCAGCTGGATCACCTGTATCATGTGTAAAACGGGGGAGATTTTGGGTCAACAAAAGTTGGCGAGTGAACCTTGATAAAACATTTTAACTAATTTCTTGTTTTATTTAATAAGGAAAATTCGTGCATTAATCACATGTGAGCAAACATATATGTAAACAATCACAAACCACTTTGGATGAGTATATGACATGAAATGATGATGTATTTGAGATCAAGGCTCAATCAAACGGAGCCGATCTAATGAGGCTCCTGATGCTCAACCCGTATCCCACGGGGAACTGATGGGCCTAATGAAATGCGTGCACCAAAATGATGAAATTCAATCTACATATAATTCACACAATAATTGATACACATTTGATCACGGATATGATGTATGCACAAGTGTTTAAATGAAATAAAAGAATAGTACGACACATGATACACCCCAAAATATGATTAAAACGGGGAATTGGTAGAGATTCACTCACAGTGGATGCGTTTCTTGATGACGATAAATGCGCACGAATATTATGATTCAACCGATGAAGGAAAACTAATCTAAATAATAACGACATGATTCGATTAAATAAATAAATTTTATTTGAGATTATTATTTTTAATTAGTGCTCTTTAATGAGATTTTTAGATTTATTTTTGTGGGTTTAATGCAAATTTTTAACTTTAAAAAACCTTATTTTTAAGTATTTTTAAATAATTTTTTCAATTAAATAAATAAACAAAAATAAAATAAAAAGGGTTGACTTTGTCAGGTTTGACCGGGTCTGACCGGTCAGACTGTGTTTATTCTATGCGTTGAGTGAGGTTCGAACTCGGGACCTCTCGTATACGTGCACGCAGCTCTACCAACTGAGCTACGTGTCTAACCCGAAATATTCTATGTTTTAATTATATATATACTAATTAACTTTAACCTTATTTAGTTTTTATTAAAAATGATTTAATATGGCCGAACCGGTGACAGAAACCCGGAATCGAACTCGGGACCTTCGGTTCGAGTGCGCACAGCCCAACCAGTTGGGCTGTGTGTCTAATCTCCTTAACTACTGGATTATATTCCTCTTATGTATATACTGTGAATCGATCTGATTAGGTTTTAAAAATGTTGGTTTTATTTCTGAAAGTCGGTAACATATGCGATTCGAACCTGGGACGTGTGTTTTGTGTTTGCACACAGTCCACCGCTGGACTGTGTGTCTAACCCGGTTAAATACCCGATTTTAATTACATTAATACACTACTTAGGCCTCGTCTTCTTCATTAAGAAGAACACAGAACAGTGAACCCGACTGTTTTGCTTAATCGACCAACAAGCTTATACTCGATTGAAATAGGATAGAAAAAGAAAGATTAAGGAATATGATATACCAAGACAGAGAGTTTTCTTCAGATTTCCGGCAAGTTTTCGTCGGTCCTGGTTTGCGATTTCCGGCTGAATGAACTGATTCAACAGTTTTGATTATTGATTCGAGCAATTAGATTATCAATCAAGAGATAGCAAGAAGGTTTAGACAATTATACCGTCTGAAGAACAAATGCGGTTTTCTGATCAGTGATTCCGGCGAATGTGAAGATCTCCGGCGACGAGCTTTGGAAGAATTAAAACTTCAGAAAGAGAGTGCGGTTCTGGGCGAAATGTTTACCAGGAGTTTGAGTGGGTATTTATAAGGAGAACAGGCTGATTGGGTTCGAATTAAGGGTCAAGGTTCGCGGTCAATGATTTCCGACGGTTTTGACTGAAATTGATTGTTAGGCAACGGTTATAACTGATGTCGAAATCAGTTTACGCGTTTCAGTCAAAGGAAAATAGCCACATTTACGGAAATTTCGGTATTTCCGGCAACTGCGAGTTCTGGGCGCGCTGATTTACCGGTTTTGATTTTCGGATTTTACTTTAAGTGTTATATGTTTCAGTATTTAACACAAGTGAAGTGTGTGGCGGAGTGGTGTGATGTGTGTGTGTGTCTTTGCGGGAGACCCGGGTTCGAGACCCGGCGACTCTATTTTATTTTTTATTTACTTATTATTATTATTATTTATTACTTATGGTTTTTAAATTCCAAAATGTTTTTTAATTATGTATTATTTAAACTAATCTGAACAATAAATACGCAACGAAACTTATAACTGAATACTTGATTTATTAAACGAAGCGGGTTTTGAAACCCGTTTTTCGACGAATGTTACAGTATCCCCTACTTTTAGGAATTTCGTCCCGAAATTTAAGTAGTAGTGGTGACTAGAAAAAGATGCGGGTATTTCTCACGCATTGAGTCTTCACGTTCCCAAGTAAACTCGGGTCCTCGTTTCGACTCCCAACGTACCCTGACAATTGGAATACGACTTCGCCTTAAACGCTTCTCACCGAAGTCCATGATTTCTACTGGTCTTTCAACGAAGTGCATCGATTCATCGACTTGAATGTCTTCTAGAGGAATGTGGAGGTATTCATCGGCAAGGCACTTTTTAATGTTTGATACGTGGAATGTGGGATGAATTCTGTTAAGCTCTTCAGGTAGGTCAAGCTTGTATGCTACAGGACCTACTCTTTCGAGTATCTTGAAAGGTCCTACGTAACGTGGTGCTAGCTTGCCCTTCTGGCCAAAACGAACCACTCCCTTCCACGGTGATACTTTTAAAAGTACTTGATCACCAATGTCAAACTCCAAGGGCTTTCGTCGTTTGTCTGCATAACTCTTTTGATGACTTTGAGCCGCTAGAAGATTGTTTCGAATTTGAAGGATCTTGTCGGTTGTTTCTTGAATTAATTCTGGTCCGGTGATTTGCGCTTCCCCAATTTCGTGTAACATCCGTTAAAAACCGGGTTAACCAAACCCGCTTAGTTTATTAACCGAACACTTAGTTAAAAATTTCGTTGCATATTTAATGCTCAAATTAATTTTAATCGATACATAATTAATAAGTATATTAGAATATAAAGTTTATATTTGAAAATGTATTAAAAATAATGAAATAAAAATTAAATGCTGATGCCGGGTTTCGAATCTGGGTCAGCCGGGAACCACAAAGACTTAACACACACACATTTCACCACTCCGCCATTTGATGTTTTTGTAAGTTTTAGGAAACAATTAATTCATATGTTCAACCAAGAATCGACCTGTTACGCTAACTGAAACCGTTATCGGCTTCCAAACGTCCAAGACGTTTGAGTGATCACGGATTTCTGATCATAAACCGACAATTTTAATCAATTCAGTCTTAAATGGACTTGAATTCATGTGATGATCGGTTTTAATAACCGAAAATCTGCACTTCCTGAATTACTCCAACAATAGCACCCTCTAGCGACTCAAACTCATCCGTAGAACCTCCAATTTCACTTTCGCTCTACTTTCAGTTCGTTGGAGAAGCTTTTTGAACTCGCCGGACTTTCGCCGGAAAACCGTGTCTTCCATCAAATCAGTAAGTTTCTCAATTCTTTCATCGTCTATCAGTTGTTAAGCTTTTGCTAACTCAAACCCTTCAATCAGAATCAGTTCCAGGCGACGATATCGGATAATCATCATTCGCCGGAAAATCTCTGAAAATTTCTAGAACTCGCTGTTAAATGGTATAAACCTTTAAACATTCTGATAACTCTTGTTCAGTACTTCAATTCCGCATCCAGCTAATCAAAATTGTTAATTGGTCCGCTCAGACAAAGTCCATAAAAACAGAGCCGACGACTTCGCCGGAATTCTGAGAAAGATCATTTCTCCGGTATGTTTACTTCCAAAATCTTCTCTGCCATTTCATTTTAATCATTTGAATGTTTGTCAATCGAATTAATCAAGAAACAGTTGGTTTAACTGTTGTCTGTGTTTTGAACGAAGAAGACGAAGTCGTGTATGATATAAGATTAATTAAAATCGGTATTATAAACGGGTTAGACACACAGTCCAGCGGTGGACTGTGTGCAAACAATACGCATACGTCCCGAGTTCGATCCTTGACACACGCACATTCGCTGTAATAAAAATGTTCTTTTTTTAAACCGAACCGGATCCACATGCAGTAAGATGTTAAGTATAATAAAAACCGGAATATTTACCAAGTTAGACACACAGTCCAGCGGTGGACTGTGTGCCAAACTATACCACAGGTCCCAGGTTCGAGACCTGTGGAGAGCACCGAGTCGATACCATTAACTCCTTTTTAAAATAAATGATTTTCGGATTAACTTAAATAGTGTATAAATATAATTAAAAACAGAAATATTTCGGGTTAGACACGTAGCTCAATTGGTAGAGCTGCGTGCACGCGTACGGGAGGTCACGGGTTCGAGTCTCACTCAGTGCAATAATATTCCCAATCGAACCGGTCAATGATCAACGGTCAACAGTCGTGGTCAACGGTCAAAAGTCAACATTTTTTATTATTTTTATTTATTTATTTAATTTAAAATCAATTAAAAATACTTAAAATCAATGTTTTTAAAGTTAGAAAATAGCCTTAAACTCACAAAAATATATCCAAAAATCCTATTAAAATTGTTAATAAAATCCATTTATTTACCTTACCTTTTTGTTATTAATTATGTTAGTTATTCCTCGTCGATCAATCCTCTAAACTCGTGCGCATTCAACATCATCCACCGAACGCACCCAATGTGAGTGAATCCCTACAAATTCCCCATTTTAATCACGTTTTTGGGGTGTATCATGTGTCTTATTATTTATTATATTTAAACTATTGTGCATCCATCATATCCATGAACAAATGTGTATTCAACATGTATCAACTGTTTGTGTGGTTATTGTTTAGATTAAATTTATCATTTTCAGTACATACATTTTCATAGGCCGCCGCTCCCCATTACATTATGAGCGTTGAGCTGTTCCCCATTACATTATGAGCGTGAACCAGGCGTTGCCAACATACGATCGGCTCCGTTTGATTGAGCCTTGATCGCACATACATTATCATAGGCCGCCGCTCCCCATTACATTATGAGCGTTGAGCTATTCCCCATTACATTATGAGCGTGAACCAGGCGTTGCCAACATACGATCGGCTCCGTTTGATTGAGCCTTGATCGCACAGACATTTATCATAGGCCGTCCGTTCCCCATTACATTAGGAGCGTAAACGTGACGTTTCCAACATATACAGTTTCATTCATGTTATATATTCATGCAAGTTGGGTTGTTATGGTATGTTATGGTATGTTATTGTATGTTATTGTTTGTTGTTGTTTGATATTGTATGCTATTGGTTTGTTATTGTATGCTATTAGTTTGTTATTGTATGTTTATTTACGTTTGTTCATATATGAATATTGCACAATTTTTCCATATTAAACACAATAAGAAATAAATAATAAATGTTTTCTAACAAGGTTCACTCGCCAACTTTTGTTGATCCAAAAACCATTTTTACACATGATACAGGTGAACAGGATGAAGCAAGGAAAACATAGGAAATTGCCTTAGAAGAAAAATAATGAAGTTTAGAAGGATGAATAGAACTTGTTGTATTTGTTTGATTTGATTGTAGGATTCCTTGTAAATTGTAATAATAAATATGAAACATTATAATAAATGTCATGAGCTTTGATGAAAACCCAATCATGCCCCGATCACCTTTTCCGCTGCGGGTCGGGGTGTGACATTTCGTGCCAACATACTGGAGATCGGCACTTACGACCATATAAAGCTTCGAAAGGAGCCATGGCGATACTTGAATGATAGCTATTGTTGTACGAAAATTCCACTAATGGTAGGTGAGCGTCCCAGTTCCCTTTGAAGTCTATGACACATGCTCGCAGCATGTCTTCAAGGGTTTGGATGGTGCGTTCAGATTGACCATCAGTTTGAGGATGAAAAGCGGTACTGAGGTCTAATCGTGTACCCAAGGCGGTTTGTACGGCTAGCCATTATCGTGAAGTGAAACGACCATCACGGTCTGAAATGATGCTTAATGGTACACCATGACGGCTTACGATCTTGCTGATGTAGATACGAGCTAACTTCTCGTTCTTGAAGTCCTCGCAAATCGGAATGAAGTGAGATGACTTTGTAAGACGATCGATTATTACCCATATGGTGTCATACCCACTGGAGGTGCGAGGTAACTCGGTAATGAAATCCATGGTTATATTTTCCCACTTCCATACAGGTATTTCGGGTTGGACTAGAAGTCCTGAAGGTCTTTGATGTTCAGCTTTTACTTTGGAACAGGTAAGGCACTTAGAAACAAAAACAGCGATATCCTTTTTCATGCCAGGCCACCAGTAGGTGTATCGTAGGCCTTGATACATCTTGTCGGCTCCTGGGTGTACAGAGTATCGTGTTTTGTGCGCCTCATTCATGAGGAAATCACGAAGGTTATCGCGATCAGGAATCCATATGCGGTTTAAATAGTATAGAATACCGTCGGATTTGGTTTCGATTTTGAGTTCAGCTCCACATGACAGCTCATCGCGTACATCATTTTCCGTTACAGAAACATGTTGAGCTGCCCTAATTCGATCTTTGATGTCGGTTATGATTTGCGAACATAGAAGACGAATGGAGTTCGCATAACCCTTTCGACTGAGCGCATCGGCCAACACGTTTGCCTTGCCAGGATGATACCGAATTTCACAGTCGTAGTCGTTGAGAAGTTCGACCCATCTTCGTTGCCTCATATTCAACTCCTTTTGGTTGAAGATATGTTGGAGACTCTTGTGGTCAGTGTATATTTCACACTTAGTACCGTAGAGGTAATGTCTCCATATCTTGAGAGCGAACACAACGGCTCCAAGTTCCAGGTCGTGGGTGGTGTAATTCTTCTCGTGAACCTTGAGTTGCCTAGAGGCATAGGCTATCACTTTTCCTCTTTGCATCAATACACAGCCTAGCCCTTGCCCTGATGCGTCGCAATATACTACAAAGTCATCGCAACCCTCAGGGAGTGTGAGGATAGGTGCGTCACAAAGTTTTTGCTTTAGAGTTTGGAAGGCCTCCTCTTGCTTAGGTCCCCATATGAAGGGTTTTCCTTTATGAGTCAAAGCCGTGAGTGGTACAGCAATACGGGAAGAATTGGCAATGAAGCGTCGATAGTAACCAGCTAAACCAAGAAATGACCTAACTTCGGTAGGGGTACGTGGCGCTTGCCATTCCTGCACTGCCTTGATTTTTGAAGGATCGACATGAATTCCCTTGTTATTGACGACATGTCCAAGGAATTGTACTTCTCCTAACCAGAATTTGCATTTTGAGAACTTAGCGTAAAGCTTTTCAGTCCTTAAGAGTGTAAGGATGAGTCGAAGGTGTCGCTCATGATCAGATTTAGACTTGGAGTAGATAAGAATGTCGTCGATGAAGACTATGACGAAACGGTCGAGGTAGGGTTTGCATACCCTATTCATTAAATCCATGAAGACAGCGGGGGCGTTGGTTAAACCGAAAGGCATGACCATGAACTCGTAATGACCATAACGAGTTCGGAAGGCGGTTTTTGGGATATCTTCTTCGTGCACCCTGAGCTGATGATAACCAGAACGAAGGTCGATTTTTGAAAAGCAGGTGGCGCCTTGAAGTTGGTTTAGGAGGTCATCAATGCGAGGCAGTGGATAGCGATTTTTAACCGTTAACTTGTTGAGTTCTCTATAATCAATGCACATGCGAAACGTTCCATCTTTCTTCTTCACAAAAAGGACAGGTGCACCCCAAGGCGATGAGCTAGGACGTATGAATCCTTTGTCAGTCAGCTCTTGCAGTTGACTGGCCAGCTCTTGCATTTCGGATGGGGCTAACCTACAAGGAGATTTTGTGACTGGTGTAGCGCCAGGTACAAGATCGATGCGAAATTCGACTTCTCTCACAGGAGGAAGTCCTGAAATGTCGTCGGGAAAGACTTGTGTAAATTCTTTCACCACTGGGATATCTTCGAGTTTTCTCTCCTTGTTTCCCTTTTTGACGACGTGGGTTAGGAATGCGACATAGTTCTTGCGAAGATATCTTCGGGCTTGAAGGCAGGACATTAATTTGAGTTTTTTCGAAGGGGTTTCCCCAAAAATACGTAGTGTCTGGTTGTATACGAGAGGAATGTGAATGAACTTTTTGTGGCACACCACTTCAGCGTGATGCTGGCTGAGCCAGTCCATACCGATTATAACGTCAAAACTTCCCAACTTCATAGGAATAAGGTCAATTGGAAAATCGTGATCGTTTAGGGTCAGCAACTTCCACCGTTAGAGATTCGATGAGATTAACACGAGGTTGGTCTAGGATAGGTTCAAATTCTAAGGACACAAAGCTCTTATCCGCGCCAGTATCGAATAATATGGATGCATAACTACCATTAATGAGAAACGTACCGGTGACCACGTTGTTGTCAGCCCTGGCTTGGTTGGCATTGATATTGAAAGCTCTCCCTCTGGCAGGTGGGGGAGCTTGGTTAGCTTGGTTTACCGGGTTTGCGTGAGCTTGGGCATGGATGATGTTCACTAGGCGTGGACATGTGTTTCTGAAGTGGTTTGGGTCCCCACAGTTGAAACAAGCTCGCATGGGTTGCATCATGGGGTAGTTGGGTTGGTAGTAGGGTTGGGCTACGTGTGTTGCAGGTGGTAGAAGTAAGGGTTGTTGGGCTTGACTCACTATCTGATTTTGGGTTTGGGTTTGAGGTTGATTGCGGTTCATTCGTTGAAGGGTACGCAGGTTTGGATGGTGTGACCCGCACGGCCACAACTTGTGCAATGTTGGCAGGGATTTTCGGGAGGGTAATGGTATTGACAGCGGTTGCATTTTGGGTGTGGGCCAGTATATGGCTTTTTGAATGGTGCAGTTGGAGGAGCAACTTGGGTGATTGGTGTAACAGTGATAGGAGGGTTGGTTTGAGTGACAGCAAAATTCTTGCCATTACGCTTCCTCTTACCAGCAAACTTTGAGGATGAGACTGGGTGGTTTGAAGTTGGGGTCTCAATGGGTGCTTTCTTCTTTTCATCTTTGAACTTGCCGTTTCGAATGCGATTTTCAGTGAGTTCTGTAGCTAACTCCATTGCGGCTTCAAGTGTTGCAGGCGATGTGCTTAAAACCGAATCTTGAATTTTTGAGGGGAGGCCTCGAATGTAGTTTTCAACTAAGCGGTACAAAGGGGTGAACAAATTAGGGATCATCTGGTTCAGCTCGAGAAATCTCTTATTATAGGAAGTGTGATCTCCTTCCTTTTGTTTCAGTGTGTGGAATTCGTCTTCCAGCTTTTTGATTTCGCTTCTTGGACAGAAGCGTCTTGTCATGAGTTCCCTTAACTCTTCCCATGTTAAGGCCATGGCATCTTCAACCCCTCTCTTACCCTTTTCCGTGTTCCACCAGGTAAGGGCTACCTCAAACAGTCTTCCAGTAGCGTAACGTACCTTACGGTCCTCGGGACAATCGCAATTGAGGAAAGTGTTTTCCATTTCTTCAAACCAGTGAAGGAGGGCGGTAACACCTTTGGTCCCTTCATACTTTGGGGGATCACAAGATTTGAAGTGTTTGTAGGTGCACTTGGGGGTTTTGGAAGGAGGTTTGGCGACGCTCTGGTCTTCTTGGTTGGGAGGGTTGATGGGATTAGCGGTGAGAGCTTGTTGAACTTGAAGCACGATGTCAGGAAGTACTGCGGCCATTTGTTTAGCAATTTGTGTGGCCAAGCGTTCACTTGACTTTCCTGACTTTCTACCTCCACGTAGTTGCCTAGCCGACATCTACAGGAACATATATAGGAAGATTGTGAGTTTAAGAATTTTCTAGGTGTCATGTGTCGTAAAAAGAATGAAAAACAACATAACTGACAATAATTTAACTACATTCATAGGATGTCTTGGGTTTGCTCATGTTTGGGCCTCCAATGTCCCCCATACCATTGCCTGTGTAGTCATGTGGGCCCCCATGACTATTGGGCTTGGTAGGATTCACATTGGTGTCGGTGGGTTAACACTCGCACCACCCGAATGAAAATCGTAAAAACATGATGCGTGATGTATGGTAGGAGGGTGTCCAGGTGTAGACACAATGACAACTCAAAGTGGGGTTAGTTCACACGACGTTTGGTATAGCATGCTTTGGCCTAATAGGTCCTTCGTACTCTCATCGTTAGTCCCCAGGTAGGCAAACTAGTCCTTTATTTTGGATTTATACGAATACCAAGCCTAGGCAGGACGTTCCGACTTCCGGTACTCGTACCCTTCCAGTTACTACATGCCCGTCATGAGAACTCACTTTGATGTGATTTGAAAAATACAAAAATCATTGCAAGAATCATGGAAATCGTGAGGTGTGTGCTCTCATGGATATGATATGTTATGAGGATATGATTTATGATAAGCATTGCATAATAACATGTATTTGTGAGCGTGCTTGCATAATATTGGGTGTGAAAATAAACATGAAACATATAAACATCATGAATTTTGTATGTAACGCACAAACAATTAAAATTTAATCAACTATAGTATAGGCTCTAAGGGTCTAATAACCTATCCTATATCCCTATAGTCACAAGCTCTGATACCAATCTGTCACACCCCGACCCGCAGCGGAATAAAAGTCGGGGCATAATTGGGTTATCACCAAAGCTCATGATATTTACTAAGATGTTTCATCTTTATTAACTTCAAATTACAACCTTAAATATCCAAAACAAAATTCATACAATTACAAAGAAAATGTATATTTATTCCAAAGCATAAACTTGTTTATTCTTCTAGGCCTTCCTAAGTGTTTCCTGTCTCAGCTGGATCACCTGTATCATGTGTAAAACGGGTGAGATTTTGGGTCAACAAAAGTTGGCGAGTGAACCTTGATAAAACATTTTAACTAATTTCTTGTTTTATTTAATAAGGAAAATTCGTGCATTTAGTCACATGTGAGCAAACATATATGTAAACAATCACAAACCACTTTGGATGAGTATATGACATGAAATGATGATGTATTTGAGATCAAGGCTCAATCAAACGGAGCCGATCTAATGAGGCTCCTGATGCTCAACCTGTATCCCACGGGGAACTGATGGGCCTAATGAAATGCGTGCACTGAAATGATGAAATTCGATCTACATATAATTCACACAATAATTGATACACATTTGATCACGGATATGATGTATGCACAAGTGTTTAAATGAAATAAAAGAATAGTACGACACATGATACACCCCAAAATATGATTAAAACGGGGAATTAGTAGAGATTCACTCACAGTGGATGCGTTTCTTGATAACGATGAATGCGCACGAATATTATGATTCAACCGACGAGGGAAAACTAACCTAAATAATAACGACATGATTCGATTAAATAAATAAATTTTATTTGAGATTATTATTTTTAATTAGTGCTCTTTAATATTGTGGGTTTAATGCAAATTTTTAACTTTAAAAAACCTTATTTTTAAGTATTTTTAAATAATTTTTTTAATTAAATAAATAAACAAAAATAAAATAAAAGGGGTTGACCTTGTCAGGTTTGACCGGGTCTGACCGGTCAGACTGTGTTTATTCTATGCGGTGAGTGAGGTTCGAACTCGGGACCTCTCGTATACGTGCACGCAGCTCTACCAACAGAAACCCGGAATCGAACTCGGGACCTTCGGTTCGAGTGCGCACAGTCCAACCAGTTGGGCTGTGTGTCTAATCTGCTTAACTACTGGATTATATTCCTCTTATGTATATACTGTGAATTGATCTAATTAGGTTTTAAAAATGTTGGTTTTATTTCTGAAAGTCGGTAACATATGCGATTCGAACCCGGGACGTGTGTTTTGTGTTTACACACAGTCCACCGCTGGACTGTGTGTCTAACCCGGTTAAATACCCGATTTTAATTACATTAATACACTACTTAGGCCTCGTCTTCTTCATTAAGAAGAACACAGAACAGTGAACCCGACTGTTTTGCTTAATCGACCAACAAGCTTATACTCGATTGAAATAGGATAGAAAAAGAAAGATTAAGGAATATGATATACCAAGACAGAGAGTTTTCTTCAGATTTCCGGCAAGTTTTCGTCGGCCCTGGTTTGCGATTTCCGGTTGACTGAACTGATTCAACAGTTTTGATTATTGATTCGAGCAATTAGATTATCAATCAAGAGATAGCAAGAAGGTTTAGACAATTATACCGTTTAAAGAACAAATGCGGTTTTCTGATCAGTGATTCCGGCGATATTCCGGCGAATGTGAAGATCTCCGGCGACGAGCTTTGGAAGAATTAAAACTTCAGAAAGAGAGTGCGGTTCTGGGCGAAATGTTTACCAGGAGTTTGAGTGGGTATTTATAAGGAGAACAGGCTGATTGGGTTCGAATTAAGGGTCAAGGTTCGCGGTCAATGATTTCCGACGGTTTTGACTGAAATTGATTGTTAGCCAACGGTTATAACTGATGTCGAAATCAGTTTACGCGTTTCAGTCAAAGGAAAATAGCCACATTTACGCAAATTTCGGTATTTCCGGCGACTGCGAGTTCTGGGCGCGCTGATTTACCGGTTTTGATTTTCGGATTTTACTTTAAGTGTTATATGTTTCAGTATTTAACACAAGTGAAGTGTGTGGCGGAGTTGTGTGATGTGTGTGTGTCTTTGCGGGAGACCCGGGTTCGAGACCCGGCGACTCTATTTTATTTTTTATTTACTTAGCATTATTATTTATTACTTATGGTTTTTAAATTCTAAAATGTTTATTAATTATGTATTATTTAAACTAATCTGAACAATAAATACGCAACGAAACTTATAACTGAATACTTGATTTATTAAACGAAGCGGGTTTTGAAATCCGTTTTTTGACGAATGTTACATGTAAAGCTCGAACCCGGGTCTGTTTGTTTAATATGCACACCGTCCACCACTGGATTGTGTGTCTAACCCGGCGTATTTACCGATTTCAATTATATTTATACGCATCTTCAACTTCATCTTCTTCAGTTTAAAAACAACAGTTTAACATACCCGATTGTCAATCCGGTAATTCCTTGTTGGATTAATTTAATTTACTATTGATAATAAAATAATTAAAACGAGAAGGATTCAAGTGTGAATATACCGAAACAGTGTGATCTCCGGTGAAGTTTCGGCGACGAGCAAATTTCCGGCGAAATGTGTTTTGAACACAGAGAATATTCGGAGAGTTTAGAGAGGTTTTGCGAGTGTGTGAGCGAGTTCTGAATGACTCATAAGATCACTATTTATAGTCGAAGGTGCTGAATTGAGTTAATTTTGGTTTTATCGGTTTCGGTCAAATCTTTAATTGCCACATTTATTCTATAACGGAATTTAATCATTATTGAATCAATGATTGTGTTTAACACACAATTCTGAAACGGTTTCTCCGGTTTAAATCGTAATTTAAACGGAGATTTGAAGATGGATTTGGGGTTACAGCCGTTATAGGCGGTTGTGTTGAAATTGATTTCAGGGTTGTTTCAATATAAGATTTATTTAATTTGAGTTTATTTCAGATATGTGTGTGTAGTGTAGTGGTGTGTTGGTTTGGTGGAGACCAGGGTTCAATGCCCACGGTCTTCACTCTTCGTTATTTTATTTTTTTTATTAATTATATTTTATTTACTAACATTTATTATTTTACTTTATTTATAATTTAATGCAATTATTATATCAAACTTTTAAACATTTAACATAAAACGAAACGAACATCATGAATATATTTACATTATAAAACGGAGCGGGTTTTAAAACCGTTTTATGACAAATGTAACAGTAATGCCAACGCTAGATTATACACCAACCATACTTACGTCAGTGACTGTTTCACCTTCTCTACTTTCGACTGGTAGCAGGTTTGACGCCAGAGACAGCTGCTTTTACACGTGGCACCATTCAGCAGCCGATAAAGCACACCTCCTGACAGAAGACACTAATTCTCATGCAGGAAACATTTAATGTCTGACGCAGAGGGACAAAACGGATGTCTCTGGTCGTCCGGGGTGGGCCCAAGGCCCATCAGCCCATCTCCCAGGCCCACATACTACCGGGTATAAAATAAGTATCGGATCCCCAGGTAAACACACACACAACCACATCCGAAAATATACAAACTAACTTAGTGCATGCTATTTTGAGCTGACTTGCTTACTATTTGCCATCACCAAATACTTATTCTCACGCTAGAGTGTGGTCACGGAGAAATCCACCATTTTCCCCGTGATGAGACTAACGGCGCTGCTAGTTTTGTAGATCAGTCCGAGCGAAATCACCCTGAAGAGCAAGCGGAGAGACAACCGAATTATGCAGAAAGCCCTTGGTTGCAACTAATATACCCCTAGGTATCCCTAGGTTCAACCGGTGTTTCTTCAACATGTAAATAATAATTAGTTTTTTGTAATATATTATAATGTATATAAAAATAAAATATATTATGAGTAAAGTTATTCGAGCTAACAAGCGAGCTAAACTGAGCCAATACGGCTCGTTACGAGCCGAGCCGAGTTAAACTCACTTTCTAACCGAGCCGACTCGGCTCACTTTCTAACCGAGCTATATCAAGCGAGCTTTTTCCGAGCTAAATCCGAGCGAGCTCCGAGCCACGAGCTTTCTGAACAGCCCTAGTTTTGAAACAAGATTGGTTATTGTATCGACCAGTTTTAAAACATTGATTTTAACATGTTAAAAATACAAAAATCCATTATTATTATTATTATTATTATTATTATTATTATTTGAAAAGAATACTTCATTAAAACACCTCTGACCCAAACGGGCAAAAGGCAACAAAAATTACATCTACAAAGGGTATTTACACCATTTCTCCCATCGTATCGACATATAAGAAGACCTATTTTTTAACCACCCAAAACCTCTAGATTTGACCTCCCCAAATGTATCAACATATCATTATAAAGAGATCCCGCATAATCTTCTTTGCTTTCTTTTTCAATTACAACAGGTTGTGAGCTTCCATAAGATCTTTGAAATCAAAGGCGAATACCAGAGGAATATTGCACCAAGCACTAAAGCCCATCTAGATTCTATTTGAAAGTATACAAGCCGTGAATAGGTGTTCCATCGATTCCTCTTGCTCTTCATAGAAAGGACCTATGTAGCACGGGAATGGGTACGGTGGGGGTACGGGGACGATACGGGTACGAAGAACCACAAAACTCAAAAATCCAAGATACGGGTACGGCAAAAAAATAATATAAAAAAATAAAAAAAAATTAAACAACATCCAAAATAGATATATAGATGTAAAGTGTAAACTCCAAATTTTAAAAATATCAATATATATGTTTAATGTTTCAAGTAGTATTCAAATTTTCAATTAATAATATAATTTAATCTGCTTAACCGAACCAAATTAATAAAGTTATATGACTTAACAAAAATATTACACACATCTAAAATGATAGGTTTCTAACTTTGTATTAGACTTTGATTTGGCCGGCCTACTGGACTGAGCTTTAAAAGGCCCTGCTAAGATAATATAATAGATAGGACATGCACTTCAAAAGGATCATGTAATAAAATAGAATAGATAGGAAGTAAGCTTCTTCTCTTTCATTTGCCTAACCTAAAACACCACCCACCAGGGGCCATTGATGTTGGCCAGAGAAAATTGCTGTCACATTACCTTCACTCTTCTATGTTTCTTTAAACTTGCTCAGGGCCGGTCCATGAAGGAAACATCCCCGAAACGTCGAACTGTCGTCCCCAATTTCCTGGAAGCGTTTCGATGCCGTCCCCATATTTCCAGAAACGTCCGGGGGACGTCCTGGGACGGGTACTCATGGCTCCAAGCCGTCCCCGTGCTTCTTAGGACATATAATTGTCGGGATATTCACATTTCTTCTTCTTAAATTTCTTCCTGGTAGCTAATCTATCCAGGTTTCCTCTTCACGCCATAATGTTACATTTCAACGATACCCATTTGCGCCACTAAATCATCCCCCCTTCCCCAAGCAAATGAAATTGTAAATCATCATTTTAAATATTTCTTCGTTGAAAGACAATTTTGTTCCTTCAGAATATGTAACATTTCCAAAAATAAAAAAAAATAAAATTACAATTATTTATTTATGAGCAATTACATTCGGCCCTGTGGCTATGTCGTAAGTTTTAGTTTTCTTAAAATTACGCATAAGAACATCAAACAATAGTTTAAATGTTCATTTTCAAGGACAAGGAGTTAATATTCATAAGAACATCTATACTCAAATAATAACAAGCTAAAAGTTTGAAAACATGTTCGTTGATGGTTAAAATTTCCTTTTTTGTTTTATCAGATATTATTTAAAAAATTTAGTTGTTACTCGAATACATTTATAAATATACATTATTTCAAACGTAATTTTAATAATTCATACATATTAAATAATTAAAAAATAAAGTAAAAAATATTATCGTACAGTTTATAATGAAAAAAGATTTTAATGGGACCGAGATCATTGAATATAGACACATGAGTTGCTTTTTCATGTTATCGAAACCCAATAAATTAAACCAAAGAGCTTGCCTAGTGGCCGGGTCGGGTCGGGTACAATATCATGTTCATTGAAGGTGTGTTTTACATTGTTTGAGGGGCCTAGAGATATGCTCCAGGTGCGTGATGACTCATCAACCTAAATTTTCGTGTGATAATTATATTCTTGTGGCCCCCACTTACCTTATTAAATTGGTACCTCATCTAATCCACTCTTCTTTTTATATGTTAAACTTTTAAACTTTTAGCCAAATATACAAAAAGTATATTGTTTACAAGCAAAAATTTAGTGTATTTTAAAATCCATGTTGAAATTAAATAGAATCATTATTTTATAGCTTTTAACTTACTATTCATGCTTATAAATCAAACCAATTGAATTGAGATTTTGAGAATAGGTCTTTCACTATTTTGGTTTGCATTAGTTCGACCGTTTGAGGCTGAACCACGCGTTTATCGGTAATCGGGGTAACGAATGACATCGACAACAGGCGGAATGGCGTCAAATCTCAACATGGAAGCTTCGTCGTTAGGGCTGCAAACAAACCAAACTTTGTTCGTGTTTGTTTGTTAAGAAATATACATGTTCACGAACTTTTCATGAACGCTTAACGAGATTTTATGTTCGTGTTCGTTGTGTTTGTTTGTTAATTTTAGGCAACGAATGAAAATGAACGTTGATAAACACAACTGAGCACAAACTAATGTTCATGAACAGAATATGTAATACAATGACACTTAAATATTTTATTTGTTGGAATTTTGAGGCATTTAAATAAAATTTAAAAAACTAAAAACACTAATGAACTATCGAACACAATCGAACATAAACGAACACGTTACCGAACGTCCACGAACATAAACGAACGAATGCTGCCTCTGTTCATGTTCGTTCATTTAACTAAACGAACGAAATTTCTTGTTTGTGTTCATTTGTTTAATAAACGAACGAACACAAACGAACTTCCCGCCGAACCAGTGGCGGATCTAGAAAATATTCGTAGGGGTAACATTTTATAAAAAAGGGTAACATTTTATAAAAAATGGGGTAACGAAATCGAAAAAAAACGTCAAAAAAGTCAAATTTTTACAAAATTTACACTACCCCGGAGCGCCACCCCTTGCCCTAAGGTAGGTCCGCCCCTGCGCCAAACGGTTCGCCAAACATTTGATTTGTTTACAGCCTATTCGTTGTCGTCATTGGATCTAGACACAGGAGGGCTAGATTAAGGATGTTTGCGGGTTATTGTTAGTGCAGGGTTTGTTACTATTGCAAGTTTGGTAGTTTGGTTTCTCATTTTTTCAAAGGTTTATGGTTTGTTTTGTAATAATGGTTTTGCTTTAGTTCTATTTTTTATAATTAAATTATTTTCTATCTTATATTTAGCTATCTCATATTTAATACTTAGTTAACTAATTATGATTTACAATGGTATCCGATCTCTAAAACCACACTAACTTATGAATCAATAGAGCGACATGCAATTTTTTAAAACACTGATACCAATTGTACCTTTTTAAGATTCAATTATATTAGAACCACAACACACACATTTTGTACTTATACTACTAAACTACATATTTTTTTTATTCATTACATGAATCAAACTCTCATCACTTTCAAATAAAACACTAACCAACATTTTTTTATTATTCTTTAAATGTATAAAAAGTAGTTATAAATAATTAAGTAATGCTTTATGGCTGCAACCAAAGTTGTAAGAATTGTTAGACGCAAGTCGGTCGGTAAGACACTGGCTAGTAATTATGTAAATTTAGTTTTATATGTATACACATATTTTTGTATGTATATTTTAGGTAAACATGTTTTAACGCCTTTTCGACCCATAGTTTCAAGTAGATAGGATTAATTGCCGGAATTCTTAGGTTTGATCCAAAATCTGGCTGGAATTTAACTAGAATCGCTAGATTGCCACCGATTATTGGCCAATTTAGACTGGATTCGACCATTGTTGACCGGCTACTGATTAATTGGCCAATGAAATAAAAAGGCTGCCCCTATTCCCACACCCATACATCTTATTCTCACATCTTTTTTCACTCTCTTTCTCTCTCTCTCTCTCTCTCTCTTATATATATATATATATATATGTATGTATAAGGCGAGATAGAGAGTAGGGATGTGCGAATTTTAATATAAAAAAATACTCAGTAAATATGGAACCATCGATTAATTGACAACTAATCATAGGCTAGTCGAAATTTTACCACAAAGTTGCATTAGGCTACCCGGTGTGGGGGGTCATCCAGGCCCGACCTGGCCGACGACGCCCCCCAACACCATTTCCGGTGGTGCGGTGTCGTCTTAGACGTCTAGCCGTGGACGTTGGAGACGGGGCATGTGAAGACAAAAAAGTAGCCTTTGAACGGTTATAAATAAAAAAAAACAATTTTCTTTAAAAATAATAATTTTACCTACAAATATACCAAAATCATCCCATTTTTTACACACTTCAACCAATTCTCTCTCTTAACTTCATACAATTCTTCTACTTTTTATACAATTATTCTACTTTTTATACATGATGCCAAATATATATAAACAACGAGCCTGAATTTGACGAAGAAGAGTATGGGGTTCGAGAGGAGGAAGGTCCCCCGGGCAGGGACAAATCCAAAAACGCAGCAGCTACAAAAAAACAAGCCGCAACGGGGGGCAATTCCAAAATGGACGAGTTTATGACACAATTCAAAGCGTACACCGAGGTCACGACCCAAAAGGTAAGAGTGAAGGAACATGAGGTGGAAGAACGGGTTCGGTTGAAGAATGAGAAGAACGAATATAAACAGCAGGAGATAATGACGACCGACATAAACTCGTATCCGGAAGAAGATCGAGCGATATTACGAAATATGAAAGAAAAGATCGCGAAAAAGTGGAGTTTTTAGGATTTCTTTTAGATTATGTTTTTTTTAGGTTATTTATTTTATTTTTTAGGTTTTTATTTTTATTTTTTTAGGTTATGTAATGTGTGGTTTTTGATATAATGAATTTATTTTATATTAGTAAATGTTAAAAAACTAGTTTAATTGAAAAAAAAAATTAACTAGGTGAGGTAGAATCATCATCCATTTCCTTGGTTCAATCCTTAAAAAAACATACTTTAAGGATTCTAACGTGACGCTAAGGTGGATCGCTCAAAAAAGGGTGATTAGCCATGTCAATCAGACTTAGTGATGAAAACTTGGGGACTTTTTAACTCACAGAGAGCGATAAATGTAGGTGAAGGCGCATGGTAAGACACGTGTAGATGAGACGCAGAGTAACAGAGCATCCTTATTTAAATACATAGACAGTAAAGAAACGGATAAACCTTGGGATGCCTGCTTGAATCAAAATCAATTTATTTAAGCAACCTCCCTTTTGTGCTACTCCTGAATTTCTGTGTGCTACTACTGTGTGTGTTCTCTGCTCCAATCAGGTATATCATTTCATCTCTTCTTCTGTACATGCATTCTGCTTCAGTCTCTCGATCTATATTTCTTCATCTCTTACGAATATGTAAACTTATGAAATCAGTGATGTAGTACGGTTGTTGCTTCATTTATTCTGTTAATTCTAGGGTTTATTTGAATATATGTGAACCCTAGATCTTCGAGAAATCATGTTTCACAAAGATGATGATTAATAGATCCAGTTATCGTAGACCTTGTAAAGTCAAAAGTTAAATCTCTATGATTGATTTGATGCTATATTTTAGATCTTTGAAATTTTAAAACAGTGAAGTAGTACGGTTGTTGCTTTATTAATTTTGTTATGATGTTTATGCTGTTGAAGAACTTGCTTTTGCGTCATGAAAATAGCAAGAGATTTGTTATATCTCTTAATCTAGTATAGATTTAAGCTCAGCTTACTTTTTAAGTAAATTACTATTGGAACAGCTTTGATTTTGGTCCAAATATTTCACTTATAGTCAAAACGGTTTCGGAATCTATTAAAGCTACTATGATCATAGTATTTTGCTGTTATTTAGTTGGATCTAAGGACTTATAAAAGTGATTTGAATATGACTCACCTTATGTGAAAACATAGTGACCATTAAATTTCAAACTGCACTTGAAGTCTAGATTTTTTTTTTCTTAATATGTTGACGAGTCTAATGATTAATGACGCCTGTTCTATACCGATGAATGTGATTTATATTGCGATAAAAAGGTGGTGTAGCTAGTAACTATGGTCCCTTTATGCACCATGGTTATCTATCAGTGAGGTGTAGTCAATAGTCAACATAGTTTCTTAGATGGTTATATCATGATTTTGAATCACATTGACTTTTAATTTTCTTTCAAGAGTCAAAATACTAGTTTCTTAGATGGTCAGAACAAGATTTTTTAATCAATTTGACTTTTAATTTTCTTTGTAGAGTCAGTTTGTTAGGTGGTTAAATCATGATTTTTTAATCAAATTGACTTTTAATTTTCTTTAAAGAGTCAAAATACTAGTTTGTTAGATGGTTAAATCATGATTTTTAATGACATTGACTTTTAATTTTCTTTAGAGTTGATCTGACATTGATAATGATATCATTTGGACTAATAGGTGAATTGAGTTTTTTTTCCTTTTCTTTTTGAGACAGTTAAGGAATATGCAAGGAGGAATTAGGGCGTTCGTATCACAAGGAAGCATTGTGAAGAATGCAGTTCTGCAACATGTTCGGCTAGTGAACCCGCTCAAACCGTTGTTGATATCACGCTATGAGTCAACTTCGGCAGCTCGTATTGAAGAACAAGGATTTGAAAGCACCAAAATTTCAGATGTCTTGCAAGCAAAGGGAAAAGGTGCAGATGGTTCATGGCTCTGGTGCACCACTGATGATTCCGTGTATGATGCTGTCAAATCGGTATGATGTCACAACCGAAAATGTTTCATGTCTTGAATGTTTCTTGTCTGATGTGATGATCTAATGAAACATGTATTGCAGATGACACAGCACAATGTTGGTGCGTTAGTTGTGGTTAAACCTGGCGAGAAATCGTCCATTGCTGGAATTATCACAGAAAGAGGTAAAAAACGAAAATAGCGAAAAAAATTTGTTAACCGAAATACTGTAATCCTAGGTTTATTACTTAAAACAGGTTCTGTTTTCTAGATTATCTCAGGAAAATCATTGTGCAAGGCAGATCATCAAAGTCAACGAAAGTTGGAGATATCATGACTGAAGAGGTATAAAAATGGTGAAACTTTGATCCTACATAACTGATTAAATATTTTGTCCTCTCGTTAAAACGTTTCAGTGTATGGTTTTGGTTGCAGAACAAGCTTATTACCGTAACGCCTGACACCAAAGTTCTGAAAGCAATGCAGCTAATGACAGGTACATCAGAACTCATTCGTATGAAAACGGATTAGATATAATAAATAGCTACAAAGAAAACACAACAAGAAGAATAAGCCAAAACATTTCTAAAGCTGCTTGAATTAGATACAAATGTCTACAACTCCTAAATAGTTTTATTAAAAAAATTAGATAACTATTATAACAATATAGTATATGATGATACCATAAAAACCCAACATATTTACTCATTTTACACGAAAAAATATAAAATATATCTCAAACGTATTTTGTTATATTAACGTCACTGAACTTGTTTAAGATACACGTATTTGTGAAAATTTGTAAAAATTCCATTAGTAACACAATCATTACCTATGTGGAATTGTGGATTGTGGAAGTGTTATGCAGACAACTTGTTGATGTGGAACACCAATTTATCAATTTTAACCGCTTTAAACACAAATGCATGTTGTCTTATATAATCATTAACAAGTTAAGAATGTCAATAGTTTTGAACACTTGGAATGTCACTTCATCAAATATTTACCCATTTAAGGGGGAAAGTTTTTTTTTTCTTTTTCTAATACGCATATTTTAAGAATTCTTTAATCTGGTTTGACCTGCTACACAACCCACCTGTTTTGACATCTCTATATTATTGTGACTGAACATTTTAATAACAACTTCGTATGGTTCGACAGATAACCGTATCAGGCACATTCCAGTGATCGATGAGAAGGGAATGCAGGGCATGGTTTCCATAGGAGACGTGGTTCGTGCTGTGGTGAGCGAACACCGAGAAGAACTCAACCGTTTGAATGCATTCATACAGGGTGGCTACTAAAATTGGTTAACGATCCGCAAACAGTGGTTAACCAGAGGGGTATGTTTCGGTTTTAATAATGAGGTAGTCATTATGTGTAAATATTTTCTGAATGTTTTCCTGTTTCTTCTGCTGTTATCGAGGATGTTGTCACTCGGGATACCTGATAATAACGAACCTTTTAAATGCTTGAAGCTATTTACTGTTTTCTCCTTCTATATTTCAAATGGTTCCTCCTGTTGACAATTGTCTTTATAGTTGTGTGCAAATTAGGGTGTTTGAAAACTGTTGAAACTGACCGAACCGTTCAAACTGCAGCAAGTCGGCCTGTCTGGTTGCTTTGAGATACAAAAAGTTTGGTTTTTGCGGTTTGGCGATTCATCGATCATGTAAACCGAACAAGCAGTTTGACATTTTTTTATTTATATACTTATTTTCATTTTATTATGATCATTAACCATCTAATTCATTTTAAAATTTAGTAAAAATTAAAGATTTTGAATAAAAATTTTAAAAGTTCAATATGCCAAAACGACCTGTTAAGCAATAACCGGTAAATTTGGCCGGTAAAGTTCAATATCATAAAAAGCATTTCCTAATATGACAAGTTTACCCATAATTTTCTTTAAAGTCTTAAAACTTTAATTTTTTACTATTTTTAATTTTTAATGCTTTTTTCCATTTATTACTTGGTGCTTTTCCAATTAACATGATTTTTTTCCAGTGGATTTGCTTGAATAACATCTTAAATGTCCTATTTTAATGTATATTTGTTGTGGTTCATATGAAAACAAATTGGATGACATATTTGTGAAAATTAGAATGTGAAAATGAACGTATAAAGTGACATAAATTATAGATTAAATGGTGTTAAAACTTTTATAGTAATATTGAATCTTTCTAAAACACCTTTTTCTTTGTATGTCGTCCACACTTTGTACGAATTAGTTTTGAATGTCGTCTACACTTTGTACGAATTAACTCTTTTGTACAATAACCATTCGCTATATAATATTTGATCATTCGCTATATAATATTTGATGATAAATTTTGTAAGGATGTATATCATCTTTAGAATTTGGTTTGAATGCATGTGATATTTAGTTGATTTATAGGGATATACATGAAATTATCTAATTAGGGACGTTACATTACGTTCGCAAGTTTGTTCTTTTTGTTGCATTGAATTTTAATTAATTCATTAAACACACTGCGGTTTTGTTGCTCTACGAATTAAATTAAGACATAGTTTACCTATTTAAACGAATTGAACATCATTGATCTTCATAGAAAAATTGTTTTAAACTTAACAAAAACGTATACATGGGCAAGTCTGCCTACTCTTGCCTGTTGCTACTCATTACTACAATTGCAGGTTTGTTGGTCTGTTTGGTACTTCCATTATAAAATAATATTGCGATTTGCGCATTAGAAAATTTTATGGATTAACTAACTTAAGAAAACAGTATAGATAGCCTATGTATTTAACAAATAACATATATTGTGTTTGTTTTTCAGTTGGATCTTCATTTGTTGATGGGTGTAGAACAGTGTTGAACCGAGAAAGTTGTAACCGTGAATATTGTATAGAACAGTGTTTGCAAAAATATAAAGGCGTTGGAGAGTGCAAATTTTCTATTCATTTGGGCAATTACTATTGCCTTTGCAATCACCCATGTTTGATGAACCTATGAAACCTTTTTAATGATATACAAATTGGTGAATTCTTTTGAGATTGATGCTACTATCTTTTACCAGGAACTCACTTGCACGACTACTTTAGTTTGGCAAGTGGCTCTTTGTTTCGGTTCTTAATGGGCTTCTAATGTTTATACCTTTTACTGGTTCAGCGCTTAGTGGTTCAGATTGTTTGTTTCGCAAGCAGATGTCTGAATGTTTCAAACATGTGCCTTTGAATTGTTAAAACATTTTATCTAAATTGGTCAGACATTTGCCTCTGAATGGTTAAGCATTATACAAACTCTTAATGGTTCAAACCTTTTACTGGTTAGCACTTATACATTCGAAAGTTGCCAAACAACCCCCAACTTTGTCTAAGATCCTTTATTTTTGATATTACAAGTAAATTACAAAATTCGTCCTTTATGTTTAAACTAGATTGCAAAGTGTCATTTGTCTTCAAAAATACAAAAAACGTACCCGATGTTTGCAAACCCTTAGCACGTTATGTCCATTAGCCATAACTCAATTATTTTTCATGATTAAATATAACTAATAGGACCACACATAAGGATATTTTGGTCATTTTACCTCATGTCAACATAAAAAAACGATTTTTGTAATTACCCCTAAACCCTTTCTCTATCTCAACACTTTCTCTCCCTCTTAACTGCTGTACCACCACCACCACTGCCACCCACATGCCACCATCGCTACCAAACAAACCCCAATCCATATTCAAACAAATGCACCAGATTCAAACTCCCAATCTGGATTGAAGCTACCGAACCCCCAAAATTCAAACGCAACAAAAACCCCCATCACCACCCACCTTCCACCACACACCCCACACCACTGGTCATCGTCACCACCGCCACCACCACCCACTTCCAACCGTCGTTTCAGTACATAACACTACAAACCCCTTTGGGTGACTCTTCGGCTCCACCACCAACAACTAATCCACAGCCAACAACCATCACCACCACCACCAACAACAACCAACCCACCACCAAAAACCAATCCACAGCCAACAAACCACCACCACCAACACCAATCTCGGGAAGGGTTAACCATCAAGGGAGAAACGAAATCTAAGGGTAGAAACATACCTACTCGGCGGATTCCTTCTGGAACCGCCGCCGCCATTGCTAGGGTTTAAACCCTTCTAGGTTTACACCAGATCTCCGGCCGTAAACAGAGGGGCACTCCTGCCTGCAGCCATCGCCGCTGCTCTTCTGCCGTCTCCGAGATGAAGATGGTGGTTAACGGCGGGGGTCGGCTGAATCTGAAGAGTTGATATCCGGCGGGGCGTGCGATTAAGAACCTGATCTCCGGCGGATTGGGTGATGAAGGTGGTAGGGGTCGTCTGAATATACAATTCTATTTTGAGTAATAGGTTTCCTAGGTCACTTCCTGAAAAGTGGGATATTATTGCTATTGTGATGAGAAACACACCAGGTTTCAAGGACATGACCTTGACTCAACTTCTAATGAGTTACCTCCAAGCCTTGTTCGGTGTCGGCCCATCACGATCATCGATGATCACAGGTAAAACTTCTTCGTTTAAACCTCCCTCATCATTATCACCTTCATTATAACTTATGTCAACATTGTCACCTTCGTATCATCATTAACTTCCATTGCATCGGCTTCCTCATTTGACACTCCCCACACTTCATATGCTAGCTGATTGGCAGGGTCCATCTCATAGTTGTGCTCCTTATTCTTTAGCCGACTCCTTAAGTCAGTATAGAACTCTTTGCACACTTTTTGGATTTTAGTGCCAACTCTTTCTTGTTACCACATATGTTTTGGGATTTAATATAATCTTCAAAAAAATATTTTCAAATGTGTTGCGTCGGTATCCGGGTTGTTGTTATGCGCCTTGCAGTATTCTATCATGTCCAATAAAAGACATTTTTTTTTCATGGTTGGGGTTGACCGTGGTTGTGCTGATTGTTTCGACGGGTTGGTGTTTCGCTTTGATTATACGGTATTTCTTTGTCGGCATCTCGTGTTCATCAATTTCTCCACCTTTTCCTCTTTTGGCGTCTAGGATACACAACCGCATCAACCTCTGCACCTATTAACCTTTGTAGTATTATTCGGGTGTTGCCACAGCAGGAGCGGGATTGGACTTAACAGGCTGGTGTTGATAAAATTGTTGATATTGTTGGTATAAGTGTTAACTATATTGTTGGCATACCTGATGAAAATATTGTTGTTCAGTTGTTGCTGGCACAACAAATGTAGGCATGGCTTGAGATGTCTATGGCAGAGCCAATGCTTGGCTAGCGACTGTCCTTTGATGAGTGTTTGTTGTCACAACCCCCGATCATACCCTGGATGGAAGCCGTGAGCAGTTAAGTGGTACCGGTGGTTATTTTGAAAATATTGCAGCGGAAATTTTCATCGGGACCGTAAGTTAGGAAAAATATCAGAGTTTAGAAACACCGTATTTTAGTTATTGAACAGATGGAAATAAATCCATGTTTTACAAAGGTAGTTTTAATAGGGAATAAACCCGAATACAAAGTTTCTCAATTTTAATTTGATAAAATAAGCCACTTCTTTAAGCCTTTTGGTGCCGTATCACAACTCTTATCCAGATCTACTTACCTGAAACGCGTTTTAAAAACATTTGGTCAACAGGAAATACTAGTGAGTTCATTCATTTGTACAAAAACATATCCTTATATTTACAACATTAAGAGTTTTTACGATTGTTTACTTACTATTGGCTACCTGGTTGTCCAATAGTAAAGAAATTACTTTTAATAGTATTTGTCACTCGCCCATTTCAGTGACTAGTGGTCATATCACTGATTGGCTAACTCGTTGTCTAATAGTGACGCATAACAGGTAATGTATACAAAACCCCACTTACTGGCAGTAATTTCAGAATACAAAGACTTAATCACTGTAAATACAACTAATAAAACATTTAGAGTTTTGTAAAAGCATTTGAAAAAAAGAGAATGACTCACCTTGTAGGTCTATAGTTCTTGATTTAACAGGCCTCCTTATTCGAAATCTTATGATAGTTAAGCATCTACTCATAATTCTGAATCTTTTGGTAATTAAGCATCTATTTTGATAGTAAGTGTGTAGTTCGGAGTTTTCTAATAGTTTAACAGAGTGGACTATGTATTAGTGTAAAACCATGTCAAACCTAAGGACCACTTAATATCATCAAAGGTCGAAATCTTCTCCTACACTTCCTACGCTTTGGCTTTCTCGTACATGATCCTTTGGCTAGTTATTGGTTATTGTATTTTTCTCTTTAAAGTTTATTAGTTATTGTATGTTGTCTTCAAAGTTATTTGATTTAAACCAGACAGTCAAACCATCATACAATGAGGGGCTATTTGTTTACCTTTTAATGAGGCTTTTAATGGTTCAGATCTTTTACTTGTTCAGCACTTAATGGTTCAGAATGTTTGTTTCGCAAGCAGATGCCTGAATGGTTAAAGACCTGTAATCTGAATTGGTCAGACATTTGCCTCTGAACGGTTAAGTATTATATTGGCTCTTAATGGTTTAGATCTCTTACTGGTTCAGCACTTAATGGTCCAGATCTCTTACTGATTCAGCACTTAACCATTTAGAAGTTGCCCAACAGCCACTGAATAACAACCGGTTCAGCTGGCCCAACCAAAACCGAGTAGTTCAGTTTATATTTCTCAAAATCGTAGTTATCAATTGGGCCTAAATTTTATGTCAAAACCGACCAGACCAAACCATAAACACCCTCTTAACCTATACATAAGTATATAATACTACGCTTGTTTAGGCTCTCAGACTTGATACATAAAATTCGACTTAAATTCGTTTAAGCTCATCCAATTTCAATCCTTTACCGGTTCGATCCTAAGTAACTCACAAACAGCTCTAACTCCTTTACACCCCTAAATGTGACAACCAAGAAGCAAGTATATTTTGTGTTTTTATTCTATTAATTGTTTACTAGTTTTAGGCTTAAAATGTACATTTCTGGTAGACAAGGGTTGGTGTTAGCTTCAGTGATAGGGTTTTTATTGGTATTTTCGTGTATCTGATGTACCGTTATGGCGGCACAGTACCGATTCAGTACTTGTAATGCAAAAACTTAGTCTATTAATGAAGCCAAAACCATAAAAATAAATATCGGTTCCGATGTCAGGTCAGTATCGGTTTGGTACGATACATGTACTCAAAAAAAGCTCATTTCTATTGGAAGTTGTTGAAAAACAATTCATGCCCATGGGATGATCATTTCGGTATTGCTACTGGAGAATACAGGAACCAAATGGTACCGTACCGATTAAATTTGGTACCCAGTTTTTTGGCATTTTCGGGATTGGTACTTTCGGTTCGCTACTAGTTAGGTATGGTACTAGTATTTTACCGATTTTTACCTTTTGTACCGTACCAAGCATTTTCGCAACTGGTACCTATTTTTGGCGATTTTCGGGATCGTACGCATTTTTGGCAATTTTCAGGATCGGTACTTTGGTACCGGTTAATTAAAAAGAGTCAGGATTATGAGCTGTTCTCATTTCTTTGGCAGGTCATATCCTTGAACAAGAGGCACTTGGTGTGGTACTGCAATAGTATGATTAAAATCGTGTGTCTTTTAGTTTCTGTGTATACGCGTATGGTCCCACCTCGCGCTCATAGTAGTGAAATCGTCTACTGTCCAGCAAGGCGCAAACAAATGGAAAAAGCAGGCCAAAATCCGAAAACAAAACTGTCTGTACCAACCTAAACCAGTCTAAACACACCAAAAAAACAGTTTAAATTAGTCTTCACACGCCAAAAAACAGTTTAGATTAGTCTAAAACAGCTAATAATTGCCTGGTTGCCCTGGGCCCTTGCTTTTCAAGCGCCTTGCGCCTAGCTGACATGCTCACCCTTTGTGCGTTGACTTATTGAGGACGCCTTGAGTCTTTGACTACCGCTTAAATAACTTTTACTTGCATGATCTTTTTATGTTTTTCATTAACACTTTTGCATTTTGGGTTTTCAAATGTAGATTGGTAGACTTGATTGGAATGGTATGAGAATAACGCATCTTGGTTTATAAACATAGAAGTAAATGGGCTTCATAAAAGAGGCAAACGCTTAGACATAGTTATGGATATACATGTCAATATTAGTTACACATTGCGTCTCGCGGGTCAAATGAGTGAACTTAAATAGATTAGCTAGTTTGAAGTTCAAGTCATGCAGAATAAAGGTGTTAAAGTCGCCTAAAGTTTATCAATAATTTCTACTAGAACTCAATAAGAAACTCTTTGTGGGCCGGCTTGACTCCGCACTTTTTGACCTGAGCCTGTATCGGCTCTTTATCAACTTACCCAACCCGCCAAGTTCATCGCACCTTGCGTTTTTTGAGAATTTCATCTATTTGGTTGACTTGACATATAATCACATGTGCTTGTTTGTCCAGGGCGTGAAGTCAAATGCTTTGGTGACCTTACAACCGAGGAGACTAACGACTTGTGAATTTCAACCCAGAAAATTGGTAAACAGCTTGAGAACTATCAGAGTTTCTTCACTTACATTCACCATCCAAGTAAGCTCGCTACATAAATCAATTTAAATTGTTGTTAATCATGCATGTGCCTTGTATATGTATCTATATGATCAACACATGAAATCTTATGTTAATCAAGACAAACAGTTCCTCATGTTCACGTCCGTCCATATTGTCCCTCGAAAAGGCGTGGGTTTTGAGGATAATCATGAGATCT
The DNA here is from genome assembly GCA_947069175.1 of Scalesia atractyloides. Taxonomy (NCBI): domain Eukaryota; kingdom Viridiplantae; phylum Streptophyta; class Magnoliopsida; order Asterales; family Asteraceae; genus Scalesia; species Scalesia atractyloides. Next base: position 92,677,435 of record CAMTDV010000012.1, read on the forward strand.
ATGACGCTGTAAGTTCGTACACCTTTACTTTCCTTAAAATATAATCTTTAAACAATACAATGCTTTTTTAAAGAAAAGTGTGATTTGATTAGTTTCGGTTATTACGCATTTCCAGAATAATAAGGAGAAGGAACTAAAGAAAAAACTCAAACTGGACAAGGAAAGAAAAGACAGAAATATGGCGGAAATGGCTCAAGAGGCGGCCGAATGCAGAAAGCTTTTCTTGTAATATACACGAGAAACGTTGCCACATTGGTACTTAACATACAACCTTACATATTTGAACACATATATTACCTTTATACTGGATCTTAATCAAATAATATGTTTTTAAAAAGTAAATAAATAAGAAAGGAAAATATAGAAGAAATTGCTAGATGAAACTGTAAGTCATTGTATAAACCTGATGATTGTTGTTTGTTGCAACAAGAAGCATCTTTGAGCTATAACTAGTGTTGAACAATACTTTCGTATTTGTATTGTGTTTATATCTTTGAATCATGAATATTACTGTCCATTCTACAAACACCTGACCCCACATCAGATGATATTTCAGAACTTTGAATCATGAATATTACGTCTATTTATACTCGATCTTAATCAAAATTTTTAGCTGCTGATCTTACATCCGTTCGAATGTAGGGTATAAAGAATGGTACCACAACTTAGGCTGGCGGCAGGGCCATAACGATGCATCTTAGACACTCGAACAACCTAACCCTTAAACATGCAGACTAATTCAAACGTGTGAGTGCATGTGCCCGAATTAATTACACGTGATAATTTATTTCTTGAGCCGTAAAATACAAACCGAAAATAATTTCATGACCCAGCTGTGACCCGACCCATCAAGATTAACTCAACATGTAGAACATCCTGTTGCAGTATGAAGCAAAACTATCCATGATTACAACGTAATATGGAACTGTAGATGTAAAATTGAAAGAATAAGCGGCATCAGGTTGTTTCTCCAATATCTTAAACATACAAAAAAAAAACACGGGTCGGGTCAGAACGGGGTAGCTTGGAAATATGGTCATTTGGTTTGGGTCAGGACGAATCACTTTGAAAAAATGATCATCTTGGTTCGGGTCAGAACAGGTCTTGACTAAAATGGGTATGGCTAGAAAGGGTCATTCCAAAATGAAAATTATTTTAAACAAACATTACAAATATGTAAACATACAAGCAGAAACTATGAACTATAAGAACGCTGCACAAGTAGAAATGTAAAAACAATGATCAATTTGAAGTCAAATATGTATACATGAACATTACAAATTCTTTCAAGATACAAGTGGACATAAAATAAAATGGGTACTGATGAAGTATTCAGTAGAAAAGTAGATACAGAGCATAAACCATCCAAAACAAACGTTAAAATATGAATATAAACGCTGCACAAGTAGAAAGTTAAAAACAATGATCAATTTGAAGTCAAATTTGTATACATGAATATGCTGAAATCCTTCAAGATTTATCAAAATGGCATCAAAATAATATGGCCGCCTCCATGCGACGCACAGCAGGTGTAAAGACGTATTAGTAATAGCACGTCTAAACCTGTCGAGGGAGTCTAAAATAGATCATTACAATGCAGCTAAACTATGAAGTTCACTCTGCATAACCACATATCATGATTTAAAAAAGATTCATTAAATCTAACGCATCTACTCAACAGACCAAGTTAATTTTGTCATGTTGATAGTTACTCATGAAGACTACCATCGCTATGTTGTATTTATAGCAAAGGAGGCCTTGCACATGCCATTAATAACAAACATAGTTGCCAGCCAAACACTAACAGATGGACTTGTTCAATTTTTTTTCTTAATCTCATTTGTTTTTTGGCAGGTCATGTCCTTGAGCAACATGCACTCGGTGTAGTACTGCAATAATATCATGATAAAAAAATGTATGTCTTTTAGTCCCAAACGCCCTGCTTGCGGTGTGCGCATATAATGTATATATGTGTGGGCCCTCGGGGGGGGTGAAATTGCACTAATTTTAATGTTATTTTACTAATTTCGTGAAAATAATGTTAAAAGCGACGGACGGTTAATCATGCATCATGTGGTGGCGTTGATAGCTGAAAGGCAAGGGGTATATGCACTGGTCGGCCTTTAACCTGATTGAAACTAAGTGTTATGTGCCTTATGTCCAAGGCTTGATGCAAAACTACTATCGAGCCGGGGGTCTCACTGGAAGCAGCCTCTCTGTTCCTACGGGGTAGGGGTAAGGCTGTCTACATCTTACGCTCCTTAGACCCTACCTTAGCTTTGCTATTGGTGAGATTTACTGAGTATGATAATGATGATGATAATGATAATGTCTTTTAGTCCCTGTTAATACACGTACAGTCCCGCCTCATGCTCATAGTAGTCAAAGGCGTGTGCCCAGGAGCAGCAAACAGGAAAAAAAATAGGCCAATATATGAAGAAGAAAAAAGAAGGAAACTGTTTGAACTGTCTAAAACAACCAAAACCACTCCAAAACAGCTAAGCACCTAGTGCGCCTTGCTTCTCTTGGCCCTCGTTTTATAAGCACCTTGCCTGGGTGGCATGCTCACCCTTTGCGCCCTGAGCCTTTGACTACCATTTATACATGCTTAAATAACTTCAAGGGGTTGACTTATATGATCTTTTTTTCTGTTTATCACTTGCAATTCTAACTTGTTTGGTAAAGGGATTTAGAATACACTTGGGAGTTGGATAGACTTTCTGGCTGTTTTACCCATTTGCCCTTGCCCCATAAGCTCCTAGTCCTCTTAGCCGGCTTATATTTAACCTAGCTCTCTAATAGAGAAGAACCATAAATAATGGAAACCCACCCAATTTAGTTAAATGATGAAACTGCATAATTAAATAAACTGTAACTAATTAGATGTGAAAGAACAAACCAGTCGGATGATAAATATAAACAAAAACAAGCATTCAGCAGCAATCACGGATTGAGCGGTGATACAAGAGTCTTGACATATATGACTCGACTAGATCTGAGCTCCCAACCCATTGGGGAACAAAAAGAGGGATAGTCCTCCATGTTCACCTTCTTAAGAGATTTGTTTTCGTGATCCAAAACAACAACCCAATTGGGAAAACTGGTTGTGCATATACGCTGCATTATAAACGCTCCATCTAGTGGGTCGCTTAAAGCAGCCAGCTTCACCCATCCATCCTCCACAATTCAGTTGGTAGTTCCTACTTAACACATGGTAGGAGGCACACAAGTGAATGCATCCATGGAGCATGACCAAGCTTGCATCATAATCTGGTTTATCATCCGGAATATATAAAAGAGTTTCCTTCTCCACATGAAAAGAGATAATCCACCAACGCGGAGATGATGTGACAGTGAAATAAAGGCATTGGCCACATAAAGTAGCCGCAGACCAACGGCCGCTAGTGGCGAAAGGAAACTGAATCTCTCTCCATGAATCCAATCTGTGGGAATAGATATAAGCCCCCAGTTCGTCCCCGGTAACAAAATATACAAGTTTGTAATCGTTAGAAGAGTCCTTAATAGAAACCGACAGCATCAGTAGCGAAAAAACGAAAAGGGGGCATAGGGGGTAGCTTCACCCGTGAATGGATAGCCTACGTGCTTCCCTTCCTCCTTCTCCTTTTGGGGCTAAACATACCAATAGCTTGCTAAAATACACTCATTAGGGTTAGGGAGCCTGGGTGGTGGTTGGGCGCCGTCGGTGATGGTTTCACGGAGGTGAAGGTGCATCCTGGTGTGGATAGAAACGATCTCCATTGTTTGCACACACACCTGCAACGACCTACGTCTGACTTGCGCGTAACTCGTGGCAGTATCTCAGATTCAATCAAGCTAAATGGAACTTCTACCTTCTTGCCTTTTCTCCACATCATCTTCACTTGCCTTGGAATTGGATTTCGATGGAGGCCATATATATATATATAGGCCTCGCATAAAAGTTTTACTCTTTTTATTTTAACTCATATTACCTAAAGTATTGAAACCTTTTCATCGACCGTGATACTAATAATCCATTTGGCATGGTCAAGTTCTGTAACCAAGACTTGTTAAATCTATGTCTGGGTTATCAGTTAATTAAGGCATAACCTAGACGAGTTACCTAGTCATTTGGGTTATCAGGCTTACGGAAATAAGAACCCCATCTGAAGAATGAAGTGGCCGACGGAAGCCATGTTTTACAAAAAGCAGAAGCAATTGGGCAGGTGATGAGTTTTCTATGATAAAATGACATTTTGGAACTAATAAGAAAGATGATAGAGAACTGTGTTTGATTTAGAAAAAGAAAAAGACACGTGATTCAGCAGATGGCAGGGAAGGTAAGGTTCAATCAGCAGCAGGTAAACTTTGATTCAGCAACTTCGATTTCTTCTCTATTACATTTGAATTGTTTTTCCGAATTGGATCGGACGAACCAAAACGAAATTCGTCAGCGAATTATGTGTGTTCTGACATGGGGTTTTAAAAAAATGACTACTTTCTTGATTTATAGTATTTTGGAAGGGTGGTACGTTTATTGGGCATACAGATTAGTAGTTATAGTCTCCAATTGTTGATGGCAGATGGCATGGGGTTATAAAAAAAACGATTCACCTCAGGGTTTATATTCTATGTGCGCCTCAGGGGTTTTGGATATATTTGTTTTTATGTCAATTTCAAGCAATTTATGTGTGTTTTTGATGATGATATTAGTTAGTATTATTATTATTATTATTTTTCTAAGACATAATTTTATATTTATTTTTTTAATTCTGCCCCGGGCTTACGCCTCGTGAGGCGGCGACACGAGGCGAAGAAGGGTAAACGCCTCGAGGCTCGATTCCGTTCTTTTAAACCTTGGCAGATGGTATCTTCTAAGGATTTTTATTTAAAATTTTACATAAGGTATAGTAGGGTATTAATCAATTTTCCTATGGTCTTCTTTGAATCTTTGATGAGTGCTCCTATGGTCGTCCATGATTTAGCGAACGTTGGACGGGTTATGTCATTATTTGTATACGTATTGATGTATATACTTGCATGATATATGTATATATGGTATCTTCTGTAAAATGCAAGTTAATTGATGATTTGAATTTTCTGTTGCAGCAGATTAACTTGCAATCATGTCTTGGTGCACCATTGAATCTGATCCCGGTATGTTTTTCTTATTTTAGATTCTTGTGTGTACTCTCCACACTTAATGTAGGTTGTTTACTAGAGTTGGAGCTACTCATTCTTAAACAATTAAGGGACATATTAAACAACACTTTTATGGAGACATTATTTATCTCATGCCACAAGCTTATTATTGCTTACGGTTGCATAAAAAATAAAAAATAATCTTAATTCTTAGATTGTATGTTTCCAGAATCATCTTCGATAATTTGAGTGAGATAAAAGAGAAGAACAAACATAGATCATTAGGATTGTTATTCAAGATATTATTGATATAGTTTGAAATTTAGCTAATATCAATTGAAACCATCATCTCATTTTCCAGGTGTTTTTACCGAACTTATACAACAAATGCAAGTAAAAGGAGTGCAGGTATTGTTTACGTGAAGCGTATTCTTATTCTTCTGTTTTCTTGAATAATACATCTTCCATTCCTCATTAAAGGCTCCTAATTTTCTCTAGAGCTTCAAATCAAACAATAAATGTATCTACATATTTAACTTACTTTTGTGTTTTGCAATGTTTCTTGTGATGTTTCATGCAATTCTAAGTAGTTAATGCGGTAAAATATCGGTTATCGCGGTGGGATATCGGTAATTTTAATATCATGCTAAATTTTATATATATATATAAATATATATATATATATAATATATAGCAATTTAACACTAACAACTTAGTTACTCTCCTACCATTAACAAATTAACCTTTTGCAACTTGCAAAACACTAACAATTGTAGCAACTAGGAACTGACTAAGACTTAAAACACTAACATTTAACACTAACAACCAACAAAGACTTAAAACACTAATAGCAACAATAAGAAGAAAGACGGATGGTAGGACTAAGAAGAAAGGTACTGATATCGGGACAATCGGTGATATATCTGTCAAATATTAGTCAATATCGCCGATATTATCGGTACCGATATTTTGCACCCATGTCTCACCAAGAGACCGATATATCACTGATATATCTGTGAGATATCGGGATATTAACTACATAGATGCAATTAGAATTAGAAATCTGTATAATTGAGAAGCATATTCTCAAATTTTTATGGATTTTGAAGAAACATAGGGGCTTGATTGATGTCTCCTGGTTATATCATAAATACTGAAAATGGTGAATATCTACATTATAGATTTCTAAAATGAATTTGTTATGCAGGTTGAGGAGTTGTATTCCTTGGATCTTGATTCCCTAAACAGTCTTAGGTGAATCTTTAATCCTGGTTATGCTTGTGCTCATGATGTAACAACACTGCTTCGAAATGTCATATTTATATTTTTTCTTGAATTTGCAGGCCAGTTTATGGGTTGATATTTCTATTTAAGTGGCGTGCTGGTGAGAAAGATGAACGTCTTGTAATCAAAGATCCAAACCCAAACTTGTTTTTTGCTAGCCAGGTGAGTTTTTCATAACTACAATTCGATTGTTAAAAGAGATGGTAAATAGTTGATATTGGTATTTGGATTAATTTCGTATATACCCTTACAAACTTGAAAATTTCATATACCCAACCAAAACTAAAAATATCATATATGCCCTTACAAAATAGTTAAAATATCAAATATACTCAATTTATTAAAAACATTCTAATAAATGATCATTTTACCCTTAAATTTTTAACTTCAAGTTTTCATATATGCTCATCTTTTAACTTCATATTTTTAAATAACACATTTTAAGCTTAAATTTATTTTCACCCTTTTTTTTTTCATAAACAATAGTATTCTTCATATAGGATATTTAAACTAAATAAATTAATCTAGAAATGAGTAAATATAATATTTGAAGTTAAAGGTCATATATGAGATCTCAAGGTTCTAGAAAATCAAGGGTAAAATAGTCATTTATTAAATTGTTTTTAGTGAATTGGGTATATATGACATTTACTATGAAAGTGTATATTGATACTTATAACTTTTCAAGGCTAATTATGATATTTCGCAAGTTTGTAGGGGTATATATGAAATTGCCCCTTTATATTTTCACCACCGGTTTGAAAATTACATATTTCAGGTCATCAACAATGCATGTGCTACTCAAGCCATCCTCTCCATTCTCATGAACTGTCCAGAAGTCGATATCGGTCCCGAGTTATCAGCCCTAAAAGAATTCTCAAAAGCCTTCCCTCCTGAACTCAAAGGGTTAGCCATAAACAACAGTGACGCCATCCGAACCGCTCACAACAGTTTCGCAAGGCCCGAACCGTTTGTTCCCGACGAACAAAAAGCCGCTGGAAAAGACGATGACGTGTACCATTTCATAAGCTACATACCCGTAGACGGTGTCCTGTACGAGCTCGACGGGCTAAAAGAGGGGCCCATCAGCCTGGGGCCATGCTCAGGCGGTCAAGGTGACATGGACTGGCTCAAAGTGGTCCAGCCCGTGATTCAAGAAAGGATCGAAAGGTATTCACAGAGTGAAATACGGTTCAACCTCATGGCTATAATAAAGAACCGGAAAGAAATGTACACAGCTGAGCTTAAAGAGCTGCAGAGGAGGAGGGAGCGGCTGCTGCAGCAGCTGGCGGCATTGCAGTCGGAAAGGGTGGTGGATGGCGGCAACGTGGAGGCGTTGAACAAGTCGCTTTATGAAGTTAACGCTGGGATCGAGGGTGCAACTGAGAAGATTCTGGTGGAGGAGGAGAAGTTTAAGAAATGGAGAACTGAGAACATTAGGAGAAAGCATAATTACATTCCGTTTTTGTTTAACTTCTTGAAGATCCTTGCGGAGAAGAAGCAGTTGAGACCGTTGATTGAAAAGGCAAAGCAGAAAACGAGCAACCCGAAGTAAGTCTTTTTATATTGTTTTCGGTTATGATTCGAGTTGTTGGCGACTGTGTTTCTGTTAGGAAAAGGATGATGTAACTTGGGCAAAAGAAAAACGGTTATTTGGTTTGTTTTGTGGAGTTTGATGTTTATCAGTTAATGATATGCTAGTGGTTTATTTATCTTGTGATTACATGAATGTGATCTATTATTAACAAGAAGCTAGAGGCTTATGTTATAATGACAGATCAACAATAGTGAGTTTGTTGAACGTGTTCTCACAGAAAAAAATAAAAAATAGAAAGAATATTTTGTTAATTGTTAAATTACCTGATTCGGAGAGTGCTCAGATGCGAAGAATGGTGAGAGAGACGGGGGTGAGCAGATATTTATTTTTTGACGAAAACGAGTTGTATGGTGGGGAGTAGACGCATGTATGAATCAACACCACAATCATTTTTTTTAAAAGCACCCCAAATCCATGGTACAACCAATCTAAGCCTAAAGTGTTTTCTTATTTATAGGGTTTTAATATATTAAATGTCTTTTTTTTAATAATAATAACTAGTATTTATAAATTTTTGAAAAATAACTTAATTATATTAAAATAATATTATAATTTAGTTAATAATAATAAACGAGCTAGAGCTTTAAAAACAAAGTTCGAATCAAGTCGAGCACGAGCTTTCATAAGTTAAACGGACTTGGCTCGGTTCGGCTCGTTTACACCCCTACCTCGAATGACCTCAAACGGGACTACCTCGATTATCCCATCATTCCTTAGTCTTGAAGTTTATCTGGAGAGGTAGTATTAGAGGTGTATAAATCGTTTTTTTTTTCAAAACCCGTGTCGGTTAATAACCGAACCAGTTATTATGGGCGTCTTAAAAAACCGGTTAATTAAAAACCAGTCCTGGTTATAAACCGGTTTTTTGATGGAAATGTGTAACCAGTTGGAACCGGTTATAAGCCGGCTTTAAGGAAAAACCGGGTGAAAAAACCGGTTTTTTTAACTAATAATAACCGGTTTAAAAACTCGTAAAACCGGTTCTGCAGAAATTAGTACAAAATGGATTTTTTTGTTGCTGTTTTGCAGCTTTTCTTTTAGCTGAAATGGGTTTTTTTATATAAAAACTTAACAATAAACCGGTTAAAATATAATATCATTAGGTCTTGGATCAAACGGTTACATAACAATGAAAATACGAGCGCTAAACGTTACAAATGAAATACATAAAGTTATAAGGTTATGCCGCAAGAACGTCCACTAATATACATTTTTTTAGTGGGACTAATATATATCTTGAATAGCCTCGTTTAATCTTCTTCCCTCGAACCCGAAATTGAACTATTTCGTAGGCAGTCATTCAATGCGGCTTCTTCGTCAGTCATTGGGGTTGTCAATTCGGCTTTGACTGTCACACCCCGACCCGCAGCGGAATAAAAGTCGGGGCATAATTGGGTTATCACCAAAGCTCATGATGTTTACTAAAATGTTTCATATTTATTAAATTCAGATTACAACTTAAATATCCAAAACAAAATTCATACAATTACAAGAAATTGAAACTATTTAATTATTCCAAAGCTTAAACTTGTTTATTCTTCTAGGTCTTCCTATGTGTTTCTTGTCTCAGCTGGATCACCTGTATCATGTGTAAAACGGGGATATTTTGGGTCAACAAAAGTTGGCGAGTGAACCTTGATAAAACATTGTTACTAATTTCTTGTTTTATTTAATAAGGAAAATTTGTGCAATAATCACATGTGAGCAAACATATATAAATAAACAAACACAAACCACTTTGGATGAGTATATGATATGAATGATGATGAATGTGAGATCAAGGCTCAATCAAACGGAGCCGATCTTATGAGGCACCTGATGCTCAACCCCTCTCCCACAGGGAACTGATGGGCCTAATGAAATGCGTGCACTGAAAATGATAAAACCAACTACATATAATCCACACAACAATTGATACACATTTGATCACGGATATGATGAATGCACAAGTGTTTATATATATATAAAATAAAAGAATTATACAACACATGATACACCCCAAAACATGATTAAAACGGGGAATTGATAGAGATTCACTCACGATGGGTGCGTTCTTTGATGATGATGAAGGCGCACGAACTTATGATTTGATTGACGAGGGAAGAACTAACCTAGATAATAACAAAATGATTCGATAAATAAATAAATTTTGGTTGAAATTAATATTTTTAATTAGTGCTCTTAAATGGGATTTTTAGATTTATTTTTGTGAGTTTAAGGAAATTTTCTAACCTTAATAATCTTATTTTTAAGTATTTTTAAATAATTTTCTAATTAAATAAATAAATAAAAAGAAATAAATGAATAAATAAATTGACTTTTTTTGACCGTTGACCGGGTCTTGACCGGTCAGACTGTGTTTTTATATGCGCTGAGTGAGGTTCGAACTCGGGACCTCTCGTATACGTGCACGCAACTCTACCAACTGACGTGTCTAACCCGAAATATTCTCTGTTTTAATTACATTTATATACTAATTAATTTTAAATTTATTTGGTTTTTTATTAAAAATGATTTATATGGCCGAACCGGTTGCAGGGACCCGGAGTCGAACTCGGGTCCTTCGGTTCGAGTGCGCACAGCCCAACCAGTTGGGCTGTGTGTCTAATCTGTTTAACAAATGGATTTTATTACTCTTATAAACATTCTGTGACTTTTCTGATTCAGTTCTAAAAATGTTGGTTTTAATTCTGAAAGTCGGTACGTGTGCGATTCGAACTCGGGACGTGCGTGTTATATTTGCACACAGTCCACCGCTGGACTGTGTGTCTAACCCGTTTAATTATCTGATTTTAATTATATTAATACACAACTCAACTTCGTCTTCTTCATTTATAAAAGCTCAGAAACAGTGAAGCCGACTGTTTGATTAATTGACCAACACCACTTATAATTTGATTGAATTGGAATAGGAAAAGAAGAATAAGGATTATGATGTACTAACTCAGAGTGGTTTCTTCAATTTCCGGCAAGATTCGGCTCTGATTTTGCGATGTCCGGCTGTATGAACTGTTTAACAGTTTTGATTATTGGTTGGAACGATTAAAGTATAAATTAAGAGATAGCAGAGAAGTTTAGACAGTTATACCGACCGATGAATGAACGCGGTTTTCTGACTAGCGATTCCGGCAGGATTCCGGTGAAATTGGAAATCTCCGGCGACGAGCTTTTGAGGAATTGCAACTTCGAAAAAGTGTGCGGTTCTGAGCGAAAGGATTTCCGGAAGATTGAGTGGGTATTTATAGGGAAGAACTGGATGAATTGTGTCCGATTTTGAGTCTCGATTCGCGGTCAAAGGTTTTCCGGCGGTTATGACCGAAATTGACGGCCGGCAACGGTTATGATTGATGTCGCGATCGGTTATTGCGTTTTAGTCAAAAGGGAAATGGCCAAAATCGTGGATTGCCGGATTTTCCGGTGATTGCGAGTTCTGAGTGCGCGGTGATCTCTGGTTTTGAATTCAGGTTTACTTTAAGTATTATTTATTTCAGTATTGTCACAAAGAAAGCGTGTGGCAGAGTGGTGTGTTGTGTGTTTGTTTATGCGGGTGACCCGGGTTCGAAACCCGGCGTCTCCATTTATTTTTTTATTCATTATTTATTATTAATTATAAATTATGGTTTTTAAATTCTAATATATTTATTAATTATGTATTGTTTAAAATTAATATGAACCGTAAATACGCAACGAAATTTATAACTGAATATTTGATTGATAAACGAAGCGGGTTTTGAAATCCGTTTTTCGACGAATGTTACAGTATCCCCTACTTTTAGAAATTTCGTCCCGAAATTTAAGTAGTAGTGGTAACAGGAAAAAGATGCGGGTATTTTTCGCGCATTAAGTCTTCACGTTCCCAAGTAAACTCAGGTCCTCGTTTTGACTCCCAACGTACCCTGACAATTGGAATACGACTTCGTCTTAAACGCTTCTCTCCAAAGTCCATGATTTCTACTGGTCTTTCAATGAAATGCATAGATTCATCAACTTGAATGTCTTCTAGAGGAATATGGAGGTTTTCATCGGCGAGGCACTTTTTCAAGTTTGATACGTGAAATGTGGGATGAATTCTGTTGAGCTCTTCTGGTAGGTCAAGCTTGTATGCTACAGGACCTACTCTTTCGAGTATCTTGAAAGGTCCTACGTAGCGTGGTGCTAGCTTGCCCTTCTGTCCAAAACGAATCACTCCCTTCCACGGTGATACTTTTAAAAGTACTTGATCACCAATGTCAAACCCCAAGGGCTTTCGTCGTTTGTCTGCATAACTCTTTTGACGACTTGAGCTGCTAGAAGATTGTTTCGAATTTGAATGACCTTGTCGGTTGTTTCTTGAATTAATTCTGGACCAGTGATTTGTGATTCCCCAATTTCGTGCCAGCATACTGGAGATCGGCACTTACGACCATATAAAGCTTCGAAAGGCGCCATGCCGATACTTGAATGATAGCTATTGTTGTACGAAAATTCAACTAATGGTAGATGAGTGTCCCAATTCCCTTTGAAGTCTATGACACATGCTCGAAGCATGTCTTCAAGAGTTTGGATGGTGTGTTAAGATTGACCATCAGTTTGAGGATGAAAAGCGGTACTGAGGTCTAACCGTGTCCCCAAGGCGGTTTGTACGGCTCGCCATGTTCGTGAGGTGAAACGACCATCACGGTCTGAAATGATGCTTAAAGGTACACCATGACGGCTTACGATCTCGCTGATGTAGATACGAGCTAACTTCTCGTTCTTGAAGTCCTCGCGAATCGGAATGAAGTGAGATGACTTTGTAAGACGATCGATTATTACCCATATAGTGTCATACCCACTGGAGGTGCGAGGTAACCCGGTAATGAAATCCATGGTTATGTTTTCCCACTTCCATACAGGTATTTCGGGTTGGACTAGAAGTCCTGAAGGTCTTTGATGTTTAGCTTTTACTTTGGAACAGGTAAGGCACTTGGAAACAAAGACGGCGATATCCTTTTTCATGCCAAGCCACCAGTAGGTGTATCGTAGGTCTTGATACATCTTGTCGGCTCCTGGGTGTACAGAGTATCGTGTTTTGTGCGCCTCATTCATGAGGAAATCATGAGGAATCCATATGCGATTTAAATAGTATAGAATACCGTCGGATTTGGTTTCGATTTTGAGTTCAGCTCCACATGACAGCTCATCGCGTACGTCATTTTCTGTTACAGAAACATGTTGAGCTGCTCGGATTCGATCTTTGATGTCGGTTATGATTTGCGAACATAGAAGACGAATGGAGTTTGCATAATCTTTTCGACTAAGCGCATCGGCCACCATGTTTGCCTTGCCAGGATGATACCGAATTTCACAGTCGTAGTCGTTAAGAAGTTCGACCCATCTTTGTTGCCTCATATTCAACTCCTTCTGGTTGAAGATATGTTGGAGACTTTTGTGGTCAGTGTATATTTCACACTTGGTACCATAGAGGTAATGTCTCCATATCTTGAGAGCGAATACAACGGCTCCAAGTTCCAGGTCGTGGGTGGTGTAATTCTTCTCATGAACTTTGAGTTGTCTAGAAGCATAGGCTATCACTTTTCCTCTTTGCATTAATACACAGCCTAGCCCTTGCCCTGATGCGTCGCAATATACTACAAAGTCATCGCAACCCTCAGGGAGTGTGAGGATAGGTGCGTCACAAAGTTTTTGCTTTAGAGTTTGGAAGGCTTCTTCTTGTTTAGGTCCCCATATGAAGGGTTTTCCTTTATGAGTCAAAGCCGTGAGTGGTACAGCAATACGAGAAAAATTGGCAATGAAACGTCGATAGTAACCAGCCAAACCAAGAAATGACCTTACTTCGGTAGGGGTACGTGGCGCTTGCCATTCCTGTACTGCCTTGATTTTTGAAGGATCGACATGTATTCCCTTGTCATTGACGACATGTCCAAGGAATTGTACTTCTCTTAACCAGAATTCACATTTTGAGAACTTAGCGTAGAGCTTTTCAGTCCTTAAAAGTGTAAGGATGAGTCGAAGGTGTCGCTCATGATCGGATTTAGACTTGGAGTAGATAAGAATATCGTCGATGAAGACTATGACGAAACGGTCGAGGTAGGGTTTGCATACCCTATTCATTAGATCCATGAAGACAGCGGGGGCGTTGGTTAAACCGAATGGCATGACCATGAATTCGTAATGACCATAACGAGTCTGGAAGGCGGTCTTTGGGATATCTTCTTCATGTACTCTGAGCTGATGATAACCAGAACGAAGGTCGATTTTTGAAAAGCAGGTGGCGCCTTGAAGTTGGTCTAGGAGGTCATCGATGCGAGGTAGTGGATATCGATTTTTAACCGTTAACTTGTTGAGTTCTCTATAATCAATGCACATGCGAAACGTTCCATCTTTCTTCTTCACAAAGAGAACAGGTGCACCCCAAGGCGAGGAGCTAGGACGTATGAATCCTTTGTCAGTCAGCTCTTGCAGTTGACTGGCCAGCTCTTGCATTACGGATGGGGCAAACCTATAAGGAGATTTTACGACTGGTGTAGCGCCAGGTACAAGATCGATGCGGAATTCGACTTCTCTCACAGGAGGGAGTCCTGAAATGTCGTCGGGAAAGACTTGTGGGAATTCTTTCACAACTGGGATATCTTCGAGTTTCCTTTCCTTGTTTCCCTTTTTGACGACGTGAGTTAGGAATGCGACATAGTTCTTGCGGAGATATCTTCGGGCTTGAAGGCAGGACATTAGTTTGAGTCCTTTCGAAGGGGTTTCCCCAAAAATACGTAGGGTCTGACCGTCTGCAAGAGGAATGCGAATGAACTTTTCGCCGCACACTACTTCAGCGTGATGCTGGCTGAGCCAGTCCATACCGATTATAACATCGAAACTTCCCAACTTCATAGGAATGAGGTCAACTGGAAAATCGTGATCGTTTAGAGTGAGGGTACAATCGCGTATAATAGAATTTAATGAAACAGGTTTTCCGTCAGCAACTTCCACCGTTAGAGATTCCATGAGATTAACACGAGTTTGGTTGAGGATAGGTTCAAATTCTAAGGACACAAAACTCTTATCCGCGCCAGTATCGAATAACATGGATGCATAACTACCATTGATGAGAAACGTACCGTTAACCACGTTGTTGTCAGCCCTAGCTTGGTTGGCATTGATGTTGAATCTCTTCCTCTGGTAGGTGGAGGAGCTTGGTTAGCTTGGTTTACCGGGTTTGCTTGAGCTTGGGCATGGATGATGTTCACCAAGCGTGGACAAGTGTTCCTGAAGTGGTTTGGGTCCCCACAGTTGTAACAAGCTCGCATGGGTTGCATCATGGGGTAGTTGGTTGGTAGTAAGTTTGGGCTGCGTGTGGTGCAGGTGGTAGAAGTAAGGGTTGTTGGGCTTGACCCACTATCTGATGGTGGGTTTGGGTTGGGGGTTGATTGCGGTTCATTCGTTGAAGAGTACGACAGGTTTGAATGGTGTGACCTGCGCGGCCATAGCTCGTGCAATGTTGGCAAAGAGTTTCGGGAGGGTGGTGGTATTGACAATGGTTGCATTTTGGGTGTGGGCCGGTGTATGGCTTTTTAAATGGTGCAGCTGAGGGAGCAATTTGGGTGATTGGTGCAACGGTGATAGGAGGGTTGGTTTGAATTACAGCAAAATTCTTGCTGTTTCGTTTCCTCTTACCAGCAAACTTTGAGGAGGAGACTGAGTGGTTTCTAAATAAATAAATAAATAAAAAGAAATAAATAAATAAAAAAATTGACTTTTTTTGACCGTTGACCGTTGACCGGGTCTTGACCGGTCAGACTGTGTTTTTATATGCGCCGAGTGAGGTTTGAACTCGGGACCTCTCGTATACGTGCACGCAGCTCTACCAACTGAGCTACGTGTCTAACCCGAAATATTCTCTGTTTTAATTATATTTATATACTAATTAATTTTAAATTTATTTGGTTTTTTATTAAAAATGATTTATATGGCCGAACCGGTTGCAGGGACCCGGAGTCGAACTCGGGTCCTTCGGTTCGAGTGCGCACAGCCCAACCAGTTGGGCTGTGTGTCTAATCTGTTTAACAAATGGATTTTATTACTCTTATAAACATTCTGTGACTTGTTCTGATTCAGTTCTAAAAATGTTGGTTTTAATTCTGAAAGTCGGTACTTGTGCGATTCGAACTCGGGACGTGCGTGTTATATTTGCACACAGTCCACCGCTGGACTGTGTGTCTAACCCGTTTAATTATCTGATTTTAATTATATTAATACACAACTCAACTTCGTCTTCTTCATTTATAAAAGCTCAGAAACAGTGAAGCCGACTGTTTGATTAATTGACCAACACCACTTATAATTTGATTGAATTGGAATAGAAAAAGAAGAATAAGGATTATGATGTACCAACTCAGAGTGGTTTCTTCAATTTCCGGCAAGAGTCGGCTCTGATTTTGCGATGTCCGGCTGTATGAACTGTTTAACAGTTTTGATTATTGGTTGGAACGATTAAAGTATAAATTAAGAGATAGCAAGTTTAGACATTTATACCGACCGATGAATGAACGCGGTTTTCTGACTAGCGATTCCTGCGAAATTGGAAATCTCCGGCGACAAGCTTTTGAGGAATTGCAACTTCGAAAAAGTGTGCGGTTCTGAGCGAAAGGATTTCCGGAAGATTGAGTGGGTATTTATAGGGAAGAACTGGATGAATTGTGTCCGATTTTGAGTCTTGATTCGCGGTCAAAGGTTTTCCGGCGGTTATGACCGAAATTGACGGCCGGCAACGGTTATGATTGATGTCGCGATCGGTTATTGCGTTTTAGTCAAAAGGGAAATGGCCAAAATCGTGGATTGCTGGATTTTCCGGTGATTGCGAGTTCTGAGTGCGCGGTGATCTCTGGTTTTGAATTCGGGTTTACTTTAAGTATTATTTATTTCAGTATTGTCACAAAGAAAGCGTGTGGCGGAATGGTGTGTTGTGTGTTTGTTCATGCGGGTGACCCGGGTTCGAAACCCGGCGTCTCCATTTATTTTTTTATTCATTATTTATTATTAATTATAAATTATGGTTTTTAAATTCTAATATATTTATTAATTATGTATTGTTTAAAATTAATATGAACCGTAAATACGCAACGAAATTTATAACTGAATATTTGATTGATAAACGAAGCGTGTTTTGAAACCCGTTTTTCGACGAATGTTACATTGACCTCGTCCTTGTACACTTCGCCTCCGTAATCCAATTCTCCTTCGAGTGAGCGTATGTGTTGACATCTCTCCGCCGCATCCAAGTAATCTTTCAAGCAAATCGACATCTCAACGGCCTTTGGTGTTAGTCGAGTCCTCCTTATCGAAATCACCCTACCACTAATAGAAAAAACACTTTCCGAAACTACCGTGGAAGCTTGGACCGTTAGTAAATCTCGGGCTATTGTGGCTAAGATCGGAAAATGATCTTTCTTACTTTTTCACCAAGCCAACAAATCAAAATTTTTGAAATTCTTGTGAAGTCATCATTTGTAGAAAGTTCGACCCACCATATCGACCAAGTTCGCTACTAGTAGTGTTACCACGTTGCATTTGACTCGACTCATCATACAATTGGTTATAAACATACAAATCTTGATCTTCCATACTTGAACCTTCGCTGAAAGCGGCATTTCTCATTGACTCGTGAAGTGTGTACGAGGTTGTACCATATTTTGTTATATAAACATCAAATATTTTTGAAAGTTGATCGTTGAAACGAATTTTTGCGGCTTCACCAAAGTTAGGTTCTTGTTCGGTGTTTAAATTCAACTCGTTTGCAATTTTTTCAATCAAAGACCCGGTTCCGAAAACATTAAAGCAAGGGTTTAAAGCGCCAGCACAAGTGAAAATCGCGGGGAGTTATTTAAAATATTTTCTTAGTTTTTCCTTCATTGGGGTTACCATATCACAATATGGTCTACCTCTAACCGACATCTCGTTTAATTAGAAACACATTCTAAACATAATTGTGAAGCAACAATGAACTTGTTGGATAATAAACCCCCAATAAAGTCTTTGTTGTGTTTTGAAAACTTGAAACAATTGTGTAACCGTTTCAGTAGTAGCCCAGCCCGATGGGTGGTAAGGCGAAATCTTTCTACGACTAGACAAAGAGTTATGAAATTCTATTAAACTTTCTTTTTACAAAATAGTTTTTTTAAACATGGTGCAAGTCGAGTTCTATCTATGAGCAACGTCCCAATTGGGTCCTAAGCATATTCGACCCGCTTCCTTACACATTTTTATATATTTTGAATGTCTATGCGTGTGACTATATATATGACGTAACATTTTTTGAAAGCTTCTTTTTGTGGTTCAATAACCTTTAAACCGTCTTGAACGGCCAAATTTATGATATGTGCAATACATCGACTATGGAAAAAATACCCTCACAAATCGGTTTGTATTTTAATTTTAAATGCATTACCGAAGCCGTATTGTTTGAGGCGTTGTCAAAAGATATTGAAAAAATCTTTTTTTTCCAATTTGTATATTGTAATACAATTGTCGATTGCTTTATATATAGCTTCACCAGTGTGAGGGTAATCAAATAATTTAAACAAAATCGTGTGTTTCATCATTTGTCACGTCGCCGGTTCAATCCAACGGGCGGTGACACAAATATACAAGTCAGGTGAACCTTGCGGTGGGACAACACCGGTTTCTAATTGTTCAAAATAAGAAATTAATTCTTGTTTAGCATTTTTTTCACAATTTTAAACAATCCTCCTAAGAGTAGCACGACTTACATGGGTGTATCATGGTTGGAGAGTTCTTTGAACCATCTTTGTGTAGCGTTGGTTGTCGAAATGGTTGAATGGCAAACTTTCTTGGATTACAAATTTCGCCATTTCCACCCTAGCCATATCGTAATTGTAGGCGAACAAAGAACGCCTTAACTTGCCATGGAAGTTTGACCACTAGCGGGTTGTTGTTTCAACGCCTTGCAAAACGGTTTTTCGATGTGTTGTCTCAAGGTGGTGTTTGCTCCTTCGGCGTAAAAACCATGACAATGATGACAACACGTTTTTTTTCCCATTGGCCATCTCGCACAAATCGAAATGTGACCAAATTTCGGGGTTGCGCTTCGTTGGAAGAACACGAACCACCATGTCGGTTGTAGACTCGCCAACATTGACCGAATCATGAGCACTAGAGCTTGCCATACTTTTTTAAGAATTATCGAACAAGACGGTGAGCGTTTTTAAGAGTTTTTGGAGATTTAGAGAGTGGTGTGATTGAACCTAAACACCCACCACCCTTTTATACTAGTTGGAGATGGTTTCTAGGCAAAAAAATAACGGCTAGGAGATGGTCCAAACGGTCATATGACCGTTGCATTGTGTTGGGCGATTTTTAACCGGTTAAACCGGTTTCTTTTAATACGTTGCCGGTTAACCGTTTTGTAATCGGTTTTTTTGTAAATCGGTTTTTCTTAATAACCGGTTTCATAACCGCCTGATCAACGACATGTATAACCGCCCTGTAACCGGTTAAACCGGTTTGTAACCGAACCAGTTATAAAAAAACCGGTTTCGGTTGTAAAACCGATTTTTTTGAACATCTCTAGGTAGTAACATCCTCTCCTTTTGATTAAAAAGTGTAACCAGTTAGATCATGTTAAAATGATATAATGCATTTGTGCTCAATTCCATATAGGTTATATAATATGACTTATATAAATAATATGTCTTATATGTTGTTTTGTATCTTTCATGTGGCTTATTGGATACTGAACAATACACGCATTTGGGTGGAGCTGATGGACACTTGGGCTTAGCTGATAGATACTTGGGCTTATCGTAGCTAAAATCTGTTGAAGACCGGGTTGTTATAACAACCCGGGTTACCCGCATCTGTTGGAGTTTAAATAGAAACACTATCCAGATTATTTGTGTTTAGCTGAGATATTTTCATTGTTCATTCGATTCTCTCTTAGGGTAACTTAGGGTTTCTTTTGTGAGTTTGTTCATTCACAGAAGTTGTGATTCTTGTCTCAGTTGTTAAGAACATCGTGTTGATGATCTTTAGAGAGTGTGAGTGATTCGTATTTCAGTTCAACTGTATCTTGTAATTCAGAATATTCTTTTTAGAGTTTTAATCCTTTGGTTTGGGTATTTCTGAGTTTTGTACATCTTGATACCATAAGATTTGACATGGTATCAGAGCTATAATAGCTCTTTGGGTTGTTTTCGCTTTCATTGCTATTATCGTTCGTGGTAGTATCTGATTAGGGTTCACATGTTTGGGGTTTCTCGTTCTTCTTGGTATATTGTCTCAGATCCGTGTTTGATATAAGCAGATTTGTGTAGATCTTAAGGAATCCTTGGAGTCATGGTAGTTCATAAGATCTGCTGATCCGGGATCTGTTACTCTCGTTTAAATCTGCAAAGATCGTTGAAGGTCTGGGCTATTGTGCGCTGGTTAATCTGAGCCTTTGTAGACGAAGTGCGTGCTGAGTTTCGATCTGCTGGAAAGTTGTTGCCATTCTTGACAACTGCAAGTCAGAGTATATCTTGGTAAAGGAGATCTTTGGAGTTATTGCTCTGGATTAGGGTTTCAACCATTTGAAGATTATAAAATCCTAACCAGATTTGAAGATTGCAAGTCCTTTCTTCAGCAAACACAAAAATATAAACACCCAAATTATCACTTTGTTAATCAATAAGGTAAAAAAAATTCAAATCTAAGTTTACGGGGTGAGTGACCTTTTATCCATTAGGTTTACCTGGATGATCGGGCTTTTAGTTAAAAATTATAGTATTTTCAAATATAATATTTATCTCTACTTTTAGCCACGTCTCTCTCTCTCTATAAGCCTCCATCATCGAATTGAAATTGCAAGGCAAATCTGAAGAGGAGTCGAGAAAAGGCAAGAAGAAGATGCCAATGGTAGAACTTCCACCAAACCCTGGTATATAAAACCCTATATACCTCCACCTCCTTCGTTCTTCACAAACACTTCTCTCTCTACCTCTCTTCTCTCTAACCTCTCTCTACATTCTCTCTCTGGAACACAAAATCCGTCAACTAGAATCCAGTCACCACACGGCGGAGCCGTGCAGCGGCGGCGGATCATGGCGGCACGTACCGGTGGTGGTTTTCCGGCGAACCTTTGGCGTCCGTTTTCCGGCCAAAGGTACACTTTTTTTCTACTAATTTCGACATTCCGGACACCATGGTGAGGTCCATTTTCTCTAATTCGAGTGGTTTGAGCCGTAGAGCAACTCGGAAGAGAATTCTGGCCAAATTCTATCAAGTTTGTTTTCAAGTTTCTCTTCATGCATGTCAAGATTTTGCTTTGAAGGATTTTGGTATGGCTTATCCAAACTATGTCAAGATCTTGCTTTTAGGAGCTTCCAACTTATTTATAGTTAACTTCAACATGTACATCATACCACATTATATGGTACATCGTACCTAAGCGACCGAAATGAGCCTACCCCTGCTCGTACCGAATTTTAGAGACCTAGCGAATTGCGATCCCGTTTCACATTCCCGTACCGAAGCGTACCACGAACCATGTGACTATGTTCACACATATAGCCATTGAAACAGGCGAATCTTTACTCGCATACCTACTTTCACTATGCTAAAAAAACCGGTTCTGTAGAAATCATTTTCTTTTCTATTATTTTCGATTTAAACTCATTTCATAACTAGTTCTTACCGGATGTCTTGATCAAGCTTTGAACCGAACATATTTTGTCTTTAACCTTAAGCTCTGATTACCAACTTGAAATACTCGTACTTACTAACCACATTTCTTTTTTTAGCTCATTAATTCTTTCCTCTACAACCGATAGGATTGTAGTTTGTAGTCTATCCATAAATTGAGGTAGACTGGCTTCTAGAGCTTTCCCGACTTCTCGGAAATCTTTTCTCTTATCTGTTCGGTAATTAAGGATAACTGTCATTGCCGTCTCCTTCTGACATTGTTTTTCTGAATTACAATAAATTGGTAAACATTTCATTTTATTATTCTCACATTACTATATGAGAATTTATCCTCCACTTTTTTTTTATACTTAGTGTATCTTTCTTCTTCGGTTAGGCCAACGTATATAATTGCCTTAACCGTTTATGCTTACTGCATTCTCCGGGTTCGAGTGTATTAATACACCCTCCATACGTTCTAAATCATTTTCTTTTCTATTATTTTCGATTTAAACTCATTTCATAACTAGTTCTTACCGGATGTCTTGATCAAGCCTTGACCGAACATATTTTGTCTTTAACCTTAAGCTCTTATTACCAACTTGAAACACTCGTACTTACTAACCACATATTCTTTATAAAATTTTACATTCATGATAAAGATAAGCACATTAATTTTAATACCAAATGTTTAAAATGTTAAAACTATTTAAACAACTTAACAGTTTCGTCCAAAATTAATACATAAAATAAGCAAAACAACAGAAGCACTAAATTTCAGAATTTGTTCAGTTCTTCGTCTTAACTTGATATTCATCCATGATTGCTTACGATCACCTTGATTATCTAAGATTTTGTTTTTTTAAAGTTTGTTAGTATCATACTGAATGAGTAAATACATTATGACTAATAACAAATAAAAAGAAAATCACGAATGTCTAGTATTTTGGCAATGCGTCGGCGACGGCTATATGTCGCGTCGACGACGTTGCTTACTTTGTAGTGTCGAAACTAAACTACCATATGCAGTGGCATAGGGCGTCGAACAACATCGCGCGCATCGGTGACGGCCATACACGGCGTCAGCGACGCCACCTGCTGCGGCAGTTTTGGTGTTGTGTTATTATTCTTGTCCGTTTGACCCGTTTCAAGTTCCATACATCGAAACATGGCTCGAGACTTGAGAAAAAGTCCGCAAATTATTATTACTGTTTTTCAATTCTGTAGTACCTTTATTGTGAGTATTTATATTACTCAATTCTAATTTCGAAATTTTAACAATTTTGACCCGTTTAGACATTTTTACAACCTTTTCAAAAATCGCTAATACGCAAATCTAAATCTGAACACATGGGCAAGAAAATATCTTAAAATCGGATAACCTACAACGTATGCAAATATAAATTTTTAAAACAAAAGTAGCATTTCTTTTTACAAACCACATCTTACGTAAAAAAAATTAATACTTTTCTCAATATTCACAATTCTGGTCTTTCATTCCCGACAAACCCGACTTATTTTATTTTCAACCAACTCAATATTTTGACTCAAGCAACCACACACATGCATATCATCTTACACGTTTCCATTTATGCTGTCAATGTTACATGACAATATTACACATATCACCATTACACTTCGTATTTTACACACTCGCAACTTCATGGTAACTTATATATGTTAAATCCCATTTTATTCCACACTATACGCTCGATGCTACATGCTAATATTATACGTATTTGTCTTCAATCATGCTCAAAATTTATACATTCGCACTCCCTGGTAGTCATACTTGAAATCTATAAGTAAGCATAAACCGAGTGGTTTCGCCTACGTTCAACACACTCGTGCATACATACAATCATGCTTACATACCTAATTTTTATACGCTATCTTACACACCTTTTGCTTGTAATACTAGATGCAACCTGACCCGTACACTACTAGTACAAAGTATGCGGATCATGCACAAACCAAAATAATCGTGAGTACACACGAGATTATATTGGTAGGCGTATGAAAACCATAGTGGGTTCTACTGCGTATGTTAAGGAACGTAACATGACACCGAATAGCAAAACGGACGTAACATGGTGGAACATGGTGGATACGCCGCTGGTACTTCCTATATATAAGTGTCCCTACTATGTTACCAAACTTTCGTAAAACGTGCTATGAGAAATTCCGTGATTTCATGAACCTTGATAAATACAATTGATTCATAACAAACTTTGGTGACCCCACTTCGAAATGATTAGTACTCGATTATCCATAAAAAAGCTTCCTTCTCAAAATCGTTAGCTTTAACCGCCACAACTATCACTAGCATCTCTTAACGTTCCATGTTTGCATTTTATCCGATACTCATACCATTTTTACCCCTCGCATACACCTATCAACTCGTTCATGCACTACCATACCACGATATTCCCAATTCTTCCCTCAATATTTCTTCCAAAATTTATTTACAGCGAATCAGCGTACATGTTCAAATCCATTTTTATAAACGTCCCCACCGGCTTAATCTTGTCAAAATATTCCTTTTCTTTTTAAAACTATCTTATCTACGCGCAAACTCCAACTAGACGGTCTATTACCACCAAAACCTTTTAGAAACCGTAAATATTTACCATCCTAGTTTCTCCCCAATAAACATTTTCTACCATAAATGATTTTACTAAAACGCCGTAGGACTGACAGAACTTTTCTTACAACTTACGGTGCAGGCCACACATTTTAAATACATCCTTATTCATACTAAACCTTCCTCTTAGGTCGCACATTTTTAAAATATTTCTTCCAATGAGGGCTGTCCAGACTCAGTCAAGCTCACTTGCTTACACACACACATACACGTTTTTACTTATCCTTGTACATATTTACGATTGGTGTTTCAAAAACACATTACTCAAACAAATTACTTTCGCGGACCTACCATTTTTATCCTTCAAGATTTCGATACATATTGACACACTTATACATGAACTCCACAAAAAACTTTAAACTTCAAAATCTTGATTTTGGCCAAACGTTTTCACCAAAATGACATCTTTTCCAAAGTCTTCCTCTTGAATAAATTTCGGGACGAAGTTTCCTAAAGGAGGGGAGACTGTAATGCCTCGCTTTTTCGTACTTTCTTTAATTAGAAAGTGTAATCGAAATTCTATTTATGGAAACTTGTATTCGTATCGTATTCGTATTTCTTTTTCAATCTTGTAATCCGAGACTTTGATCGTAATAAAAATTCATACTCGATACATACTTGTCTTACATGCATTCAATTGTTAAATACGTGATTACATACAAAACGATACTTGTTATACGTGCAAATATTCATACATACATTCTCGTTGCCTAAAATATACTTACTAATACATTATATACTTAAAACATGCAAAAATATCAAGTTTTAGCATGAAATAAGGGAAAACCAAAGTTGAGGGACTAAAAGTGACAAAAATCAAACAAATCCGGATTCAGGATCGTTCGCGGCCCTCGACCGCCTCTTCTATTTCCTCTTGCGGCCCGCGAGAGGGCAGAATCCGTAGATTCTGGTTTCTAGCTCATGGATTGGTCAATTTTGTGTTTCTTGCATTAATTGCACTCACCTAAATCACCCCCTAACCTCAACTATAAATATCCACCTCCTCCCACTCTCATTTCATACCTCAAACATTCATCTCTCTCTCTAATCTCTCTCAACTCCATCCAAGAAAGTTCAAGACTTTCAAGTGAGTTCTAACTCACTTCTACCTCCCTTCTTTACTCTTTCTTCCTTCTTAACACTTGAAACACCTCTAGGAGTGTTTCCATAGGTTTTCCATGGAAAACCAACATGGGACATCACCATATTTGTGTAAAACGGTTTCAAAACCCGCCCCGTTTGAAAATCAAATATTTATTCGAAGTTCGTTGCACATTTATTTAGTTGTGATATTTAATTTGCTATTTATAGTTAGTAAATAATTATATAATTAAGAGCTAAAAAATATAAATTAAGTAATTTAAAAATAATATAAATAAAATAAATAAAAAGGGGGAACCGGAGTGGAACCCGGGTTTCCCCACAAACCCTGCGCACACAACTTACACCACCGGACCACACGTACACATTTGAATAAACTTAAAATTTAGTAAATTTTATGCCCAAACAAAACACTAACCTGAATATTCAAAGATTTCAGTCTGTAACTGTCGTCAAACATAAGTCTCCGCAATCAAATCAATTAATTCTCCTTATGATTAAATGTAAGTTATAATCGATTTTGAATAATCAGTTATAACCGAAAGATTTTAATCAATTTATTTGAAACCGCAAAGTAATCATGAACTTTAAAAGAAAAATTGAAGATTCGAAACTGTTATTGAACACTATATATATCGACCCATCATTCTGTCTAAACTCACCCACTTGCAAATTCACCCTCTGCTCAAACTCTCCAATTTCTGTGTTCGCCGGAAATTTTGGGCAATCGTCGGAAAGCATCGCCGGAAAACCGAGGACATCAGTTCGAATCGGTAAAATCCTTCACACCCTTCTGTAATCCATTATTTAGCATGCTTTCAATCTTAATTTGATTAACCAAAGCTGATCAAACCTGTCTAA
Organism: Scalesia atractyloides; assembly: GCA_947069175.1. NCBI lineage: Eukaryota > Viridiplantae > Streptophyta > Magnoliopsida > Asterales > Asteraceae > Scalesia > Scalesia atractyloides. The sequence continues at coordinate 92,703,690 of CAMTDV010000012.1, forward strand.
ATCGGAAATCATGTTTTTTTTTGTTTTTGGGTTTTTAAAAGTGAAGAAGATGAAGTTATATAATATATAAGTATAATTAAATTTAGTGTATTTATCGGGTTAGACACACAGTCCAGTGGTGGACTGTGTGCAAACACATTACACACGTCCCGGGTTCGAATCGCACATGTGTCCGACTTTTCTGAAATAAAAACCATTTTTTTTAAAACTCATTCAGAAGGCCTCTCAACAAGTATATAAATATAAAATAATTTCAGAATATAACGGGTTAGACACCCAGCCCAGTTGGTTGGGCTGGGTGCCAAGCAAAGCGATGGTCACGGGTTCGATTCCAGGGTGTCATGCACCGGTTCAATATTTTCTAAAATCTTTTTAAATTAACTAATTTCTGTAATAACCTAACTAATATATAAATATAATTAAATCAGAGATTATTTCGGGTTAGACACGTAGCTCAGTTGGTAGAGCTGCGTGCACGTATACGGGAGGTCACGAGTTCGAACCTCATATGCTGCCAAAAACAATCGCGGTCAAACCGGTTGAACCGGTCAACCCTGAAAAAGGGTAATTTTTTTTTAATATTTAAAATCCTTTTAATTTTCACTAAAAATTAATTAAAATACTTAAAAAATAAGGTTTTAAAGCTTAAAAATTTGTATTAATTACCACAAAAAATCTAAAAATATTATAAAAAGTATTAAATTAAAAAATTAACTTTTATTTATTTTTATCGAATTATTGTGTTATTATTTAGGTTAGTTTCGTCCGTCGGTTAAATCCTAAACTCGTGCACGTTCGTCATCAATCCAAGGAAACGTACCCATTGTGAGTGAATCCTTACAAATTCCCTTTTTTATTCATGTTTTGAGGTGTATCATGTGTCGTTTTATATATTCCGTTTATTCAAACAATTGTGCTATTACAATTATATGATCATACGTGTTATGCAATGTTATATATTGTATTGTGTGTTTACATTTTTGTCAAGTTGCGTGCAATCATTCATTTAAGGCCCATCAGTTCCTCGTGGGATACGAGTTGAGCATCAGGTGCCTCATTCCGTTTGATTGAGCCTTGATCTCATTGTTCATCATTTGTCATGCTTGTGTGTGCATTGATTGATATTATGTGGTTTATGGTTAAAATTTACATATGCGTATACTCATTCTTGGTTTATGCACATTTTTATTTAAATAACCAATATAACTAATTCTTTCAAATATTTAAATGAGATTCACTCGCCAACTTTTGTTGATCCAAACCCTATTTTTACACATGATACAGGTGGACAGGTTGAAGCAAGGAACACATAGGAAATTGCCTTAGAAGAAATATAAAGAGTTCATGAATATTGTTGTGCTTGTATGATTATTGTAATTTTTCCTTTAAATTGGAAATAATAAATATGAAAATTTATTATAGTAAATGCCATGAGCTTTGATGAAAACCCAATCATGCCCCGACTACTATTTCCGCTACGGGTCATGGTGTGACAGATCGGTATCAGAGCTTTTGACTATAGGGATATATGATAGGTTATTAGACCCTTAGAACCTATACTATAGTCGGTTAGATTTTAATTGCTTATATGGTTACATGCAAACTCTTGATATTTATTCATTTCATATTTATCTCACACACAAATGCATGCAAGCACTTCCACTATCATTTTGTGTGATACTTCATGAGTTATACATATTGTCAAACATAACATGCTTACATATACATTCATCCGCACGTTTCAATTCTCACATATTTAAAGCATTCTTAAATTTCCTTATTAGATTTTGTGATGTTTTCATTTATCACTCTCATCAAATTGAGTTCTATGACGGGCATGTAGTAACTGGAACGGTACGAGTACCGGTAGTCGAAACGTCCTGTCTAGGTTGGCATTCGTATAAATCCAATATAACGACTAGTTTGCATACCTGGGGACTAACGATGAGAGTACGAAGGACCTATTAGGCCAAAGCATGCCACACCAAACGTCGTATGAACTAACTCCATGTTGAGTTAACACCATGTCTACACCTGAACACCCTCTAACCTTATATTTTGCGATCATGTTTTACGATTTTCATTCTGGTGGTGTGAATGTTAACAGGCCAACACCAATGTGAACCCTACCAGAGCCCAGTAGTCATGGGGGCCCACATGACTACCAAGGCCAAGTATGGGGACATATGGGGGCCCACATGACTACCAAGGCCAAGTATGGGGACATATGGGGGCCCAAACATGAGCAAAGCCCAAGACATCCTATGGATGTAGCAATTTATTTTCTTCATTTGTTTTGTGGATGTTAATTTTTAAATACGACACATGAAACCTAAAACGCCAAAGTCATTATCTTGTTACGTATTCCATGTAGATGTCTTCTAGTCACTCTCGTAGAGGTAGAAGATCAGGAAAATCCCGTGAGCGCATGGTGCCCAACTCGCTCAACAAATGGCCGCCGTACTTCCCGATATCGTAGTTCAAGTCCAACAAGCCCTTGCCGCTAATCCCATCAACCCAATCAATCAAGAAGGTCAAAACGTTGTCAACCCTCCCCCAAATACCACCAAGTGCACCTATAAGCACTTCAACTCATGTGATCCTCCGAAGTACGAAGGTACTGAGGGAGTCACTGCTCTTCTTCGATGGTTCGAGGAGATGGAAAGTACATTCCTCAACTGTGATTGTCCCAACGACCGCAAAGTGTGCTATGCTACTGGACGCTTGTACTGAGTAGCCCTCATGTGGTGGAATGCTGAGAAGGGCATACGAGGCGCTGAAGCCGCTGTAGCCCTAACTTGGGAAGAATTGAGAGAGCTTATGACTAGACGTTTCTGTCCAAGAAGTGAAATTAAGAAATTAGAGGATGAGTTCTATTCCTTGAAGCAAAAAGAGGGAGATCACATAACCTATAACAAGAGGTTCCTCGAATTAAACCAAATGGTTCCAAATTGTTTCACCCCTCTCTACCGTTTGATCGAGCACTACATTCGGGGTCTTCCTCCAAAAATTCAGGACCCTGTGATGAGTACTCCACCTGCAACTTTGGAAGCAGCAATGGAGCTAGCTACAGAGCTCAACGAAAACCACATTAGAAATGGGGACTTCAAAGATGAGGAGAAGAAAGATAAAACACCAATCGAAACCTCAAACCCAACCCAAATTGAATCCTCTTCCCAACTCACTACCAAAAGAAAGCGAGACGGACAAAATTTCGCTGTCACTCAATGCAATCAGCCAGCTCCACAAGCCTTACCACTCCAAGCTATCACAATCACTCAAGTAGCACCCAACTCTGCTTATCCAAATAAGAAACCTTACATTGGACCTCACCCTCAATGCAACACCTGCTTTTATCACCATTAACCTACCATACCCTGTCGATTGTGTGCTAATTGTGGGCACTATGGTCATCTAAGTAAGACTTGTCGCATACCCCAAAACCAAGCTCCACCCCCTGCTCAAAACATGAACCAACCCTATCAACAACCTCAATACCCCATAGTTCCATATGTTCGAGCTTGCTTTAATTGTGGTGACCCTACCCATTTTAAAAACACGTGCCCTATATTGGTTAACATCATTAACACCCAAGCTCAAGCGAACCCAGTTAACCAAACAAATCAAGCAAACCCAGCACCCCCACCAGTAAAAGGAAGAGCTTACAACATCGACGCTAATCCAGTTAAAGTCAATAGCGGTGCAAACGAGCACCCAACTAGCCTTCCATCGCCAAGAGTCAAGACTCCACTCAAATCGTCTAATGTTTTCTATAAATCTCAATTTTTGTATATCCCGCTTCAATTTGGGAATTTATGTATCCAGAAATTTTAATGATTAATTGATGCCATTGTTTTATTTCATGTCTTTATTTATCGATTGAAATTTCATGTCACCATACATCACGACGCATCCCTCCTCAACATCTAAAGAAGTTGGGTCGTATCACACCTTTTAATAGACTGACCCCTTTATCATACCACACGAGAGAGGTACCGTCATCATTCAGTCATGTATCCCTCATCGTTGAGACTTAAGTTTTGACTGTTGTGTTTGTTATGTTTTATAGATTTTAGGATGAGTCACATAGAACTAATCATAACTGACTGACAAAGCCAATGAAAATTTGACAAGGTTATGGTGGATACGCCGCTGGTACTTCCTATATATAAGTATTCTTGTCAAAGAATCAAAAGCATTGTCAGACGATTATGAGAAGTTCCGTGTAAGTTGTTTAACTTTTAATTTGGATAACATCATGGTTGAAGATTTCATTTTGTGATATAACTTTATCTTGTTAACGCATCGATTTTCTCAAAACTCTTATGCATAAGATCAAATCTAGTCAACCAACCCTGTGTATCAACAACGCTTCTCACCTCAGGCATCAAAAAGCGATTCCTGTAGCGGGGTATTCAACCCTTACTAGAAACATTACCGCCTCAATCAAAATTCAAAATTTCACACTCCTCTAGTTATGTAATCATCAAATCCAAACATCACCCCTCTCTTTTCTGCTAAGAAATATTTAAATCCTAGTCAGAATGCATTGGGAGTCAAATCAAGAACCTGAGTTCACCTGGAACGCGAAGACTCAATACGTGAAAAATATCCGCAACTTTTTCCAGCTACAGCTACTACTTAAATTTCGGGACAAAATTTCTAAAAGTAAGGGATACTGTAACATTTGTCATAAAACGGTTTCAAAACCCGCCCCGTTTGAAAATCAAATATTTATTCGAAGTTCGTTGCACATTTATTTAGTTGTGATATTTAATTTGCTATTTATAGTTAGTAAATAATTATATAATTAAGAGCTATAAAAATATAAATGAAGTAATTTAAAAATAATATAAATAAAATAAATAAAAAAGGGGGAACCGGAGTGGAACCCGGGTTTCCCCACAAACCCTGCGCACACAACTTACACCACCGGACCACACTACACATTTGAATAAACTTAAAATTTAGTAAATTTTATGCCCAAACAAAACACTAACCTGAATATTCAAAGCTTTCAGTCTGTAACTGTCGTCAAACATAAGTCTCCGCAATCAAATCAATTAATTCTCCTTATGATTAAATGTAAGTTATAATCGATTTTGAATAATCAGTTATAACCGAAAGATTTTAATCAATTTATTTGAAACCGCAAAGTAATCATGAACTTTAAAAGAAAAATTGAAGATTCGAAACTGTTATTGAACACTATATATATATCGACCCATCATTCTGTCTAAACTCACCCACTTGCAAATTCACCCTCTGCTCAAACTCTCCAATTTCTGTGTTCGCCGGAAATTTTGGGCAATCGTCGGAAAGCATCGCCGGAAAACCGAGGACATCAGTTCGAGTCGGTAAAATCCTTCACACCCTTCCGTAATCCATTATTTAGCATGCTTTCAATCTTAATTTGATTAACCAAAGCTGATCAAACCTGTCTAAATCGGAAATCATGTTTTTTTTTGTTTTTGGGTTTTTAAAAGTGAAGAAGATGAAGTTATATAATATATAAGTATAATTAAATTTAGTGTATTTATCGGGTTAGACACACAGTCCAGTGGTGGACTGTGTGCAAACACATTACACACGTCCCGGGTTCGAATCGCACATGTGTCCGACTTCTCTGAAATAAAAACCATTTTTTTTAAAACTCATTCAGAAGGCCTCTCAACAAGTATATAAATATAAAATAATTTCAGAATATAACGGGTTAGACACCCAGCCCAGTTGGTTGGGCTGGGTGCCAAGCAAAGCGATGGTCACGGGTTCGATTCCAGGGTGTCATGCACGGTGTTCAATATTTTCTAAAATCTTTTTAAATTAACTAATTTCTGTAATAACCTAACTAATATATAAATATAATTAAATCAGAGATTATTTCGGGTTAGACACGTAGCTCAGTTGGTAGAGCTGCGTGCACGTATACGGGAGGTCATGAGTTCGAACCTCACACGCTGCCAAAAACAATCGCGGTCAAACCGGTTGAACCGGTCAACCCTGAAAAAGGGTAATTTTTTTTAATATTTAAAATCCTTTTAATTTTCACTAAAAATTAATTAAAATACTTAAAAAATAAGGTTTTAAAGCTTCAAAATTTGTATTAATTACCACAAAAAATCTAAAAATATTATAAAAAGTATTAAATTAAAAAATTAACTTTTATTTATTTTTATCGAATTATTGTGTTATTATTTAGGTTAGTTTCGTCCGTCGGTTAAATCCTAAACTCGTGCACGTTCGTCATCAATCCAAGGAAACGTACCCATTGTGAGTGAATCCTTACAAATTCCCTTTTTTATTCATGTTTTGAGGTGTATCATGTGTCGTTTTATATATTCCGTTTATTCAAACAATTGTGCTATTACAATTATATGATCATACGTGTTATGCAATGTTATATATTGTATTGTGTGTTTACATTTTTGTCAAGTTGCGTGCAATCATTCATTTAAGGCCCATCAGTTCCTCGTGGGATACGAGTTGAGCATCAGGTGCCTCATTCCGTTTGATTGAGCCTTGATCTCATTGTTCATCATTTGTCATGCTTGTGTGTGCATTGATTGATATTATGTGGTTTATGGTTAAAATTTACATATGCGTATACTCATTCTTGGTTTATGCACATTTTTATTTAAATAACCAATATAACTAATTCTTTCAAATATTTAAATGAGATTCACTCGCCAACTTTTGTTGATCCAAACCCTATTTTTACACATGATACAGGTGGACAGGTTGAAGCAAGGAACACATAGGAAATTGCCTTAGAAGAAATATAAAGAGTTCATGAATATTGTTGTGCTTGTATGATTATTGTAATTTTTCCTTTAAATTGGAAATAATAAATATGAAAATTTATTATAGTAAATGCCATGAGCTTTGATGAAAACCCAATCATGCCCCGACTACTATTTCCGCTACGGGTCATGGTGTGACAGATCGGTATCAGAGCTTTTGACTATAGGGATATATGATAGGTTATTAGACCCTTAGAACCTATACTATAGTCGGTTAGATTTTAATTGCTTATATGGTTACATGCAAACTCTTGATATTTATTCATTTCATATTTATCTCACACACAAATGCATGCAAGCACTTCCACTATCATTTTGTGTGATACTTCATGAGTTATACATATTGTCAAACATAACATGCTTACATATACATTCATCCGCACGTTTCAATTCTCACATATTTAAAGCATTCTTAAATTTCCTTATTAGATTTTGTGATGTTTTCATTTATCACTCTCATCAAATTGAGTTTCTATGACGGGCATGTAGTAACTGGAACGGTACGAGTACCGGTAGTCGAAACGTCCTGTCTAGGTTGGCATTCGTATAAATCCAATATAACGGACTAGTTTGCATACCTGGGGACTAACGATGAGAGTACGAAGGACCTATTAGGCCAAAGCATGCCACACCAAACGTCGTATGAACTAACTCCATGTTGAGTTAACACCATGTCTACACCTGAACACCCTCTAACCTTATATTTTGCGATCATGTTTTACGATTTTCATTCTGGTGGTGTGAATGTTAACAGGCCAACACCAATGTGAACCCTACCAGAGCCCAGTAGTCATGGGGGCCCACATGACTACCAAGGCCAAGTATGGGGACATATGGGGGCCCACATGACTACCAAGGCCAAGTATGGGGACATATGGGGGCCCAAACATGAGCAAAGCCCAAGACATCCTATGGATGTAGCAATTTATTTTCTTCATTTGTTTTGTGGATGTTAATTTTTAAATACGACACATGAAACCTAAAACGCCAAAGTCATTATCTTGTTACGTATTCCATGTAGATGTCTTCTAGTCACTCTCGTAGAGGTAGAAGATCAGGAAAATCCCGTGAGCGCATGGTGCCCAATTCGCTCAACAAATGGCCGCCGTACTTCCCGATATCGTAGTTCAAGTCCAACAAGCCCTTGCCGCTAATCCCATCAACCCAATCAATCAAGAAGGTCAAAACGTTGTCAACCCTCCCCCAAATACCACCAAGTGCACCTATAAGCACTTCAACTCATGTGATCCTCCGAAGTACGAAGGTACTGAGGGAGTCACTGCTCTTCTTCGATGGTTCGAGGAGATGGAAAGTACATTCCTCAACTGTGATTGTCCCAACGACCGCAAAGTGTGCTATGCTACTGGACGCTTGTACTGAGTAGCCCTCACGTGGTGGAATGCTGAGAAGGGCATACGAGGCGCTGAAGCCGCTGTAGCCCTAACTTGGGAAGAATTGAGAGAGCTTATGACTAGACGTTTCTGTCCAAGAAGTGAAATTAAGAAATTAGAGGATGAGTTCTATTCCTTGAAGCAAAAAGAGGGAGATCACATAACCTATAACAAGAGGTTCCTCGAATTAAACCAAATGGTTCCAAATTGTTTCACCCCTCTCTACCGTTTGATCGAGCACTACATTCGGGGTCTTCCTCCAAAAATTCAGGACCCTGTGATGAGTACTCCACCTGCAACTTTGGAAGCAGCAATGGAGCTAGCTACAGAGCTCAACGAAAACCACATTAGAAATGGGGACTTCAAAGATGAGGAGAAGAAAGATAAAACACCAATCGAAACCTCAAACCCAACCCAAATTGAATCCTCTTCCCAACTCACTACCAAAAGAAAGCGAGACGGACAAAATTTCGCTGTCACTCAATGCAATCAGCCAGCTCCACAAGCCTTACCACTCCAAGCTATCACAATCACTCAAGTAGCACCCAACTCTGCTTATCCAAATAAGAAACCTTACATTGGACCTCACCCTCAATGCAACACCTGCTTTTATCACCATTAACCTACCATACCCTGTCGATTGTGTGCTAATTGTGGGCACTATGGTCATCTAAGTAAGACTTGTCGCATACCCCAAAACCAAGCTCCACCCCCTGCTCAAAACATGAACCAACCCTATCAACAACCTCAATACCCCATAGTTCCATATGTTCGAGCTTGCTTTAATTGTGGTGACCCTACCCATTTTAAAAACACGTGCCCTATATTGGTTAACATCATTAACACCCAAGCTCAAGCGAACCCAGTTAACCAAACAAATCAAGCAAACCCAGCACCCCCACCAGTAAAAGGAAGAGCTTACAACATCGACGCTAATCCAGTTAAAGTCAATAGCGGTGCAAACGAGCACCCAACTAGCCTTCCATCGCCAAGAGTCAAGACTCCACTCAAATCGTCTAATGTTTTCTATAAATCTCAATTTTTGTATATCCCGCTTCAATTTGGGAATTTATGTATCCAGAAATTTTAATGATTAATTGATGCCATTGTTTTATTTCATGTCTTTATTTATCGATTGAAATTTCATGTCACCATACATCACGACGCATCCCTCCTCAACATCTAAAGAAGTTGGGTCGTATCACACCTTTTAATAGACTGACCCCTTTATCATACCACACGAGAGAGGTACCGTCATCATTCAGTCATGTATCCCTCATCGTTGAGACTTAAGTTTTGACTGTTGTGTTTGTTATGTTTTATAGATTTTAGGATGAGTCACATAGAACTAATCATAACTGACTGACAAAGCCAATGAAAATTTGACAAGGTTATGGTGGATACGCCGCTGGTACTTCCTATATATAAGTATTCTTGTCAAAGAATCAAAAGCATTGTCAGACGATTATGAGAAGTTCCGTGTAAGTTGTTTAACTTTTAATTTGGATAACATCATGGTTGAAGATTTCATTTTGTGATATAACTTTATCTTGTTAACGCATCGATTTTCTCAAAACTCTTATGCATAAGATCAAATCTAGTCAACCAACCCTGTGTATCAACAACGCTTCTCACCTCAGGCATCAAAAAGCGATTCCTGTAGCGGGGTATTCAACCCTTACTAGAAACATTACCGCCTCAATCAAAATTCAAAATTTCACACTCCTCTAGTTATGTAATCATCAAATCCAAACATCACCCCTCTCTTTTCTGCTAAGAAATATTTAAATCCTAGTCAGAATGCATTGGGAGTCAAATCAAGAACCTGAGTTCACCTGGGAACGCGAAGACTCAATACGTGAAAAATATCCGCAACTTTTTCCAGCTACAGCTACTACTTAAATTTCGGGACAAAATTTCTAAAAGTAAGGGATACTGTAACATTTGTCATAAAACGGTTTTCAAAACCCGCCCCGTTTGAAAATCAAATATTTATTCGAAGTTCGTTGCACATTTATTTAGTTGTGATATTTAATTTGCTATTTATAGTTAGTAAATAATTATATAATTAAGAGCTATAAAAATATAAATGAAGTAATTTAAAAATAATATAAATAAAATAAATAAAAAAGGGGAACCGGAGTGGAACCCGGGTTTCCCCACAAACCCTGCGCACACAACTTACACCACCGGACCACACGTACACATTTGAATAAACTTAAAATTTAGTAAATTTTATGCCCAAACAAAACACTAACCTGAATATTCAAAGCTTTCAGTCTGTAACTGTCGTCAAACATAAGTCTCCGCAATCAAATCAATTAATTCTCCTTATGATTAAATGTAAGTTATAATCGATTTTGAATAATCAGTTATAACCGAAAGATTTTAATCAATTTATTTGAAACCGCAAAGTAATCATGAACTTTAAAAGAAAAATTGAAGATTCGAAACTGTTATTGAACACTATATATATCGACCCATCATTCTGTCTAAACTCACCCACTTGCAAATTCACCCTCTGCTCAAACTCTCCAATTTCTGTGTTCGCCGGAAATTTTGGGCAATCGTCGGAAAGCATCGCCGGAAAACCGAGGACATCAGTTCGAGTCGGTAAAATCCTTCACACCCTTCCGTAATCCATTATTTAGCATGCTTTCAATCTTAATTTGATTAACCAAGCTGATCAAACCTGTCTAAATCGGAAATCATGTTTTTTTTTGTTTTTGGGTTTTTAAAAGTGAAGAAGATGAAGTTATATAATATATAAGTATAATTAAATTTTAGTGTATTTATCGGGTTAGACACACAGTCCAGTGGTGGACTGTGTGCAAACACATTACACACGTCCCGGGTTCGAATCGCACATGTGTCCGACTTTTCTGAAATAAAAACCATTTTTTTAAAACTCATTCAGAAGCCTCTCAACAAGTATATAAATATAAAATAATTTCAGAATATAACGGGTTAGACACCCAGCCCAGTTGGTTGGGCTGGGTGCCAAGCAAAGCGATGGTCACGGGTTCGATTCCTAGGGTGTCATGCACCGGTTCAATATTTTCTAAAATCTTTTTAAATTAACTAATTTCTGTAATAACCTAACTAATATATAAATATAATTAAATCAGAGATTATTTCGGGTTAGACACGTAGCTCAGTTGGTAGAGCTGCGTGCACGTATACGTGAGGTCACGAGTTCGAACCTCACACGCTGCCAAAAACAATCGCGGTCAAACCGGTTGAACCGGTCAACCCTGAAAAAGGGTAATTTTTTTTAATATTTAAAATCCTTTTAATTTTCACTAAAAATTAATTAAAATACTTAAAAAATAAGGTTTTAAGCTTAAAATTTGTATTAATTACCACAAAAAAATCTAAAAATTTATAAGAAATATTTAATTAAAAAATTAACTTTTATTTATTTTTATCGAATTATTGCGTTATTATTTAGGTTAGTTTCCTCGTCGGTTAAATCCTAAACTCGTGCCGTTCGTCATCAATCCAAGGAAATGACCCACTGTGAGTGAATCCTTACAAATTCCCTTTTTTATTAATGTTTTGGGTGTATCATGTGTCGTTTTATATATTTCGTTTATTCAAACAATTGTGCTATTACCATTATATGATCATACGTGTTATGCAATGTTATATATTGTATTTGTGTTTACATTTTTGTCAAGTTGCGTGCAATCATTCATTTAAGGCCCATTAGTTACCTCGTGGGATACGAGTTGAGCATCAGGTGCCTCATTGATCGCTCGTTTGATTGAGGCTTGATCTCATTGTTCATCATTTGTCATGCTTGTGTGTGCATTGATTGATATTATGTGGTTTATGGTTAAATTTACATATGCGTATACTCATTCTTGGTTTATGCACATTTTTATTTAAATAACCAATATAACTAATTCTTTCAAATATTTAAATGAGATTCACTCGCCAACTTTTGTTGACCAAACCCTATTTTTACACATGATACAGGTGGACAGGTTGAAGCAAAAAACGACATAGGAAATTGCCTAGAAGAAATATAAAGAGTTCATGAATATTGTTGTGCTTGTATGATTGTTGTAATTTTTCCTTTAAATTGGAAATAATAAATATGAAAATTTATTATAGTAAATGCCATGAGCTTTGATGAAAACCCAATCATACCCCGACTATATTTCCGCTACGGGTCAGGTGTAATTTGAGGTCACAAGTGTAAGAACTTTCTGTTTTAATAGGGTTTTAACCCACAAGTGTTGTATCCTTTCAAGCTTGTTTTGAAACAAGACTTGTGTTGGTAATGTGTGATTACTTGGAAGCCTTGGCTATCCTACCTTCAATTCACCAACTCACTTGATGATTTTGAATATTTTACGTCTTTTACTTTTATTTTTAACTTATCCAAGACCATCCTTGTTGTTCTTGTGACAACTTGTGCATTGGTGAACAATAAGAAAAAGGTTAAAGGAAGGTTATCCTCCTACCTCAATGCATGACTTCTATGAACTTCCATGATAAATATGATCCACTTATTGCGTATACTGTAACTGTATATAACACAACACACAACGAACCCTTTATGATAATTTAACGACAAACTGGAAATCAATGTGAAATTAATGAATTAAATAAATATAGCAGCTTCTATGTTGTAAAAAAAGGAATTAATAATTTAGGAGAAATCTATACGTACAATAAGATAGAGTGTGTGAAAAAACACTAGGTAGTATAAAAATGCTATGGAGTGGGTAGAAACTAGCAAAGAGTAAAGGGGAAATGGAAGAGTGGTTCCGAATACACGGTTCGGGTTTTTTTTTGAAGCGGCTACTCTAATTTACTAACATTTTTTTAAAGGTGAAGTTTATAAAAAAGCGTTAGGCGCTAACATATATATATATACACTAACCGAACCCTTGATGATAATCGAATGATTGTCCGTCATAGTACTGGTTACATCACCTAAGTACTTAACTTCTCGCTACGATTCCAATGGGTATCTTAATCCATGAAAACACATCAACCCGAATGTATATAGTGTCAAGAACGAGTATTAAGTCTAGATGATTATTTTCTCGTATACATACTTTTGTATATTTAAATTCCTAATCCTCTGTTATCATCCGAATACTTACCAACCTACGTTTTCCTCATGTAGGATAACTCGGTGTTCCTCCAACTCTCCAAACTCTTCACGGAATACTCAAGTGGAAACTTGCAAAACCGTGAGTACACTTGACCCATTTCCTTTTTACACACTTTGGGTTGTAACATGTTAAACTTACAAAATACACAAATACACACAACATATTTTATATACTCAATCCGTTATACATGCTTATTGTTATGCTTAGGTTCATGCTAGATACATACATGCTTCTTGTCATTAACTTAGTTGGCCCCAACTTAAATATATAGCGCTATAGGAGTAGCACACCGCCCGTCAGGGTATTGTTAAGCTTACGCTGATTCATTCTTAATTCATACTTTAGTCTCGTTACTTCGTGTGACGAGGGACACATTCATTCTTGTGGACATTTGGATTTGACTATTAGTATTGCATGCTAGCTTACCGTGTATACAATTGCCATGTGGATTTGAGTAAATTCTTTTATACTTATGATATGTACTTAAACTTGTGTACTCGTCAATACTTGTTGTATTGAACTATACTTTTAACATGTTGCAGGTTAAAGATTTGAATATGACGAATCTAGTAGGGGCGACATAGAAACGCACCTAGAATGTTAGGCTTTTTATGTTGTAATTTTTGTTGAATTTGTTATGATGTAATTGACAATTCGATTTATGAAACGAAAGGAATTTTTTATTTAAATATTGTCGCAAATAGTGTTATGATGCCTTGACAATCTATTTCGTCTCACTCCGATGTTTCCGCCATCGGTTGGGTGTGACAGATAGCATTAATTGTCGGAATTCATAGGTTTTGGTTAAGAGTTGGCCTTAATTTGGCGGAATCAGTAGACCCCTCTGATTTGTGGCCAATTAGGATTTGATTGACCATTGTTAACCACTTACTGATTACTTGGTTGATTAGATACAAATTACTCGGTGAACCTGTGAGTAGCGATTAATCAGTGACTAATTGGAGGCTAGTCGGGATTTTTACAACCATACTTTTATTTATCATATTATTTTTTTAAGATACTTTTACGTATCATGTTTAATTATTTATTCAAGACGAGATCGGGTATAATGGCAAAAATGTGGTGTTAAATTGAAGCTTCTTTTGTAGGTTACGGTTTAAGTATCAGGAGATTATTGTTTTGAAAAATAATTATTATTATTTACTCAATTATTATATATGATTATCTATTTAGGACGTGAGCTGCATATGTAGCAGAAAGCCAAAGTTTTGATTTTGTGGTCTGTCTATGCGGTAAATAAGACAAAGTATTAATGACATAGACTGCTTATGTGATAAAGTTTGACTGATGTGGACTGCTCAAGTCAGCAAAAGACTAACTGGATAGTTAGTTTGAGATATTTGAAAGAAAAAATGTTCAAAGCTTTAAACTATTGGTAAACATTTCTTGAGTTGAGATTATTCTCGATCAATAGGTTAAAATCATCATTATTAAAATATAATTTTTATTATAACACTATCTATGAAGAATATAAGAATTATATTATTTATCAAACAAATTTAAAAAAATATAATAAATGTCCCTAAAAGTTGTTTCGATAAGATATATAATAAAAGAATTTGAAAAGTGTCCAATATAACCAACATTACTATTGCTATTACTATTACTATATCTAACATTCTATTTAAAAGAAGTTGAACAGTAGATGTCATTTAGTTTTATTATTTAAATGTATTTTTTTTTAATTTTTTATTACTTTTCTTTAACTATTAGTTTTTTAATTATATTATTATTATTATATTAGTAATTATTTTGTTCCCTTTTTATTATTATAATTATAATACCTTTAACATTATAATACACGTTGAACAGTAGATGCATTTTTATTATTTAAATGTATTTTATTTTTATATTTTTTTATTACTTTTCTTTAACCCATTAGTTTTTTGATTATATTATTATTATAATTAGTTTTGTTTTTTTTTATTATAATTATAATACCTTTGACTTCTTACTATATCTAACATTCTTAAAGGAGTTGAACAATAGATATCATTTAGTTTTATTATTTAAATGTATTTTATTTTTATAAATTTTTTTTTACTTTTCTTTAATTATTAGTTTTTTATTATAATATTATTACAATTAATTTTATTTTTTATTATAATTATATACCTTTGAGTTAAACAATAGATGTCATTTAGTTTTATTATTTAAATGTATTTTATTTTTATAATTTTTTTATTACTTTTCTTTAACTATTAGTTTTTTTAATTATATTATTATTATAATTAGTTTTGTTTCCTTTTTACTATTATTATAATACCTTCGAGTATAATATCTTTTTCATTTATAACTTTTTTGAATAAGTCAAATATACTTAAATTTTACTGTAAGTAATTTGACCAATATCGTTTGAACAATATTGTACCCGTAGCGTTTATGGTTTTCTCGAAGTAGTGATATAAGGACTTGTATAGTAGATGTCATTTACTTTTACTATTTAGATGTATTTTTACTTTTCTTTAACTATTGTTTTTTTAATTATATTTTAATTATAATTAGTTTTGTTTCTTTTTTATTATTATAATACCTTGGACTATATTTTGTTTTTCATTTATAACTTTTTTCGAACAAGTCAAATATACTTGAACTTTTTCGTAAGAAATTTGACAGATATCGTTTGAACAACATTGTAACCATAGCGTATGTAACGCCCCGAAAATATTAACTTAAATGATTATAATTGCGTATCTGTATGTGTGTGTGTTATATATATAAATATTGCCCCGAATAAAATTATAGAGCATAAAGAAACTCGTAATATGTAACCTGGTTAATAACATGTTAATCGTCTAATAAACATTAAATTGTTGGCATTATAACAACATCAAAACATGAGGGGCTAAAATGGTTAATTTGATAACCAGAATATAAAAAAAATAGAAACACACTTGTGTGTCTGTTCAGAGACGACCAGAGAGGAGAAAGAAGGGAAAACACTTGTTTGAACCTTAATCATCAAATTGAATATGGATTAGGGTATAAATTCATGCATGTGTCGTTTTAGTGATCATCTAGTTCAAAGGATGATAAGGTATGTTGAATTTTGTGTTTGGTGAAATAAGAATGATAAAGAAAGACCTTGATCTTAATTCTTGAGTGAATTATAGATTATATGGTAGAATACATGACTATCAAGTACTTAAAATCGCTATTTATGCTAAATCTGGGAGAAAATTAGCATAATTAAGGTGTAGGGTTCATGTGTTGAATGAACAAGGGGTTTTTGATTTTTTTTTATATGAATGAAGATAAATTGTTATGAGTATTAGTTTGATATAATGATTTTTATAATTGCAATCATATCAATGATCTAATTCTAATAAATATATATATTCATGATGGGATGAAAATTTGATTATGGAGTTCATAAACCTAGGATAAAGAAAAGCTCTAAATTCACGCCTATAAGGTATTTGATGTAATGCCTAAGTGAAGTTTGATTACTAGTACTGTGTGGAAAATCTTGAAGTAAACCATACAAATCAACCATTTGAAAATATGGTGAAATAGTCATAGTGATGACGAATTAACAATTGTCGGGTTATGCTCTTTAGGCAACTCGAGTGATAAGGCGGACGATAAGGTCGAAAGTGATACGCGACTCAAAGGAAAGTTCCAAGGTACATGGTTTTGCTCTACGGCTCAAACCACTCCGAATTAGAGAAAATGGATCTCACCATGGTGTTCGGAACGTCGAAAATAGTAGAAAAAAGTGTACCTTTGGCCGAAAAACGGTCGTCGAAAGGTTCGCCGGAAAACCACCACCGGTGTCACACCCCGATAAATCGATCACATCAGAGCTGGCGTGACTGGACTGGTATCTTCATTGCACAGCGGAAGTATTATGGTGCTAAGACTTCTATAAAATGAACGCCGCTAAGTACTCGAGTTCCAAATGGGTTCTCCTATCCAGCCGTGCCATAGTTTGAAAATATAACATGAGAAAGAAACATGCGAAAAATCAACATAAAGTTGAGCGAGTTCATAGTTTGTTCGAAAAGATTTAAAATAATTCTTTTTAGTAACCGGTTTACAAGTTGTTGAGAAAACGTAATAAAATCATTTTTCCTCGGCATGTCATATGAAAACCTTGTTTTTGTAATATTTGAATAACCGTCGATGTCGCGTACGATAAAGACAACATGCCCGAATGAGCCTATAATCTACCCCAAGCTAGTAAGTGCCTCGCCAACCGTTTACTCAAGACGGTAGACTAGCAGGCGTTTATAGTTCTAGTATGTAGCGAGGACTTCATTGTACAGTTTTAAGCGACCCTACGGCCCTTATTGTTGAGTAGTGGACAATCCAGTCCTTGTGTGCCAGGACAATCCAGTCCTTAAGTTGTATCCAGGACAATCCAGTCCTTAAGTTGTAGCTAAGACATTCCCGTCACTAGCCATGAAACTCATGCACGCTCTGAAAATACGCGTGTGTTTTGTAAAACCGGTCTATTGAGTATAAACCTTTTAAACCATTTGAGTTAATTGAAATCCTTTCGTAACATGGTTTAGAAATATGAATCCTTTTGTTTCTACGAAATTTTGTGTACATTGTCAAAACTTGCATGTCTTTCCACCCCCGTAAACATTTAAGAAAATGTAAAACCATGAAAAGTGGGGTTATGAACTCACCTTGTTGTCCATGTGTATAGCTAGCTTAATGTGATTCCATAGTGTCGTTCCAAGAACGTGAACTCACTAGCATGCAACTATAGCATTCCTAACAAGGAATCAAGCTTATAAGTTTCTAAAAGACAACGAAGTTAAACTACGTGTCCGAGCTCTACCGAATCGTTAACAAGATCCTCAAGGGTGTTATTATCTTGACTTAAAACAACCAAATCTATGGTTCTTTGATTCCATTTATAATCAGAATAAAACTAAGTCTTGAAAAGTGACTTAGTCTTCAAATGAATACATATATATTTATATATTTAATATAAATATACCTACGAGTCGTGTTGGTTTTCGTATAGAAGTACGTAGAAGAAAATCATGTCGCGTCTCGACGTGATCTTCGTAGACGTAAGTAAAATAGTATATATATATATAAGTATATATATACATACGTGTAAAACATTTGTATCCGAGTAATGGTCTTGCGTATCTTTTACATCCAACGCTCGTTATTTCTTACGTATTTTATTTTAGGCGTTGAAAAATAATATAAATAATTATATTTATTTTATAAAATATTCGAATCTTCGTGTTTTCGAAAGTATTCGAGTCATCGACATTTGAGATAGATGTAATAATTCTATTTTGTTCATAAAAGTGTTTAAAGTCGACGTTTGAAATAAATAGAAACACTTATATTGATTTTATAAAAGTATTCGAACTGTTGACGTTCGAAATAAATATAAATAGTTATATTTATTTATAAAATATTTCGAGTTCTTAGTTTGAATAAATATAAATAATTACATTTATTTATAGAAATATTCCGAGTTATTAACGTTCGAAATAAATATAAAATAATTAATTTATTTTATAAAAATGACCGTGTTCGGTTAACTTGTAAGCTGTGTTCGTGAAATGTCGTAAACTTGTTTTGCGACTTCTAAGGATTCGTCGAAAGTAAGTATATATTCATATTTATTTTCATAAATGCCTTGAATCTCGATTGATTCGTCGTTATAATAAAACAAGTTTCCGTATTATGGACTTTTAGGAAAAACGGACTGAGTCTCCTCTCTTTTTGGGCGATCCCGACAACTAAGTGTCGATATATTTTCAAAACGTAATATTTCAATTCAATCATATATAAAATGTTTTCATCACTGCTACAACTTTGACACGTAAGTTTAATATTTTGTATATGTGTACACGTTTATTTTATATCACATATTGATTTGGTGAACGTATAATAATGCCATCAACTCCTAAGTTTAACAATGTGTAGGCGTAAATCGGTCGGGTCGAGCTCGGTTTGTGTAAATAAGGAGAAAGTAAACTAAATGAAACATAGCAATTCCGCATTGTTATTATTTACCAAATCTCGTGTCGTTCCGTTGACCGCATTGACTAAGTTGATAGTTGTGACCAGGTTTGACCGAGATGACTTTCGTTGACTTTCGTTGACCGGCTGACAGAGTCAACCGGGTGACTCATAGTGACCGACTCGAACCGAACCCGCACCAAAACTGAGCCGGCTGAACCGAGTTGACTCGAACCACACTGAGTTAAACCGATTCAGGCTGAGTTGTACCGAGCCGAGTCGGGTTGTGCCGAGTCGAACCGAGTCAAGCTGAGTTGACTCGAACCCGGACCTTGAATCTGACCCGAACCGAGAACCCAAACCAACCTCGAACCTTCACCTCACCCACCCCACCGGACCCGCTACCACCAGCACCGCCGCCGGCCGATCCCTGCGCCGCCAGCTGCGGCTTGCTCAACCGGCCACCATCACCACGCCGCCGTCACCTAGGGTTTTCACCCTATCACCGCCATCTTGTCGTCGCTGGGGTTCACCGTGAAGACCACTGCTGGCGTCGTCACCTAGGGTTTTCACCCTATCACCGCCGTCTGTCGTCGCTGGGGTTCACCGTGAAGACCACTGATGGCGTCGTCACCCCCCTCCTTGAACCTGAAACGACAACCAAAACGGCAAGAAAGTCTCGGATCTATACAGATATAACTGAAAGCATAAAGAAGGAGGAGAGATAAAGGGGGTTTATCGGAGAAAAACTTGATTCGCGGCTGCCGGCGCCGAAAACTACCGCTCCGTGTTGCTCAAATCGAGAAATGGAGGCCGGAATCGTGTTCAGCATGGTCGATTTAGGGGGGTACGCGCCTTGACGCGCCGGAAAACGACCGCCGGAGCGCCGCCGCCGATGAGGCGCGCGTGCGGTTGGTTGTCGCCGCCGGTTCTGGTGTTTCTAGAGAGAGAGTTCTTGAGGAGAGAGAGATTGAAGTGTGTCTAATGGTGTTTGTGTGTGCGCCCCTTAAATAGCTAGGGTTTGTATAGGTTGGGCCCAAGGCCCACAAGCTTGATCCTAGCGTTTTCAAGCGGCCCGATCGTGTTTCTGAAACCTGTTTCCGCTCCCGAACGTCATGTAGCATCATAAAATCAAGTTTTAGGATCGAAAGCACATAAAATAGTGTTCGTAGTCATCATTTAGTGTGTTTGTTCGTTGGTTGCGTTAAAATCGCGAAATTTGGCACGTTCGTCGTTTCTTGTCCGTTTTTCGATCCGATGTCTTCTACGAATGTTAAAATTTAATTACGAAGCTAATTTATCAGAATATTTCTATTTTGAAGGTGAAACAGGTGTTTGATGCCTCCGTTTCGTTGCCGGTGCGTCCTGTAGTCGCGTTTTTCGTACATGTAAGCGCTTTGTGCCATTCGAAGCACCGTAATTCCGCAAAAACAAGTTCATATGCATAAATTAGTCGTCTAACATTCGTGTTTGTCGGCATTGTCAGTATTTTTCTCCGTTTTCAGTTCGTTATTGCTTATCGTTCAGCAGTTTTCCCGCAAATCGCCATACGCGCACTGTGAGGTCGGATAGACGTTCCTAGGCACTCCAAGAGCCTAATTAAGTTAATACGTGTCTTAAACACTATCTATTATTGCCTTAAACGTCTGTTAATCACGTAACTAAAAGCCGGAAAGTACCGGTTGTCACAACCGGTACGTGCCGCCATGGTCCGCCGCCGCCGGCACGGCTCCCCGTGTGGTGACTGGATTCTGGTTGACAGATCTTGTGTTCTAGAGAGAGAATGTAGAGAGAGGTTAGAGAGAAGGGAGGTAGAGAGAGAAAGTGTTTGTAAGAATGAAGGAGGTAGAGGTATATAGGGGTTATATATACCCAGGGTTTGGTGGAAGTTCTACCATTGGCATCTTCTTCTAGCGTTTTCTCGACATCCTCTTCAGATTTGCCTTGCAATTTCAATTCGATGATGGAGGCTATAGAGAGAGAGAGAGACGTGGCCTAAAAGTTAGAGATAAATAATATATTTGAAAATACTATAATTTTTTTAACTAAAAGCCCGATCATCCAGGTAAACCTAATGGTAAAAGGTCACTCACCCCGTAAACTTAGATTTGAATTTTTTTTACCTTATTGATTAACAAAGTGATAATTTGGGTGTTTATATTTTTGTGTTTGCTGAAGAAAGGACTTGCAATCTTCAAATCTGGTTAGGATTTTACAATCTTCAAATTGGTTAGGAAACCCTAACCAGATCAATAACTCCAAAGATCTCCTTTACCAAGATATACTCTGACTTGCAGTTGTCAAGAATGGCAACAACTTTCCAGCAGATCGAAACTCAGGACACACTTCGTCTACAAAGGCTCAGATTAACCAGCGCACAATAGCCCAGACCTTCAACGATCTTTGCAGATTTAAACGAGAGTAACAGATCCCGGATCAGCAGATCTTATGAACTACCACGACTCCAAGGATTCCTTAAGATCTACACAAATCTGCTTATATCAAACACGGATCTGAGACAATATACCAAGAAGAACGAGAAACCCAAACATGTGAACCCTAATCAGAGACTACCACGAACGATAATAGCAACGGAAGCGAAAACAACCCAAAGAGCTATTATAGCTCTGATACCATGTCAAATCTTATGGTATCAAGATGTACAAAACTCAGAAATACCCAAACCAAAGGATTAAAACTCTAAAAAGAATATTCTGAATTACAAGATACAGTTGAACTGAAATACGAATCACTCACACTCTCTAAAGATCATCAACACGATGATCTTAACAACTGAGACAGGAATCACAACTTTTGTGAATGAACAAACTCAAAAAAGAAACCCTAAGTTACCCTAAGAGAGAATCAAATGAACAATGAAAATATCTCAGCTAAACACAAATAATCTGGATAGTGTTTCTTATAGATGCGGGTAACCCGGGTTGTTATAACAACCCGGTCTTCAACAGATCTTTAGCTACGATAAGCCCAAGTGTCTATCAGCTCAAGCCCAAATAGCTCACAATGTGTATTGTTCAGTATCCAATAAGCCACATGAAAGATACAAAACAACATATAAGACATATTATTTATACAAGTCATATTATATAACCTGTATGGAATTGAGCACAAATGCATTATATCATTTTAACATGATCTAACTGGTTACACTTTTTAATCAAAAGGAGAGGATGTTACTACCTAGAGATGTTCAAAAAAATCGACCGAAACCGGTTTTTTTATAACTGTGTTGCGCGGTTATACATGTCGTTGATCAGGCGGTTATGAAACCGGTTATTAAGAAAAACCAATTTACAAAAAAACCGATTACAAAACGGTTAACCGGCAATGTATTAAAAGAAACCGGTTTAACCGGTTAAAAATCGCCCAACACAATGCAACGGTCATATGACTTTGGACCATCTCCTAGCCGTTATTTTTTTGCCTAGAAACCATCTCCAACTAGTATAAAAGGGTGGTGGGTGTTTAGGTTCAATCACACCACTCTCTAAATCTCCAAAAACTCTTAAAAACGCTCACCGTCTTGTTCGATAATTCTTAAAAAAGTATGGCAAGCTCTAGTGCTCATGATTCGGTCAATGTTGGCGAGTCTACAACCGACATGGTGGTTCGTGTTCTTCCAATGAAGCGCAACCCCGAAATTTGGTCACATTTCGATTTGTACGAGATGGCCAATGGGAAAAAAAGCGTGTTGTCATCATTGTCATGGTTTTTACGCCGAAGGAGCAAAACCATCTTGAGACAAACATCGAAAAACCGTTTTGCAAGGCGTTGAAACAACAACCCGCTAGTGGTCAAGCTTCCATGGCAAGTGAAGGCGTTCTTTGTTCGCCTACAATTACGATATGGCTAGGGTGGAAATGGCGAAATTTGTAATCCAAGAAAGTTTGCCATTCAACCATTTCGACAACCAACGCTACACAAAGATGGTTCAAAGAACTATCCAACCATGATACACCCATGTAAGTCGTGCTACTATTAGGAGGATTTGTTAAAAATTGTGAAAAAATGCTAAACAAGAATTAATTTCTTACTTTTGAACAATTAGAAACCGGTGTTAACTTGACTGGCGATGTTTGGTCCCACCGCACGGTTTACCCGACTCGTATATTTGTGTCACCTGTAACATTTGTCGTAAAACGGGTCTAAAACCCGCTCCGTTTTATAATTCAAGTATACATTATGATGTTCGTTGTGCTATGTTAAATGCTTAAAGGTTTGATATATTATTTACAATAAATAATAAATAAAGTAATAAAGTAAAATAATAAAATTAATAAATAAAATATAATTAAAAAAATAATAATAATAATAACAAAAAGTGAAGACCGCGGGTATCGAACCCGGGTCTCCACTCAAACAATACACCAAACACACCACTACACCACACATTCTTAACTGAAAGTAATCCTAAATCAAAGAAACTTTATATCAAAACAAACCTCTGAAATAAAATTCAAAACCCCCGCCTGAAATGGCTGCAATCTCAATCCAACATCAAACATCAGTTTCAGTTCCGTTTTAAATCGAGGAAAATGTTTCAAAAATGTGTGTTAAACCCAAGCATTGGGTCAGCTACAACCGAATTTGATTTCATAATCATTCGGTCATCAAGTTCTTTGACCAAATCTGTCGAAACTGAAATCAACTTGAACCCAACCTTCAACTATAAATAGTGAACCTTAGACTCATTTAGAACTCGCCCACATTCTCTGCAAAACCTCTGTTTTCGAGATTCTCATCGCCGGAAAAATTGTTTTATACCCGGAAACATCACCGGAGAATTCAAGTTCACATCTGTTCGGTATAATCACTTGAATCTTCTTCTTTTATCATTTATTTTTATTACCAAGTGGTGAATTATATAATAGTTATCTGATTAAACAGTCGGCTTATGGTTTTGGGATATAAAATGAAGACGATGAAGTTGTATCAGTGTATAAGAATAATTAAAATCGATGTTTATACCGGGTTAGACACACAGTCCAGTGGAGGACTGTGTGCAAATTAAACACTTGGTCCCGGGTTCGAGTCTATTCACGCTGCCGATTCTTATATTATCCCAAACGTTTTTATAACCAACATATAAATTAACGCAATTAGTGTATAAATCTAATATAAATTCTAAATATTCCGGGTTAGTCACACAGTCAGTTGGTAGGGCTGTGTGCAAAGCGAGACAAAGGGGGCGGGTTTGAGACCAGTTATACGCAGCGAATTGTTAATAAAGCAAACTTTTTTAATTAATTAGAAATATGATTTAATTTAGTTAGTGTATATATATAATTAAATTCAGATATATTTTGGGTTAGACACGTAGCTCAGTTGGTAGAGCTGCGTGCACGTATACGGAAGGTCACGAGTTCGATCCTCACATGCTGCCAAAACCATCAATCTGACCGGTTCGACCCCTAAAAAGGGGTATATTTTTTTAATAAACATTTTCTTTATTTTTCCCCAAAATCCATAGAAAATATAATAAAATAAGTCTTTTTAAACATAAAAATTAGTAATAAATACTATAAAATTATCTATAGAGTCTAGTGAAATTCATTAAATAAAAACACTAATTTTAAATAAAAGAAACATATTTACCGAATTATTACGTGAATATATTAGTTTCTCGTTAGTTGGAATCTTTAATCGCGCGCGTTCGTTATCAACTCAAGAAACGCACCCACTGTGAATGAATTCCTACAAACTCCCCTTTTTATTCATGTTTTGGGGTGTATCATGCGTTGTTTATTTATATCGTTTATTCAAACACTTGTGCTACTACCATTATATGAACTAACGTGCTATGTGATAATTGGATTATTGTTATTTGTGGTTATACTTTCTCATTTCAGTCAAGCTTTCACATTAGGCCCATCAGTTCCCTGTTTCACACGGGTAGAGCATCGCGTTGCCTAATTAGATCGGCTCCGTTTGATTGAGCCTTGATCTCACAGCTCATCATTTATCATGTTCATGTGTACATTGCTAGATATTTATGTGGTTTGTGGATAGTTACATACACGTTTGCTCATATTTGGTTTATGCACATTTTTATTAAATTATCAACATATCATTTCTTTCAAATGTTTAAACGGGATTCACTCGCCAACTTTTGTTGACCAAATCTCTATTTTTACACATGATACAGGTGAACAGGTTGAAGCAAGGAACACATAGGATTGGGCCTTAGAAGATAAATAAAGCATTATTTGAATGTCATGTTTAGAACATTTTCAGCTAGTATGGTTTATGTGTTTGTTGGAATTTTTCCATTTAATTTGGTATAATAAATATGAAACTTTATTATAGTAAATGTCATGAGCTTTGATGAAAACCCAATCATGCCACGACTACCATATCCGCTGCGGGTCAGGGTGTAACAGATTGGTATTAGAGCTCTTGGCTATAGGGATATATGGATAGGTTATTATATCCTTAGATCCTATACTATAGTTGAGTAGATTTTAAATTCTTACGAAACTCATGATATTTATTTGTTTCATATTTATCTCACACACAAATCCATTCAAGCACTCCTACTACTGTATGATTTGTGTGATATTCAATGCGATATACATATTGTTAACATAACATGCTTACATATATCCGCATCACACACGTCTCAATTTCACGTATTTGAACATTTTTCATGCTTTCTTTCTCAAATTTTGTGATGTTTTCATTTTTCAATCTCATCAATGTGAGTTCTACGACGGGCATGTAGCAACTTGAAGGGTACAAGTACCCGTAGTCGAAACGTTCTGTCTAGGATTGGCATTCGTATAAATCCAATATAACGGACCGGTTTGCCTACCTGGGGACTAACGATGAGAGTACGAAGAACCTATTAGGACAAAGCATGCCACACCAAACGTCGTGTGAACTAACCCCACTTTGAGTTGTCACTGTGTTTACACCTGGACACCCTCCGACTTTATACCTCGCAATCATGTTTTACGATTTTCATTCGGGTGGTGCAAGTGTTAACAGGCCAAAACCAATGTGAACCTTACAAAGCCCAGTAGTCATGGGGGCCCACATGACTACCTAGGCCAAGTATGAAGGACATATGGGGGTCCAAACACGAGCAAGGCCCAAGACATCCAATGGATGTAGTGAATTTATTTTTCTCAATTATTTTGTGAATGTTAATTTCTAAATGCGACACATGACACCGAAACGTCAAACTCATAATCTCGTTACGTATTTCCTGTAGATGTCTTCTAGGCACTCTCGAGGAGGTAGGAGATTGTAACATCCGTCAAAAAACGGATTTTACCAAACCCGCTCCGTTTATTAACCGAACAATCAGTTTAAAATTTCGTGGCGTATTTAATGCATCCAAATTAATTTTAAACGATACATAATTAATTATTATATTGGAATATATAATTTGTTTTTGAAAAATTGTTAAAAATAATGAAATAAAAATTAAATGTTTTCGCCGGGTTTTCGAACCCGGGTCAGTCAGCCGGGTCAACGACTTAACACTCAACTCTCCAACCATGCGCCACTAGTGTTTCTTGTTAATTATTAGAATCAATTAATTCATAACATGTTTTTCCGAATTCAAAAACCGGCGCCCAAATTTCAGTCGTCGGAAATCCCGGCGATCTCGCGAGATTGGACATTTCTTAAGTCTTAACGTAAACATTTAAACCCACATCGGTTATAACCGACGCCTGAACCCGCGACACAAGCTATAACCGCCGGAAAACGTAATGACTTTGAATCAAGTCGGAAATTGGACCAAATTCTTCGATAACCTGCCTTATAAATACCTCCTCGAACCTCTGCAAGCTTTTTCGCTCAAAACCGCACCTTTACCCGACGTAATTCCATTCTCTGGAAAATTTCTGTACCTCGCCGGAAAACCGAATCATTCACTTCCGAGCCTTACTGAACCCCCTGAGCTTATACCGAAGTCACCCACATCCTTTTCAAGCTTGCTGAAGACTCTCTGCTACAAGACACACGTCGCCGGAGTCTTTTGCTGTCACCGGAGTTTCGCCGGAGAAACAGAGGAGTCCAGTCGGTATACCTTACGCCTAATTTTTCTTTCTTTTTATTTATATCTCACCTGTAATTAACTGAAACACGCTAACGAACATGATTAAAACTTCGAACCAGTCAGTCATCGTTTCTGGTTAAAACTGACGAAGAAGACGAAGTTTCGGTAACACATAATTTTAATTTAAATCAAGTTATAACTCGGGTTAGACACACAGTCCAGCGGTGGACTGTGTGCACAATAAACACGTAAACGTCTCGAGTTCGAATCTTGCCCCACGCATGCTTGCCTTAATAAAAATGTCTTTTTTTTTGTTTACCGAACCGGAGTCACCGCTGTATATTTTAAGTTTAATAATAACCGGAATAATAACCAAGTTAGACGCACAGTCCAGTGGTGGGCTGTGTGTATGTTTAATCACAGGACACGAGTTCGAGTCCGGTCTACTGCACCGATTCGGACAATTATCTAACTTTTTAAAACAAGGCAGAAATGAAATAATGAAGTTTGTTCATAAGTATAATATAAATCGGAGTATTTAACAAGTTAGACACACAGTCCAGCGGTGGACTGTGTGTTAACTCAACCCACAGGTCCCGGGTTCGAGACCTGTGGAGCGCACCGAGTCACGGATTAAAATCTTTTTAGAAATAAGCTGATTTTCGGATTAATCTAATTAATATATAAATATAATTAAAAACAGAAATATTTCGGGTTAGACACGTAGCTCAGTTGGTAGAGCTGCGTGCACGCGTACGGGAGGTCTCGGTTCGAGCCTCACTCAGCGCACACTTACACGCATACGAACCGGTCAAACAGTCAAGGTCAAAGGTCAACGTCAACGGTCAGAAAGTCAACATTTTTATTATTTTTATTTATTTATTTAATTAAAAATCAATTAAAAATACTTAAAAATAACATTTTTAAGGTTAAAAAATAGCCTTAAACTTCACAAAAATACACCCAACAATCCTACTAAAATGGATTAATAAAATCCGTTTACTTACCGAACCATAATGCTATTTATCTAGGTTAATTTCACTCGTGGTTAAAACCACTTCCGTGCATTCAACATCATCAACCGAACGCACCCACTGTGAGTGAATCTTACAACTCCCCCTTTTTAATTATACGTTTTGGGGTGTGTCATGTGTCACAAAATAATTAACTCGTTTATTTAAACTTGTACCTTACCATATCGTGATCTAAACTTAGATTGTTTATATTGTTGTGATTATGTATTTCATTTTGTCAACCTATATGAAATTCATTCATTAAGCCCATCAGTTCCTCGTGGGAGATGAGTTGAGCAACGCGTGCCTCAAAACCAATCCATTATTGTTCATGTGTGTATTATTGAGTTTATATTATTTGTAGTTATGTCTTTCATATTATCATGTTTATGCAATTCATTCATTAGGCCCATCAGTTCCTCGTGAGAGATGAGTTGAGCAACGCGTGCCTCTAAACGATCCATTATTGTTCATGTGTGTATTGTTTAATATTAAATTGATTTATGAATAAGTATACATCTATTTTTACTCATGTGTGGTTGTGCACTTTATTTCATAATCAATTAAATAAACTTGTTCAAATGTTTTCCATAGGATTCACTCGCCAACTTTTTGTTGATCCAAAAACCCTTTTTACACATGATACAGGTGAACAGGATGAAGCAAGGAAAACATAGGAAATGCCTTAGAAGAAAACAATGAAGCCTAGATTGATATCTAGGACATGTTGTAATATTGATTGTAATTTTCCATTAAAGTGTATTAATGAATATGAAACGTTAAAATAAATGTCATGAGCTTTGATGATAACCCAATCATGCCCCGATCACCTTTTCCGCTGCGGGTCGGGGTGTGACAGATTGGTATCAGAGCCATGACATATGGATATAGGATAGGTTATTAGACCCTTAGAGCTATACTATAGTCTGCCTAAATTTTAATTGATTAGGTGGTTACATACAAACTTGTGATATTTATTTGTTTCATATTTGTTTATATTTACAGTCAGACATACATACTTATATACATATTCATTATACATATATCAATGTTCATATATTCAATTCATTTTCTTACTCTCATTATTCAAAGATTTTGTTGCAATTTTCAAATCTCATCAAAGTAAGTTCTGCGACGGGCATGTAGTAACTGGAAGGGTACAAGTACCGGTAGTCGGAACGTCCTGTCTAGGTTGGCATTCGTATAAATCCAATATAACGGACCAGTTTGCCTACCTGGGGACTAACGATGAGAGTACGAAGGACCTATTAGGCCAAAGCATGTCACACCAAACGTCGTTCGAACTAACCCACTTTGAGGTGTCACCGTGTCTACACCTGGACACATTCCGAATATCACACGTTGTATACATATTTCTCGATTTTCTCCGGGTTTTAGTGTACGCAACCAGGCTAACACATGCGAACCATATGAAAAACCCGGTATTCATGGGGGCCCACATGATTACGAAGGTGAAGTATGGCGGCATGTAGGGCCTAATGGCGAGCAAAGCCCAAGACATCCTATGGATGTAGTAGATTTATTTTTCTATAATTATTTTATGAATGTTCATTCCTAGTGCGACCCATCATCCCAAAAACATCCAACTCATACTCTTGACATGTATTCCTTGTAGATGTCTTCTAACCTCACCCGTAGGAAGATGAGAGCATGAAAAGCCCGCGAGCGCATGGCTGCCCTAATCGCTCAAAAATGGCTGCCGTAATACCCAACATTGTAATCCAAGTACAACAAGCACTTACCGCTAATCCTGTCAATCAAGAAAATCAAAACGTTATCAACTCTCCCCCAAATACCACTAAATGCACCTACAAGCATTTCAAATCATGCGACCCTCCAAAATACAAAGGGACTGAAGGTGTCACCGCTCTCCTCCATTGGTTTGAAGAAATGGAG
Source organism: Scalesia atractyloides (assembly GCA_947069175.1). Classification (NCBI taxonomy): domain Eukaryota; kingdom Viridiplantae; phylum Streptophyta; class Magnoliopsida; order Asterales; family Asteraceae; genus Scalesia; species Scalesia atractyloides. The sequence goes on from CAMTDV010000012.1 coordinate 92,733,936, forward strand.
AACACTTTTCTAAATTACGATTGCCCCGATGATCGCAAAGTGCGATATGCTACCGGTCGATTATATGGGATAGCACTTCCATGGTGGAATACAGAGAAGGCCAAACGAGGTGTTGAAGATGCTATGACTTTAACTTGGAATGAATTAAAAGAAATCATGACCAGATGATTTTGCCCAAGGAGCGAAATCAAGAAATTAGAAGATGAATTTTATTCGTTGAAGCAAAAGGAAGGAGACCACACCACATACAACAAAAGCTTCCTCGAGTTATGTCAGATGGTTCCCAACTTGTTCACTCCCCTCTACCGGTTGATCGAGCACTACATTCGAGGTCTTCCGTCAAAGATTCAAGACTATGTAATAAGTACCACGCCTGCAACTTTGGAAGCAGCAATGGAGCTAGCAACAGAGCTCACCGAGAACCGAATCCGGAACAAAGACTTCAAGGAGGAGAAGAAGAAGGATAAAGCATCGACTGAAACCTCCGACCACACCCAAACCGAATCCCCTTCTCAACCCAATTCTGAGAGAAAAAGAGACGGGCAACTTTTCGCTGCTATCCAACGAAATCAACCAATTTCACAGCCATACCCATCCAAGCTATCCCAATCACTCAAGTGGCACCCAACTCAACTTACCCAAATAAGAAACCATATCTTGGACCTCACCCTCGATGCAACAACTGTTTTTACCACCATCCCCTTACCTTACCTTGTCGACTATGTGCAACTTGTGGACGCTATGGTCATTTGAGCAAGGTTTGCCGCACCTTTCAAAACCAAATCTCTCCCCCTACTCAATACATGATCCAAACCTATCAACAACCCCAATACCCCATGTTCCCATATGTTCGAGCTTGTTTCAATTGTGGCGACCCTACCCACTTTAGAAACACGTGCCCTCGATTGGTTAACATCATCAATGCTCAAGCTCAATCAAATTCAGTTAACCAAGTAAACCAAGAAAACCCAACCGCTAGGCCACCAGCAAGAGGAAGAGTCTTCAACATCAACGCCAATCCTGTCGAAGATAATGACGGCCCAAACGAAGATACCCAACTAGTCCTCTTCACCGAAAATCCAGATTCAACTCCAATCGTTTAGTTTTATGTTTTTCTTTATGTTTTAGAATCACATAGAACCAATCATAACTTAAGGATAAAGCCAATGAAACTTTGACAAGAATATGGTGGATACGCCGCTGGTACTTCCTATATATAAGTATTCTTGTCAAAGGATCAGAGGCATTATCAGGCGGTTATGAGAGGTTCCATGTGTAAACTGTTTGAGTAATTATTGTTTATTATTTTCAATACATGCAATTTCATAGGCCGCCGCTCCCCATTACATTATGAGCGTTGAGCATGTTCCCCATTTTATTATGAGGTTGAACCTAGCGTGCCCACATACGATCGGCTCCGTTTGATTGAGCCTTGATCGCACAGACATTTTCATTATCAGTATCTTGTGGTTGTTGTGTTTGTTGTAGAGTCGCATAGAACTAATCATAACTTGCGGATAAAGTCAATGAGAATTTGACAAGAATATGGTGGATACGCCGCTGGTACTTCCTATATATAAGTATTCTTGTCAAAGGATTGGAGGCATTATCAGGCGGTTATGAGAGGTTCCATGTATAGGTTGTTTGTGTGATTGTTGTTTAGATTAAATTTATTATTTCCAGTACATGCAATACGATCGGCTCCGCCTGATTGAGCCTTGATCGCACAGACATTTTCATTTTCAGTACATGCAATACGATCGGCTCCGTTTGATTGAGCCTTGATCGCACATACATTTTTTCATTTTCAGTATTTTGTGTTTGTTGTATTGGTTGTAGAGTCACATAGGACTAATCATAATTCACTGATAAAACCAATGAAAATTTGACGAGAATATGGTGGATACGCCGCTGGTACTTCCTATATATAAGTATTCTTGTCAAAGGATCAGAGGCATTGTCAGACGGTTATGAGAAGTTCTATGTAGGATTTAGTAGTTTCTTGGTAACTAATCATAACTTGTGGATAAAACCAATGAAAATTTGGCAAGAATATGGTGGATACGCCGCTGGTACTTCCTATATATAAGTATTCTTGCCAAAGGATCAGAGGCATTATCAGGCGGTTATGAGAAGTTCCATGTAGGATTTAGTATTGCCCTGGGTTAAAATTTGTGTTACATTTATATCATCTCACTATTTAAAGAAATTGGATTGTGTTGCATTTCTACATAAACTAACCTCTCCATCATAACAAACGAGAGAGGAACTGTCACCATTCAAACATATATGCTATCAGAATGTGGATTCAAATATTAGCTGTTGTGTTTATTTATGTTCTATAGTCATAGAACCAATCATAACTTACTGATAAAACCAATGAAAATTTGACAAGAATATGGTGGATACGCCGCTGGTACTTCCTATATATAAGTATTCTTGTCAAAGGATCAGAGGTATTGTTAGATGGTTATGAGAAGTTCCATGTAGGTTGTAGTATTAGAAGTTTTGCCTTAGGATATAACCATATCCTTCCAAGCATATCCAAACTCTTATGCATGATATCATATTTAGCGAATCAATTCTGCTTATCAATACTTTTACAGTAGGCAACAAAAAGCGGTTCCTGTAATAGGGTACTTAACCCTTACAAGGAACGTTACCGCCTCAAACAAAAACTTAAAACCTTACTTTTTCTAAGCATGTAACTGTCAAACTAAACACCATCATTCTTTTAGTCAAATATATCACTATTTAAATTTCGGGACGAAATTTCTAAAAGCAGGGGATACTGTAACATCCGTCAAAAAAACGTATTTTATCAAACCCGCTCCGTTTATTAACCGAACAATCAGTTTAAAATTTCGTGGCGTATTTAATGCCTAAATTAATTTTAAACGATACATAATTAATTATTATATTGGAATATATAATTTGCTTTTGAAAAATTGTTAAAAATAATGAAATAAAAAATAAATGTTTCTGCCGGGTTTCGAACCCGGGTCAGTCAGCCGGGTCAACGACTTAACACTCAACTCTCCAACCACTGCGCCACTAGTGTTTCTTGTTAATTATTAGAATCAATTAATTCATAACATGTTTTTCCAAATTCAAAACCGGCGCCCAAATTTCAATCGCGGAAATCCCGGCGATCTCGCGAGATTGGACGGTTTCTTCAAGTCTTAACGTAAACATTTAAACCCACATCGGTTATAACCGACGCCTGAACCCGCGACACAAGCTATAACCGCCGGAAAACGTAATGACTTTGAATCAAGTCGGAAATTGGACCAAATTCATCGATAACCTGCCTTATAAATACCTCCTCGAACCTCTGCAAGCTTTTTCGCTCAAAACCGCACCTTTACCCAACGTAATTCCATTCACCGGAAAATTTCTGTACCTCGCCGGAAAACCGAATCCTTCACTTCCGAGCCTTACTGAACCCCCTGAGCTTATACCGAAGTCACCCACATCCTTTTCAAGCTTGCTGAAGACTCTCTGCTACAAGACACACGTCGCCGGAGTCTTTTGCCGTCACCGGAGTTTCGCCGGAGAAACAGAGGAGTCCAGTCGGTATACCTTACGCCTAATTTTCTTTCTTTTTATTTATATCTCACTTGTAATTAACTGAAACATGCTAACGAACATGATTAAAACTTCGAACCAGTCAGTCATCGTTTCTGGTTAAAACTGACGAAGAAGACGAAGTTTCGGTAACACATAAGTTTAATTTAAATCAAGTTATAACTCGAGTTAGACACACAGTCCAGCGGTGGACTGTGTGCACAATAAACACGTAAACGTCTCGAGTTCGAATCTTGCCCCACGCATGCTTGCCTTAATAAAAATGTCTTTTTTTTTTGTTTACCGAACCGGAGTCACCGCTGTACATTTTAAGTTTAATAATAACCGGAATAATAACCAAGTTAGACACACAGTCCAGTGGTGGGCTGTGTGTATGTTTAATCACAGGACACGAGTTCGAGTCCGGTCTACTGCACCGATTCGGACAATTATCTAACTTTTTAAACAAGGCAGAAATGAAATAATGAAGTTTGTTCATAAGTATAATATAAATCGGAGTATTTAACAAGTTAGACACACAGTCCAGCGGTGGACTGTGTGTTAACTCAACCCACAGGTCCGGGTTCGAGACCTGTGGAGCGCACCGAGTCACGGATTAAAATCTTTTTAGAAATAAGCTGATTTTCGGATTAATCTAATTAATATATAAATATAATTAAAAACAGAAATATTTCGGGTTAGACAGGTAGCTCAGTTGGTAGAGCTGCGTGCACGCGTACGGGAGGTCTCGGGTTCGAGCCTCACTCAGCGCACACTTACACGCATACGAACCAGTCAAACAGTCAAGGTCAAAGGTCAACGTCAACGGTCAAAAGTCAACATTTTTATTATTTTTATTTATTTATTTTAATTAAAAATCAATTAAAAATACTTAAAAATAACATTTTTAAGGTTAAAAAATAGCCTTAAACTACAAAAATACACCCAACAATCCTACTAAAATGGGTTAATAAAATCCGTTTACTTACCGAACCATAATGCTATTTATCTAGGTTAATTTCACTCGTGGTTAAAACCACTTCGCGTGCATTCAACATCATCAACCGAACGCACCCAATGTGAGTGAATCTTACAACTCCCCCTTTTTAATTACACGTTTTGGGGTGTGTCATGTGTCACAAAATAATTAACTCGTTTATTTAAACTTGTACCTTACCATATCGTGATCTAAACTTAGATTGTTTATATTGTTGTGATTATGTATTTCATTTTGTCAACCTATATGAAATTCATTCATTATGCCCATCAGTTCCTCGTGGGAGACGAGTTGAGCAACGCGTGCCTCAAAACCAATCCATTATTGTTCATGTGTGTATTATTGAGTTTATATTATTTGTAGTTATGTCTTTCATATTATCATGTTTATGCAATTCATTCATTAGGCCCATCAGTTCCTCGTGAGAGATGAGTTGAGCAACGCGTGCCTCTAAACGATCCATTATTGTTCATGTGTGTATTGTTTAATATTAAATTGATTTATGAATAAGTATACTCTATTTTTACTCATGTGTGGTTGTGCACTTTATTTCATAATCAATTAAATAAACTTGTTCAAATGTTTTCCATAGGATTCACTCGCCAACTTTTTGTTGATCCAAAAACCCTTTTTACACATGATACAGGTGAACAGGATGAAGCAAGGAAAACATAGGAAATGCCTTAGAAGAAAACAATGAAGCCTAGATTGATATTTAGGACATGTTGCAATATTGATTGTAATTTTCCATTAAAGTGTATTAATGAATATGAAACGTTAAAATAAATGTCATGAGCTTTGATGATAACCCAATCAGCCCGATCACCTTTCCGCTGCGGGTCGGGGTGTGACAGAGATCAGGAAGATCCGGCGAGCGCATGGCTGCTTAAATAGCCCAACAAATGGCCGCCGTAATTCCCGACATCGTAATTCAAGTCCAACAAGCCCTCGCTGCTAATCTTGTCAACCCAATCAACCAAGAGGGTCAAAATGCTGCCAACCCTCCCCCAAACACCACCAAGTGCACCTACAATTACTTCAACTCATGTGACCCTCCAAAGTACGAAGGGACTGAAGGGGTCACTGCTCTCCTTCGTTGGTTTGAAGAAATGGAGGGTACCTTCCTCAACTGTGATTGTCCCAACGACCGCAAGGTGCGTTATGCTACTGGTCGTCTGTATGGGGTAGCACTCACGTGGTGGAATGCGGAGAAAGGCAGACGAGGAGTCGAAGCTGCGGTAGCCCTAACTTGGGAAGAATTGAGAGAATTCATGAGCAGACGCTTCTGTCCAAGAAGTGAAATTAAGAAGTTAGAAGATGAGTTTTATTTCTTGAAACAAAAATAGGGAGACTATATAACCTACAACAAGAGGTTTCTCGAGTTGAATCAAATGGTTCCCAATTTGTTCACTCCTCTCTACCGATTGATCGAGCACTACATTCGGGGTCTTCCCTCGAAAATTCAAGACTCTGTGATGAGTAGTACGCCTGCAAATTTGGAAGCAGCTATGGAGCTAGCTACTGAGCTCACGGAAACTCATATCAGGAACATGGATTTTAAAGACGAAAAGAAGAAAGATAAAACACCTGCTGAAACCCCTACCTCAACCCAAACTGGATCTTCTTCTCGATTCGCTGGCAAGAGAAAGCGAAATGGGAAGAACTTTGTTGTCACTCAAACAAGTCAGCCAACCCAAACCAACCAACCCATTGCCGCCGCTCCAATCACCCAAGTTGCTCCCCCTGCCGCACCATTCAAGAAACAGCATACAGGACCTCACCCAAAATGTAACCGATGTCAATATCACCACCCTCTCGAAAACCCATGTCTTCACTGCACAGGTTGTGGCCGTGCAGGTCATACAATCCAAACCTGTCGCGCTCTTCAAAGACCAGCCCGCAACCAACCTCAAGCCTAACCAAACAACCAAGTGGTGGGCCAAGCTCCCTACCAACAACCTCTACTACTATCACCTGCTCAACCAATGGCTCAACCCTTTTACCATCCCAACTACCCTATGATGTCACCCGTCAGAGCCTGTTTCAATTGCGATGATCCACCATTTTTGCAACAACTGTCCGCGTTTAGTGAACATCGTTAATGCTCAATCCCAAGCTAATCCTGTGAACCAAGCCAACCAAGCCAATCCGCCAGCTAGAGGAAGAGCTTTTAACATCAACCCCAACTACTCTAGAGCGGATAACAACGTGGTTAACGGTATGTTCCTCATTAACGGTAGTTATGCATCTATTCTTTTTGACACTGGCGCAGATAAGAGTTTTATGTCCTTAGAGTTTGAATCTATTCTCGGTTTACCTCGCGTTAGTCTAGCCGAATCATTTACAGTGGAAGTAGCAGACGGTGAACCTATTGTCACACCCTGACCCGCAGCGGAAATGGTAGTCGGGGCATGATTGGGTTTTCATCAAAGCTCATGACATTTACTATAAAGTTTCATATTTATTATTTCAAATTTAAAGGAGAAATTACAATAAACATACATGCACAACACGTTCTAAACACAACATTCATGAAACTCTTTATTTTTTTTCTTCTAAGGCAAATTCCTATATGTTCCTTGCTTCAACCTGTCCACCTGTATCATGTGTAAAAATAGGGTTTTGGGTAAAAAAAAGTTGACGAGTGAATCTTATTTAAACATTTGAACGAATTAGTTATATTGGTTATTTAAATAAAATTGTTCATAAACCAAATATGAGTATACGCATATGTAATTTTTAACCACAAACCACAAAAAATATCAATTAATGCACACACAAGCATATCAAATGATGAACAATGAGATCAAGGCTCAATCAAACAGAGCCGATCTAATGAGGCACCTGATGCTCAGCTCGTATCCCAGGAGTAACTGATGGGCCTAATGAATGATTGCACGCAACTGACAAAAATGTAAGCACACAATACCACAAGTAATATTTACATCACACGTTATGTCACACCCCGACCCGCAGCGGAAATAGTCGGGGCATAATTAGGTTATCACCAAAGCTCATGACATTTACTAATAAGTTTCATATTTATTAAAATGAAATTAAAACTTCAAATATTCAAACACAACGAGTCATACAAACACCAATAAATTCAAACATTGTTCAGAACGTAATAATTTTATTTAATCTTCTAAGGCCCTTTCTATGTGTTTCTCTCTTCAGCTTGTTCACATGTCTCATGCGTAAAACAAAGATTTGGGTCAACAAAAGTTAGCGAGTGAATCTAAGTAAAAACAATTAACATTTCTTTTATATTAGTTAAATTAAATAAAAATCGTGCGTAAATAAAAAATGAGCAGATGCGCATATTCAAACAATCACAACCACACAATATCCACAATAGCCATAAGACATGATGCATGATGAACTTGAGATTAAGGATCAATCAAACGGAGCCGATCTAATGAGGCACCTGATGCAACTCGTATCCCACGAGGAACTGATGGGCCTTAAATGAATGATTGCACTAAAATGATAGAATGTAAACACACATAATCATACCAAATAAAATACACATTTGATCACTTACGATGTTAGCACGAGTGTTAAAAATAAATAAATAAACATGTACGAACATGATACACCCCAAAACATGATTAAAAAGGGGAATTTGTAAGGATTCACTCATAGTGGGTGTGTTCCTTGAAGATAATGAATGCGTACGAATTGAGGATTCGATCGACGAACAAATACTAACCTAAAATAATAATACATAATTCGATATATAAATTAACACTTTTATTTAATCCTTTTTATTAGATCTTTAAGTGGGTTTTATGAAAATTTTATAGCATTCGAAATTGTATTTATTGAGTGTTTTTAGTTAATTTTTAACCTAAGGAAATATATATAAGTATTATAAGTGTATAAAATAATTAAAATAGTAATAAAAAATATCAGGTCTGGCCGTATGAGGGCCTGACCGGTTCTATAGTTAATTTAGGTGCGCGTGGTGAGATTCGAACTTGAGACCTCTCGGTTGCGTGCACAACTCTTCCAACTGAGCTACGTGTCAACCCATTAGATTCTCTATGTTAATTATATTTATTCAATAGTTAGCTTTATCAGGAATTAATAAATTTTAAAAAGAATTTTAATTAGCGAACCGGTGAGGGATACAAGTCTCGAACCCGCGATCACACTAACACCTTGCACCCAGCCCAACCAACTGGGCTGGGTGTTTAACCCAACATAAACTGAAATTCTTTTATATTCATACACATACTGAAACGGATCTGGTTAGGCTTGTTTAAAAAGAAACATTTTATTTCATAAAACCGGTATTGTACTAGGCTCGAACTCGAACATGTATGTTAAATATGCACACAGTCCACCACTGGACTGTGTGTCTAACCCGGTTGTACCTGCCTTTAAAATAATTTTATACCCATCTAAAACTTCATCTTCTTCATTGAATCATTCAGAACTGTATCTCTTTTTAAAACCAGATTGAAATCATCACCAGATGTTTATTTGATTACTGATATACATAATGTAATTCAAATCGTAAAAGAGATAAACAAGAATTTTTGTTACCCACAAAACGAGGAGGGTGAACTTCCGGCAAGGTATTCCGACAATGGCGAGGTGCACAGAAGAATTGAACAGAAGGTCTCCTAAACTGATTTGAATGAATATGCGAGTTGGCTTTCAAACACAGAGTATTTATAAGCACAGGGGATGGATTAAATTTTCGGTTTCAACCTTGATTGAGGAATCATTAAATTCGAACGGTTCTTACCTATAATCATGGTTTCCGGTAAAGGTTTCAATGATTTGAAATCGATTTAAGCCACTGAACAGAAACGGAAATCATGAATCAATATCTTGATTAAAAGGGCGGTTAAAGGGTTCTGGTTTTGAATTCACAGACGCTCATAGATTCACTATATATTTTATTTGATTCTAAACCTACATAATAAGTTTTGTGGTCTAGTGGTGTTTGGTGTGTGCGTGTGTACGGTAGACCCGGGTTCGACTCCGGTTTTGTCTCTTTTCCTTATATATATATATATATTATACTCTTTTTGCTTTATATTTTATCTCTAATTATTTATTATCATTTTTAACTAACATTAATTATGACAAAAATTATAAAATGATCAATACTAACAATGTACATAACAAAAATAATTTAAATGAATATTTGATTAATAAACGGTGCGGGTTTTGGAAACCCGTTTTACACGAACGTTACAGTATCCCCTACTTTGAGAAATTTCGTCCCGAAATTCATGTAGCAGCTGTAACTGGAAAAGGATGCGGGTATTTTCGCGCATTGAGTCTTCACGTTCCCAAGTAAACTCGGGTCCTCGTTTTGACTCCCCACAGTACCCTGACTATTGGAATACGACTTCGTATCAAACGCTTTTCACCGAAATCCATGATTTTAACTTGTTTTTCAACGAAGTGCATTGATTCATCGATCTGAATATCTTCTAACGGAATATGGAGATTTTCGTCGGCGGGACACTTCTTTAAGTTTGATACGTGAAACGTGGATGAATTCTGTTGAGTTCTTCTGGTAGGTCAAGCTTGTATGCTATAGGACCTACTCTTTTGAGTATCTTGAATGGTCCCACGTAGCGTGGTGCTAGCTTGCCCTTTATGTCCAAAACAAACCACTCCCCTCCACGATGATACTTTCAAAAGTACTCGATCACCAACACAAAACTCCAAAGGCTTTCGTCGCTTATCAGCGTAACTCTTTTGACGACTTCGAGCTGCTAGAAGATTATTTCGGATTTGAAGAATTTTGTCAGTCGTTTCTTGAATCAATTCGGGTCCAGTGATTTGCGCTTCACCAATTTCTGCCAACATACAGGAGATCGGCATTTACGACCATACAAGGCTTCAAAAGGAGCCATACCGATGCTTGAATGATAACTATTGTTGTACGAAAATTCAACTAACGGCAGATGAGTGTCCCAATTGCCTTTGAAGTTTATGACACATGCTCGCAACATGTCCTCAAGAGTTTGTATGGTACACGCAGATTGGCCATCAGTTTGAGGGTGGAAGGCAGTGCTGAGATCTAGACGTGTACCCATAGCGGATTGTACAGCTTGCCATGTTCGCGAAGTAAAACGACCGTCTCGATCTGATATGATACTTAAGGGTACACCATGACGGCTTACAATTTCATTGATATAGATACGAGCCAATTTCTCGTTCTTGAAATCTTCACGGATAGGAATGAAATGGGCTGATTTGGTGAGACGATCAATGATAACCCATATGGTGTCAAAACCACGGGAAGTGCGAGTTAACCCGGTAATGAAATCCATGGTTATATTTTCCCACTTCTATACAGGTATTTTCAGGTCGAACAAGAAGTCCTGAAGGTCTTTGATGTTCAGCTTTCACTTTGGGACATGTAAGACACTTGGAGACAAAAATAGTGTCACACCCCGACCCGCAGCGGAATAAGAGTCGGGGCATAATTGGGTTATCACCAAAGCTCATGACATTTACTAATATGTTTCATATTTAATAAAGTCAAAGTTACATTTCCAAAAATCCAAACATGTTCATTCAATACAAAGAAAATAAACCAACATAACAATCCCAACTCTAAATCGTTTTATTCTTCTAGTTCCAAGTCCTATGTGTTCCTAGCTGCTGCTGGTTCACCTGTATCATGTGTAAAAATGGGAGTTTTTGGGTCAACATAAGTTGGCGAGTGAACCTTATTAGATAAACATTTATTAATAAATTAATTGTTAGTTTATCAATGAAAATTTGTGCATAATCATAGATGAGCAAATGTAAATAATCAAGCAATGGCAAATAGCAGTCCACACTATAACATACAATAACATATGACAGCATACATGAACATACCAACATCATACTGTAAATAACATAAATGAAACTGTGGATCAAGGCTCAATCAAACGGAGACGATCGTATTGCATGTACTGAAAATGAAAATGTCTGTGTGATCAAGGCTCAATCAAACGGAGCCGATCGTATGTGGGCACGCCAGGTTCAACCTCATAATGAAATGGGGAACATGCTCAACGCTCATAATGTAATGGGGAGCGCGGCCTATGAAATTGCATGTACTGAAAATAATAAACTTGCATCCAACAATAACTACACAACAGAAACAAACTGAATACACTAGTTCATGATATGATGTATGCACAATGGTTTAGTTATAATATATATACAAAGACACATGATACACCCCAAAAGCGTGATTAAAACGCGGAATTTGTAAGATTCACTCACATTAGGTGCGTTGGATTGAGATGGTGAGATGCGCACGAATTAGATGAGCGGATCAACGAGAATACTAACCTAAATAATAACGGAAAAAATATTTAAATGAGTGGATTTTATTAAGGATTTTAATGAAATTTTTAGATATATTTTTGTGAGTTTAAGGCTATTTTCTATCTTTAAAAATGTTATTTTTAAGTATTTTTAATTGATTTTAAAATTAAATTAAATAAATAAAAAATATAAAAAAATTGTTTATTTTGCGTTGACTGCCGTTGACCTTGACTGTTGACCGGTTCGTTCAATGACATGGTTTGCGCGGGTGAGGCTCGAACCCGAGACCTCCCGTACGCGTGCACGCAGCTCTACCAACTGAGCTACGTGTCTAACCCGAAATAATCTTGTTTTTAATTATATTTATACACTCATTCAATTTAACCGAATTTCCTTTATTTACAAAAACATTTTAATTCAATCGGACCGGTGCTAGTGACGGGTTTCGAACGCGCGACGTATGGTTTATGTTGCACACAGTCCACCGCTGGACTGTGTGTCTAACCCGGTTATTATCTCGGTTTTTATTATACTTAACAACTAACTGAGTTATCCCGATTTAGTTTTTAAACAAAAAGGCATTTTAATATACAAGGAGTGCGTATAGCAGGAATCGAACTCGGGACGTGCGTTTGTATTTTGCACACAGTCCACCGCTGGACTGTGTGTCTAACCCGTTCATTTTACTAGTTTTAAATACACTGATAACTTAGTAGCTTCGTCTCTTCATTCAAATTACGTCAACTGATTTACTAACTCGTTCCTTGTGTTTACGATTTACAGACATTATTAAAGCTTAAATGAAAAGGCAGAGACGGTAATTAGAGGTGAACATACCGATGAACGGTTTATTTCAGATTTCCGGCGATGTGTCGGTTCCTGTTTTTATGCTCTTCAACTGAACAAGATAATTAACTATTTTGATTAGTCGAATGTGGAATTGAAGTGATAGACAAACGTTAACGATGTGTTTGAAGACCCTTACCGTTTCACAGACGGAATTAGAAATTTTCAGGGGAGTTCCGGCGAAATGGAATTAGTTGAATACAGCGCCTGAATTCGATTTCAATTGAGAGGTTTAGGTTAGAAATAGTCTAATAATTGTTGAACTACAACGAATATTGAAAGATTTACCGTTTGAGGATGAATACGGTTTTCCGGCGACTTTTGCAGAAAATTCCGGCGAGCTGTTTTAAGCGTTTTGATGGTCTGAAAATGTGAAAAAGTGAAATGGAGTATTGGTATGATATTTCTGAGTCGCTAGAGTGGTCTTGATTGAAGTAATCTGGACTTGATTACTTTTCGGTTTAAAAACCGATAATGATGAGACTTGATGCTCAATCAATTCCGACTTGATTAAAAATCATCGGTGCATCGGTTATAAACTGAATGTGCGAGTGAAAAAGCGATTTGACGATTGATTTGCCGATTTTCGTTTCTCAGTTGAGCGCAACCGGTTTAACCGAGTTTGTATATAAATCTCATTTGTTTCCTAGAGATAGCAGAAAACACAAAGTGGCGGAGTGGTGATGTGAGTGTATGTTAAGTCGTTGAAGTGTGTCTTGGCTGACCCGGGTTCGAGTCCCGGCAGCAACAAATTTTTTTATTTATTTTGTTTTAACTTTTTATCAAATATAATTTTTATAGTTTAGTTTATTTATTAATTATGTATCGTTTTAAATCAAAATAATCATAAATATTCAACGTAGCTTTTATAACTTGATATTCGATTACAAAACGGAGCGGGTTTTTGAAAACCCGATTTTTACAAATGTTACAGTATCCCCTACTTTTAGGAATTTCGTCCCGAAATTTAAGTAGTTAAAATAGTAGGAAAAAGATGCGGGTATTTTTCACGCATTGAGTCTTCACGTTCCCAAGTAAACTCAGGTCCCCGTTTCGACTCCCAGCGTACCCTAACAATTGGAATGCGACTTCGTCGAAGACATTTCTCCCCGTAGTCCATGATCTCCACTGGTCTTTCAATAAAATGCATAGATTCATCAATCTGAATATCTTCCAGCGGAATATGGAGATTCTCATCAGCGAGGCACTTCTTCAAGTTCGACACGTGGAATGTGGATGAATCCTGTTGAGTTCTTCTAGTAGATCAAGCTTGTATGCTACAGGACCTACTCTTTCGAGTATTTTGAATGGTCCTACGTAACAGGTGCTAGCTTCCCCTTTTGACCAAAACGAACTACTCCTTTCCACGGTGATACTTTTAAAAGCACAAGATCACCAATGCTAAACTCTAAGGGCTTCCGTCGTTTATCTGCATAACTCTTTTGATGACTTTGAGCCGCTAGAAGATTGTTTCGAATTTGATGGATCTTGTCTGTGGTTTCTTGGATCAATTCTGGACCAGTAATTTGTGCTTCCCCAATTTCGTGCCAACATACAGGAGATCGGCACTTACGACCATATAAGGCTTCAAAAGGTGCCATGCCGATGCTCGAATGATAGCTGTTGTTGTACGAAAATTCTACTAATGGTAGGTGGGCGTCCCAATTTCCCTTGAAGTCTATGACACATGCTCTAAGCATATGTTCAAGAGTTTGAATGGTTTGCTCAGACTGTCCATCAGTTGAGGATGATAGGCGGTACTGAGATCTAATCGTGTGCCCATAGCGGATTGTACTGCTTGCCATTTCGTGAGGTGAAACGACCATCACGATCAGAAATAATACTTAACGGAACCCCATGAGGCTTACGATTTCGTTGATATAAATATGTGCAAGCTTTTCGTTCTTGAAATCTTCACGGATAGGAATAAAGTGAGCTGATTTTGTAAGTCGGTCTATGATTACCCATATTGTGTCATACCCACCAGAAGTGCGAGGTAACCCGGTAATGAAATCCATGGTTATATTTTCCCACTTCCATACAGGTATTTCTGGTTGGACTAGAAGTCCCGAGGGTCTTTGGTGTTCAGCCTTCACCTTGGAACATGTGAGGCACTTGGAAACAAAAACGACAATATCCTTCTTCATTCCAGGCCACCAATAGGTGTATCGTAGGTCTTGATACATCTTATCGGCTCCTGGGTGTATAGAATATCGCGTTTTGTGAGCTTCATTCATAAGGGTTTCACGAAGATTGTTGTGGTTAGGAATCCAGATACGATCTAGGTAATACAGAATACCGTCTGATTTAGTTTCAAGTTTTAGCTCGGCTCCACAGGACATCTCCTTTCGTACATCTTCTTCTGTTATTGAAACGTGTTGGGCTTCTCGAATTTGATCTTTAATGTCGGTTATAATTTGCGAACATAGAAGATGAATAGAGTTCGCATAACCCTTTCGACTAAGTGCATCAGCCACCACATTTGCTTTACCAGGGTGGTATCTAATTTCACAGTCGTAATCATTCAGAAGTTCGACCCATCTTCGTTGCCTCATGTTTAACTCTTTTTGATTAAAGGTATGTTGGAGACTCTTGTGGTCAGTGTATATTTCACACTTGGTACCATAGAGATAATGTCTCCATATCTTAAGAGCAACACAACGGCTCCAAGTTCTAGGTCATGAGTGGTGTAGTTCTTTTCATGTGTCTTGAGTTGTCTCGAAGCATAAGCTATGACTTTTCCTCTTTGCATTAGAACGCAGCCTAATCCTTGCCCTGACGCGTCGCAATAGACTACAAAATCATCACAACCTTCAGGAAGAGTGAGGATTGGTGCATCACAAAGTTTTTGTTTAAGAGTTTGAAAGGCTTCTTCTTGCTTGGGTTCCCATATGAAAGGTTTTCCCTTATGAGTTAAAGCCGTGAGTGGGACAGCAATGCGAGAGAAGTTTGAAATGAACCGACGATAATAGCCAGCTAGTCCAAGAAAAGATCTTACTTCAGTTGGTGTACGTGGAGCTTGCCATTCTTGAACCGCTTTGATCTTTGAAGGTCAACATGTATTCCCTTGTCATTAACTACATGCCCGAGGAATTGCACCTCTTTTAACCAGAATTCACATTTGGAGAATTTGGCATAAAGCTTTTCCTTTTCTAGAAGTGCAAGAACGAGTTGAAGATGACGCTCATGATCAGATTTAGATTTTGAATAAATAAGAATATCGTCGATGAAGACTATAACAAATCTATCAAGATAAGGTTTGCAGACTCTATTCATTAGGTCCATGAAGACAGCTGGTGCGTTGGTTAATCCAAATGGCATAACCATGAATTCATAGTGGCCATAACGAGTTCGAAAAGCAGTCTTAGGAACGTCCTCTTCATGCATCTAAGTTGATGATAGCCGGATCGAAGATCGATTTTTGAAAAGCAGTTGGCACCTTGTAGTTGGTCAAGAAGATCATCAATACGAGGTAAAGGATAGCGATTCTTGATTGTTAACTTGTTGAGCTCTCTGTAGTCGATGCACATACGAAACGATCCATCTTTCTTCTTTACAAAGAGGACAGGTGCACCCCAAGGCGACGAGCTAGGACGTATGAATCCCTTGTCTGTCAACTCTTGCAATTGACTGGCTAGCTCTTGCATTTCAGAGGGGGCTGACCTATATGGAGACTTTCAACTGGTGTAGCACCAGGTATAAGATCAATACGGAATTCGACGTCTCTAACTGGAGGAAGTCCTGAAATGTCATCAGGAAAAACTTGCGGGAAATCTTTTACTACAGGAATGTCCTCAAGTTTCTTCTCCATGGTCCCCTTTTTGATGATATGAGCTAAAAACGCGACGTAATTCTTGCGAAGATATTTTTGAGCTTGAAGACAAGACATTGAGCTGAGCCCTTTCGACGAGGTTTCTCCAATGATTCGAAGAGTCTGGCCGTTTGAAAGAGGAATACGAATATATTTTTCACGACATACAACTTCTGCCTAATGTTGACTGAGCCAATCTATACCGATTATGATATCAAAACTTCCCAGCTTCATAGGGATAGGTCGACTGAGAAATCGTGGTCGTTTAAGGTGAGTGTACAGTTGCGTATAATAGAGTTTAATGAAACTGGTTTCCCGTCCACAACTTCTACCGTTATGGATTCCGTGAGCTTATCCCGATTTTTGTTTAAGATAGGTTCAAATTCTAAAGATACAAAACTTCTATCCGCACCAGTATCAAATAATATAGATGCATATCTACCATTTATAAGGAACGTACCGTTGACCACATTGCCGTCAGCTCTGGCCTGGTTAGCGTTGATATTGAAAGCTCTCCCTCTTGCAGGTGGGGGAGCTTGGTTTGCTTGGTTCACTGGGTTGGCTTGGGCCTGAGCATGAATAATATTAACCAGCCTTGGACATGTGTTTCTGAAATGACTCGGGTCGCCGCAATTGTAACAAGCCCGCATTAGTTGACCCATAGGATAATTGGGCTGGAAATATGTTTGGGCTAAAGGTTGGGTGGGTGGAAATAGTAGGGGTTGTTGGGCTTGGCCCATTATCTGTTGATGGGTTTGGGTTAAAGGTTGGTAGCGGTTCGTTCGTTGAGGCATGCGGGAAGTTTGAACAGTATGACCTGCGCGACCGCAGCCGGTGCAATATTGGCAAGGATGATCAAGGGAATGGTGATATTGGCAACGGTTACGTTTTGGTAACGGGCCAGTGTAGGGTCTTCTGTATGGTGCAGGTGAAGGAGTGACTTGACTAATGGGTGCAGCAGGAATAGGGGAGTTGGTTTGGGTAACTGCAAAATTTCTGGTGTTGCGCTTCCTCTTGTTAGCAAACTTAGAGGAAGGAATGGGGTGGTTTGAAATTTGTCCCTCAACAGGGGCTTTCTTCTTCTCTTCTTTGAACTTCCCGTTGCGAATTCGGTTTTCGGTCAGTTCAGTTGCTAACTCCATAGCAGCTTCAAGTGTTACTGGTGAAACGCTGAGAACTGAATCTTGGATTTTCGAGGGAAGTCCTCGAATATAATGCTCGATCAGACGATAGGTTGGGATGAATAAATTTGGAACCATTTGGTTCAACTCCAAGAACCTCTTGTTGTAGGTAGTGTGATCACCCTCCTTTTGCTTTAGAGCATGAAATTCATCCTCCAACTTCTTAATTTCACTTCTAGGACAGAAACGCCTAGTCATGATTTCCCTTAACTCCTCCCAAGTTAAGGCCATCGCATCTTCAGTTCCCCTCTTCCCTTTCTCAGTATTCCACCAAGTGAGAGCTACTCCAAATAGTCTCCCGGTGGCGTATCGAACCTTGCGATCTCAGGACAATCGCAGTTTAGGAAGGTGTTTTCCATCTCCTCGAACCAATGTAGGAGAGCAGTGACACACTCGGTCCCTTCAAATTTAGGAGGATCACAGGACTTAAAATGTTTGTAAGAGCACTTGCTGGTAGTAGGGTTGTCGATGTTTTGGTCCTGTTGTTGCGGAGGGTTAGTAGGATTTGTAGCAAGGGCTTGTTGTACTTGGACCACAATGTCAGGAAGTATCGTGGCTATTTGTTTCGCGATCTGAGTGGCCAAACATTCCTGGGACCTTCCTGATCTTTTACCCCTTCGTTGCTGTCTAGACGACATCTACAGGATCATAAAATGAGAAGATTGTGAGTTTATGGTGTCTTTTTAGGTGTCATGTGTCTTTAAGAAAATGAAAATAACACAAATATCAATAATGCAACTACATCCATAGGATGTCTTGGGTTCGCTCATGTTGGGCCTCAAATGTCCCCCATACCTTCACCTACATAGTCATGTGGGCCCCCATGGCTATTGGCTTGGTAGGATTCACATTAGTATTGGCAATTTAACACTCGCATCCCCCGAATGCAAACCACAAAATATGTTCATGCGATGTTTGGTCGGAACGTGTCCAGGTGTAGACACAATGACAACTCAAAGTGGGGTTAGCTCCCACGACGTTTGGTATAGCATGCTTTGGCCTAATAGGTACTTCGTACTCTCATCATTAGTCCCCAGGTAGGCAAACTGGTCCTTTATTTTGGATTTATACGAATGCCAGCCTAGACAGGACGTTCCGACTATCGGTACTGGTACCCTTCCAGTTACTACATGCCCGTCATGAGAACTCACTTTGATGAGATTTGAAACACGAAAATCATTGTAAAAGTAATCATGATGTGGTGTGTGCTTTCATGGATGTGATATGTTATGAGTATACGAGTCATGATAGGCATTATATGATAATACATACTTATGAACATGCTTGCACAATATCAAATGTAACATTTAACATAAAACATATAAACATCATGAAATTTGGCATGTAACACACAAAAATCTTATAAGTTTCTAATCGACTATAGTATAGGCTCTAAGGGTCTAATAACCTATCCTATATCCCTATAGTCATGGCTCTGATACCAATCTGTCACACCCCGACCCGCAGCGGAATAAGAGTCGGGGCATAATTGGGTTATCACCAAAGCTCATGACATTTACTAATATGTTTCATATTTAATAAAGTCAAAGTTACATTTCCAAAAATCCAAACATGTTCATTCAATACAAAGAAAATAAACCAACATAACAATCCCAACTCTAAATCCGTTTTATTCTTCTAGTTCAAGTCCTATGTGTTCCTAGCTGCTGCTGGTTCACCTGTATCATGTGTAAAAATGGGAGTTTTTGGGTCAACATAAGTTGGCGAGTGAACCTTATTAGATAAACATTTATTAATAAATTAATTGTTAGTTTATCAATGAAAATTTGTGCATAATCATAGATGAGCAAATGTAAATAATCAAGCAATGGCAAATAGCAGTCACACTATAACATACAATAACATATGACAGCATACATGAACATACCAACATCATACTGTAAATAACATAAATGAAACTGTGCGATCAAGGCTCAATCAAACGGAGCCGATCGTATTGCATGTACTGAAAATGAAAATGTCTGTGCGATCAAGGCTCAATCAAACGGAGCCGATCGTATGTGGGCACGCCAGGTTCAACCTCATAATGAAATGGGGAACATGCTCAACGCTCATAATGTAATGGGGAGCGGCGGCCTATGAAATTGCATGTACTGAAAATAATAAACTTGCATCCAACAATAACTACACAACAGAAACAAACTGAATACACTAGTTCATGATATGATGTATGCACAATGGTTTAGTTATAATATATATACAAAGACACATGATACACCCCAAAGCGTGATTAAAACGCGGAATTTGTAAGATTCACTCACATTGGGTGCGTTGGATTGAGATGGTGAGATGCGCACGAATTAGATGAGCGGATCAACGAGAAATACTAACCTAAATAATAACGGAAAAATATATTAAATGAGTGGATTTTATTAAGGATTTTAATGAAATTTTTAGATATATTTTTGTGAGTTTAAGGCTATTTTCTATCTTTAAAAATGTTATTTTTAATTATTTTTAATTGATTTTTAAATTAAATTAAATAAATAAAAAATATAAAAAAAATTGTTTACTTTGCGTTGACCGTTGACCGTTGACCTGTTGACCGGTTCGGTCAATGACATGGTTTGCGCTGGGTGAGGCTCGAACCCGAGACCTCCCGTACGCGTGCACGCAGCTCTACCAACTGAGCTACGTGTCTAACCCGTAATAATCTTGTTTTTAATTATATTTATACACTCATTCAATTTAACCGAATTTCCTTTATTTGCAAGAACATTTTAATTCAATCGGACCGGTGCTAGTGACGGGTTTCGAACGCGCGACTTATGGTTTATGTTGCACACAGTCCACCGCTGGACTGTGTGTCTAACCCGGTTATTATCTCGGTTTTTATTATACTTAACAACTAACTGAGTTATCCCGATTTAGTTTTTAAACAAAAAGGCATTTTAATATACAAGGAGTGCGTATAGCAGGAATCGAACTCGGGACGTGCGTTTGTATTTTGCACACAGTCCACCGCTGGACTGTGTGTCTAACCCGTTCATTTTACTAGTTTTAAATATACTGATAACTTAGTTAGCTTCGTCTTCTTCATTCAAATTACCGTCAACTGATTTACTAACTCGTTCCTTGTGTTTACGATTTACAGACATTATTAAAGCTTAAATGAAAAGGCAGAGACGGTAATTAGAGGTGAACATACCGATGAACGGTTTATTTCAGATTTCCGGCGATGTGTCGGTTCCTGTTTTTATGCTCTTCAACTGAACAAGATAATTAACTATTTTGATTAGTCGAATGTGGAATTGAAGTGATAGACAAACGTTAACGATGTGTTTGAAGACCCTTACCGTTTCACAGACAGAATTAGAAATTTTCAGGGGAGTTCCGGCGAACTGGAATTAGTTGAATACAGCGCCTGAATTCGATTTCAATTGAGAGGTTTAGGTTAGAAATAGTCTAATAATTGTTGAACTACAAAGAATATTGAAAGATTTACCGTTTGAGGATGAATACGGTTTTCCGGCGACTTTTGCAGAAAATTCCGGCGAGCTGTTTTAAGCGTTCTGATGGTCTGAAAATGTGACGAAAGTGAAATGGAGTATTGGTATGATATTTCTGAGTCGCTAGAGTGGTCTTGAATTGAAGTAATCTGGACTTGATTACTTTTCGGTTATAAAAACCGATAATGATGAGACTTGATGCTCAATCAATTCCGACTTGATTAAAAATCGTCGGTGCATCGGTTATAAACTGAATGTGCGAGTGAAAAAGCGATTTGACGATTGATTTGCCGATTTTCGTTTCTCAGTTGAGCGCAACCGGTTTAACCGAGTTTGTATATAAATCTCATTTGTTTCCTAGAGATAGCAGAAAACACAAAGTGGCGGAGTGGTGATGTGAGTGTATGTTAAGTCGTTGAAGTGTGTCTTGGCTGACCCGGGTTCGAGTCCCGGCAGCAACAAAATTTTTTTATTTATTTTGTTTTAACTTTTTATCAAATATAATTTTTATAGTTTAGTTTATTTATTAATTATGTATCGTTTTAAATCAAAATAATCATTAATATTCAACGTAGCTTTTATAACTTGATACTCGATTACAAAACGGAGCGGGTTTTTGAAAACCTGATTTTTACAAATGTTACAAATAGCGATATTCTTCTTCATGCCAGGCCACCAGTAGGAGTATCGTAGATCTTGATACATTTTATCGGCTCCTGGATGTACAGAGTATCGAGATTTGTGTGCCTCATTCATGAGAAAAACACGAAGATCATCACGATCAGGTACCCAAATACAGTTTAAATAATATGTCACACCCCGACCCACAGCGGAATAAGAGTCGGGGCATAATTGGGTTATCACCAAAGCTCATGATATTTACTAATATGTTTCGTATTTATTAAAGTCAAAGTTACATTTCAAAATATCCAAACATGTCCATACAATACAAAGAAAAATAAACCAAACGTAACAATCCCAAACTCTAAATCATTTTATTCTTCTAGTCCAATCCTATGTGTTTCTGGCTGCTGCTGGTTCACCTGTATCATGTGTAAAAATGGGGGTTTTTGGGTCAACATAAGTTGGCGAGTGAACCTTGAAGATAAACATTTATTATTGATTTTCTTATTAGTTTATCAATGAAAAATTGTGCATAATCATAAATGAGCAAATGTAAATAACCAAGCAGTATCAAAAGCAATCATAACTATAACATACAATAACACATGATAGCATACTTTAACATACCAACATCATACAATAAATAACATGAATGAAACTGTGCGATCAAGGCTCAATCAAACGGAGCCGATCGTATTGCATGTACTGAAAATAATAAATGTTTGTGCGATCAAGGCTCAATCAAACGGAGCCGATCGTATTGCATGTACTGAAAATGATAAATGTCAGTGCGATCAAGGCTCAATCAAACGGAGCCGATCGTATGTGGGCACGCCAGGTTCACGCTCATAATGTAATGGGGAACATGCTCAACGCTCATAATGTAATGGGGAGCGGCGGCCTATGAAATTGCATGTACTGAAAATAATAAATTGCATCTAACGATAACCACACAACAGTTGTAACAAGCTGAATACACAAGTTCATGATATGATGTATGCACAATGGTTTAAATATAATATATAGTAAGACACATGATACACCCCAAAACGTGATTAAAACGGGGAATTTGTAAGATTCACTCACATTGGGTGCGTTGGGTTGGAGATGGTGAGATGCGCACGAATTGGATGATTAAGCGGAACAACGAGAAATAACTAACCTAAATAATAACGGAAAAATATAGTAAATGAGTGGATTTTATTAAGGATTTTAATGGAATTTTTAGATATATTTTTGTGAGTTTAAGGCTATTTTCTATCTTTGAAAATGTTATTTTTAAGTATTTTTAATTGATTTTTAAATTAAATTAAATAAATAAAAATATAAAAAAAATGGTTTATTTTGCGTTGACCGTTGACCGTTGACCTGTTGACCGGTTCGGTCAATGTGCATGAATGCGCTGGGCGAGACTCGAACCCGAGACCTCCCGTACGCGTGCACGCCGCTCTACCAACTGAGCTACGTGTCTAACCCGAAATAATCTTGTTTTTAATTATATTTATATACTAATTTGATTTAACCAAAATTCTTTTAATTTCAAAAACCTTTTAATCCGTTCAACCGGTGCCAGTAACAGGTTTCGAACGCGTGACGTGTGACTTAGTGTTGCACACAGTCCACCGTTGGACTGTGTGTCTAACCTGGTTATTATCTCGGTTTTTATTATACTTAACAACTAACGGAGTTAACCCGGTTCAGTTTTAAACAAAAAGGCATTTTATTACATAGGGAGTGCGTGTATCAGGGATCGAACTCGTGACGTGCGTGTATATTTTGCACACAGTCCACCGCTGGACTGTGTGTCTAACCCGTTCATATTACTGATTTTAAATAAACTTATAACTTAACTAACTTCGTCTTCTTCATTCAAATTACAGTCGACTGAATCACTAATCCGTTTCTTGTTTTTACGATTAACAAACATTCTTAATGCTAAAATGAAATGGCAGAGACGGTGTTAGAAGTAACATACCGTAGGAATGATTTATCACAGAGTTTTCCGGCAATGCGTCGGCTCTGTTTTTGTGCACCTCAACTGAACCAAACAATTAACCATTTTGATTAGTCAATCGTGGAATTGAAGTGATAAACAAACGTTAATAGTGCGATTGAAGGTCCTTACCGTTTCACAGACGGAATTAAAGATTTCCAGAAATTCTCCGGCGAACTGGAATTATCTGATAACGGTTCCTGAATTCGATCTCAAGTGGATGGTTTGAGTTAGAAACAGCTTAACAACTGTTAGAATACGATGGTATTGAAGAACTTACCGATTTGAGGACCAATACGGTTTTCCGGCGAACCTTACAGAAATTTCCGGCGAGTTGATTTAAGCGTTCTGATGGACTGAAAGTGTGACGAAAGTGAAATGGAATGTT
The DNA here is from genome assembly GCA_947069175.1 of Scalesia atractyloides. NCBI lineage: Eukaryota > Viridiplantae > Streptophyta > Magnoliopsida > Asterales > Asteraceae > Scalesia > Scalesia atractyloides. The sequence goes on from CAMTDV010000012.1 coordinate 92,758,109, forward strand.
TGTCTGATGTCTCTGAGTCGCGAGAAGGGTTTTGATTGGAGTAATCTGAACTTTGATTATTTTCGGTTATAAAAACCGATGATGATGAAAATTGATGTTCAATCAATTCCGAATTGATTAAAAACCGTCGGTGCATCGGTTATAAACCTGAATGTGCGATTAATCAAACGATTAGACGATTGAATTGCCGATTTCCGTTTCTCAGTTGGCGCAACCGGTTTAACCGAGTTTGTGTATAAATGTTATTTGTTTCCTAGAGATAACAGAAAACAACAAGTGGCGGAGTGGTGATGTGTGTGTGTGTTAAGACTTTGAAGTTATAAACCAGCTAACCCGGGTTCGAGTCCCGGCAGCTACAATTTATTTTTATTTATTATGTTTCACTTTTTATCAAAAATATTTTTTATAGTGTAGTTTGTTTATTAATTATGTATCATTAAGAATCAAAATAACCATAAATACACAACGTAACATTTATAACTTGATATTCGATTACAAAACGGAGCGGGTTTCGGAAACCCGTTTTTGACAAATGTTACAGTATCCCCTACTTTTAGGAATTTCGTCCCGAAATTTAAGTAGTAGTAGTAGTAGGAAAAAGGTGCGGGTATTTTTCGCGCATTGAGTCTTCACGTTCCCAAGTAAACTCAGGTCCCCGTTTCGACTCCCAGCGTACCCTAACAATTGGAATGCGACTTCGTCGTAGACGTTTCTCCCCGAAATCCATGATTTCTACTGGTCTTTCAATAAAATGCATAGATTCATCAATCTGAATATCTTCCAGAGGAATGTGGAGGTTTTCATCAGCGAGGCACTTCTTCAAGTTCGACACGTGGAATGTGGGATGAATCCTGTTGAGTTCTTCTGGTAGATCAAGCTTGTATGCTACAGGTCCGACTCTTTTGAGTATCTTGAAGGGTCCTACGTAGCGTGGTGCTAGCTTGCCTTTTTGACCAAAACGAACTACTCCCTTCCACGGTGACACTTTTAGAAGTACATGATTACCAATGTTAAACTCTAAAGGCTTCCGTCGTTTATCTGCATAACTCTTTTGACGACTCTGAGCCGCTAGAAGATTGTTTCGGATTTGATGGATCTTGTCTGTGGTTTCTTGGATCAATTCTGGACCTGTGATTTGAGCTTCCCCAATTTCGTGCCAACATACTGGAGATCGGCACTTACGACCATATAGGGCTTCAAAAGGTGCCATGCCGATACTTGAATGATAGCTGTTGTTTGTACGAAAATTCAACTAATGGTAGATGAGCGTCCCAATTTCCCTTGAAGTCTATAACACATGCTCAAAGCATATCTTCAAGAGTTTGAATGGTGCGTTCAGATTGACCATCAGTTTGAGGGTGATAGGCGGTACTGAGATCTAATCGCGTACCCAAAGCGACTTGTACAGTTTGCCATGTTCGTGAAGTGAATCGACCATCACGATCTGAAATAATGCTTAAAAGTACACCACGTCTGCTTACGATTTTGCTGATATAAATACGAGCTAGCTTTTCGTTCTTGAAATCTTCGCGGATAGGAATGAAGTGAGCTGATTTTGAAAGTTGGTCAATTATTACCCATATAGTGTCATACCCACCAGAAGTGCGAGGTAACCTGGTAATGAAGTCCATGGTTATATTTTCCCACTTCCATACAGGTATTTCAGGTTGGACCAGAAGTCCTGAGGGTCTTTGGTGTTCAGCTTTTATGAAAGGCACTTGGAAACAAAATCAACAATATCCTTTTTCATTCCAGGCCACCAGTAAGGGTATCAAAGGTCTTGATACATCTTGTCGGCCCCTGGGTGTATAGAATATTGTGTTTTGTGCGCCTCATAAAAAAATTACGAAGGTTTTTGTGGTCAGAATCCATAGGCGATCTAGACAGTATAGAATACCGTCGGATTTAGTTTCAATTTTCAAGTTTAGCTCCACAAGACGGCTCCTTGCGTACGTCTCCTTTCTGTTACTGAAACCTGCTGGGTTTCTTGGATTTTAATTCTTTGTTGTCGCTTACATTTTATGTATAGTAGTTTTGAGGGAACTGATACATTTGTAATGATAAGGTATGTATCATAAAACAAAAACTTCAACCATGACGATATTTAAACCTACACGGAAACTTTTCATAACCTCCTGGTAATGCTTTTGATCCTTTGCCAAGAATAATTATATATAGGAAGTACCAGCGGCGTATCCACCATATTCTTGTCAAATTTTCGTTGGCTTTATCAGTAAATCATGATCAGTTCTATGTGACTCTAAAACATAAACAACACAACGAACAAAACTTGAGTCTCAATTCTGAAATGATACATGACTAAATGATGACAGTACCTCTCTCGTTGGTTATGATGAAGGGGTCAGTCTATGTAAAAGTGTGACACAACCCAACTTCTTTAAATGATGAGATTGAGATACGTCAAGATGTATGATGATATAAATGTTAAATCAATGAGTATAGAACAAAACTGTAATATCAAATCGCCTTAAAATTCTTGGATACATAAATTCCAAATTTTACAACTGGGATACGGAAGGATTGAGATAACATAAAGAAAATATTAAAACTAGACGATTGGAGTTGAGTCTTGTTTCTTGGCGTGGAAAAATTAGTTGGGTGCTTCGTTTGGACCGTTATTATTTTCAACAGTATTGGCGTTGATGTTATAAGCTCTTCCTCTTGCAGGTGGCGGAGCTTGGTTAGCTTGATTCACCGGATTTGCTTGAGCTTGGGCATGAAGATGTTCACCAAACGTGGACAAGTGTTTCTAAATGGCTTGGGTCTCCACAATTGTAGCAAGCCCGCATAGGTTGTACCATGGGATAGTTGGGTTGATAGTATGTTTGGGCTAAATGTTGGGTAGGTGGTAGTAGTAGGGGTTGTTGGGCTTGACCCATTATCTGTTGGTGGGTTTGGGTTGAAGGCTGGTGGCGGTTCGTTCGCTGAGGTATGCGACAGGTTTGAACAGTATGACCTGCGCGACCACAGCCGGTGCAATATTGCCAAGGATGATCAGGAGAATGGTGGTATTGGCAACGGTTGCATTTTGGTAACGGGCCAGAGTATGGTCTTTTGTGTGGTGCAGGTGAAGGGGCGACTTGGGTAATGGGTGCAGCAGGAATAGGGTAATTGGTTTGTGTGACGTCGAAGTTTCTTGTGCTTCGGTTCCTTTTACCAGTAAACTTCAAGGAGGAACCAGAATGGTTTGAAGTTTGAGCCTCAAAGGGGGCTTTCTTTTTCTCCTCTTTGAATTTACCGTTTCGAATGCGATTTTCGGTCAGTTCAGTGGCTAGTTCCATAGCAGCTTCAAGTGTTGCTGGTGAAGTGCTGAGAACTGAATCTTGAATTTTCGAGGGAAGACCTCGAATATAATGCTCGATCAAGCGATAAGTTGGGGTGAACAAGTTAGGGACCATTTGGTTCAACTCTAAGAATCTCTTGTTGTAGATGGTATGATCTCCCTCCTTTTGCTTTAAAGAATGAAATTCGTCCTCCAACTTTTTAATCTCACTCCTAGGACAGAAACGCCTAGTCATGATTTCCCTTAACTCCTCCCAAGTTAAGGCCATTGCATCTTCAGTTCCCCTCTTCCCTTTTTCAGTATTCCACCAAGTGAGAGCTACCCCAAATAGTCTCCCGGTGGCGTATCGAACCTTGCTATCCTCAGGACAATCGCAGTTGAGGAAGGTGTTTTCCATTTCCTCGAACCAGTGGAGGAGAGCTGTGACACCTTCGGTCCCTCAAATTTAGGAGGATCACAAGATTTGAAATGTTTGTAAGAGCACTTGCTGGTAGGAGGGTTGTCGATGTTCTGGTCATGTTGAGGGTTAGTAGGATTTGTAGCGAGGGCTTGTTGTACTTGGACCACAATGTCAGGCAGAATCGTGGCCATTTGTTTCGCGATTTGTGTGGCCAAGCATTCCTGAGACCTTCCTGATCTTTTACCCCTTCGTTGTTGTCTGGACGACATCTACAGGAACATACATGAGAAGATTGTGAGTTTATGGTGTTTTTTTTTTAGGTGTCATGTGTCTTTAAGAAAATGAAAATAACATAAATATCAATAATGCAACTACATCCATAGGATGTCTTGGGTTTGCTCATGTTGGGCCTCAAATGTCCCCCATACCTTTACCTATATAGTCATGTGGGCCCCCATGGCTATTGGCTTGGTAGGATTCACATTAGTATTGGCAATTTAACACTCGCATCACCCGAATGCAAACCACAAAATATGTTCATGAGATGTTTGGTCGGAACGTGTCCAGGTGTAGACACAATGACAACTCAAAGTGGGGTTAGCTCACACGACGTTTGGTATAGCATGCTTTGGCCTAATAGGTACTTCGTACTCTCATCGTTAGTCCCCAGGTAGGCAAACGGTCTTTATTTTGGATTTATACGAATGCCAGCCTAGACAGGACGTTCCGACTACCGGTACTGGTACCCTTCCAGTTACTACATGCCCGTCATGAGAACTCACTTTGATGAGATTTGAAAACACAAAATCATTGTAAAAGCAATCATGATGTGGTGTGTGCTTTCATGGATGTGATATGTTATGAGTATATGATTCATGATAGGCATTATATGATAATACATACTTATGAACATGCTAGCATAATATTGAATGTAACATTTAACATAAAACATATAAACATCATGAAATTTGGCATGTAACACACAAAAATCTTATAAGTTTCTAATCAACTATAGTATAGGCTCTAAGGGTCTAATAACCTATCCTATATCCCTATAGTCATGGCTCTGATACCAATCTGTCACACCCCGACCCGCAGCGGAATAAGAGTCGGGGCATAATTGGGTTATCACAAAGCTCATGATATTTACTAATATGTTTCATATTTATTAAAGTCAAAGTTACATTTCCAAATATCCAAACATGTCCATACAATACAAAGAAAAATAAACCAAACATAACAATCCAAACTCTAAATCATTTTATTCTTCTAGTCCAATCCTATGTGTTTCTGACTGCTGCTGGTTCACCTGTATCATGTGTAAAAATGGGGGTTTTTGGGTCAACATAAGTTGGCGAGTGAACCTTGAAGATAAACATTTATTATTGATTTTCTTATTAGTTTATCAATGAAAAATTGTGCATAATCATAAATGAGCAAATGTAAATAACCAAGCAGTAGCAATAGCAATCATAACTATAACATACAATAACACATGATAGCTACTTTAACATACCAACATCATACAATAAATAACATGAATGAAACTGTGCGATCAAGGCTCAATCAAACGGAGTCGATCGTATTGCATGTACTGAAAATAATAAATGTTTGTGCGATCAAGGCTCAATCAAACGGAGCCGATCGTATTGCATGTACTGAAAATGATAAATGTCTGTGCGATCAAGGCTCAATCAAACGGAGCCGATCGTATGTGGGCACGCCAGGTTCACGCTCATAATGTAATGGGGAACATGCTCAACGCTCATAATGTAATGGGGAGCGGCGCCTATGAAATTGCATGTACTGAAAATAATAAATTGCATCTAACGATAACCACACAACAGTTGTAAAAGCTGAATACACAAGTTCATGATATGATGTATGCACAATGGTTTAAATATAATATATAGTAAGACACATGATACACCCAAAACGTGATTAAAACGGGAATTTGTAAGATTCACTCACATTGGGTGCGTTGGATTGGAGATGGTGAGATGCGCACGAATTGGTATGAGCGGAACAACGAGAAATAACTAACCTAAATAATAACGGAAAAATATAGTAAATGAGTGGATTTTATTAAGGATTTTAATGGAATTTTTAGATATATTTTTGTGAGTTTAAGGCTATTTTCTATCTTTGAAAATGTTATTTTAAGTATTTTTAATTGATTTTTAAATTAAATTAAATAAATAAAAATATAAAAAAAATTGTTTATTTTGCGTTGACCGTGACCTTTGACCTGTTGACCGGTTCGGTCAATGTGCATGAATGCGCTGGGCGAGACTCGAACCCGAGACCTCCCGTACGCGTGCACGCAGCCTCTACCAACTGAGCTACGTGTCTAACCCGAAATAATCTTGTTTTTAATTATATTTATATACTAATTTGATTTAACCAAAATTCTTTTAATTTCAAAAACCTTTTAATCCGTTCAACCGGTGCCAGTAACAGGTTTCGAACGCGTGACGTGTGACTTAGTGTTGCACACAGTCCACCGCTGGACTGTGTGTCTAACCTGGTTATTATCTCGGTTTTTATTATACTTAACAACTAACGGAGTTAACCCGGTTCAGTTTTAAACAAAAAGGCATTTTATTACATAGGGAGTGCGTGTATCAGGGATCGAACTCGTGACGTGCGTGTATATTTTGCACACAGTCCACCGCTGGACTGTGTGTCTAACTCGTTCATATTACTGATTTTAAATAAACTTATAACTTAACTAACTTCGTCTTCTTCATTCAAATTACAGTCGACTGAATCACTAATCCGTTTCTTGTTTTTACGATTAACAAACATTCTTAAGGCTAAAATGAAATGGCAGAGACGGTGTTAGAAGTAACATACCGTAGGAATGATTTATCACAGAGTTTTCCGGCAATGCGTCGGCTCTGTTTTTGTGCACCTCAACTGAACCAAACAATTAACCATTTTGATTAGTCAATCGTAGGAATTGAAGTGATAAACAAACGTTAATAGTGCGATTGAAGGTCCTTACCGTTTCACAGACGGAATTAAAGATTTCCAGAAATTCTCGCGAACTGGAATTATCTGATAACGGTGCCTGAATTCGATCTCAAGTGGATGGTTTGAGTTAGAAACAGCTTAACAACTGTTAGAATACGATGGTATTGAAGAACTTACCGATTTGAGGACCAATACGGTTTTCCGGCGAACCTTACAGAAATTTCCGACGAGTTGATTTAAGCGTTCTGATGGACTGAAAGTGTGACGAAAGTGAAATGGAATGTTTGTCTGATGTCTCTGAGTCGCGAGAAGGGTTTTGATTGGAGTAATCTGAACTTTGATTATTTTCGGTTATAAAAACCGATGATGATGAAAATTGATGTTCAATCAATTCCGAATTGATTAAAAACCGTCGGTGCATCGGTTATAAACCTGAATGTGCGATTAATCAAACGATTAGACGATTGAATTGCCGATTTCTGTTTCTCAGTTGGCGCAACCGGTTTAACCGAGTTTGTGTATAAATGTTATTTGTTTCCTAGAGATAACAGAAAACAACAAGTGGCGGAGTGGTGATGTGTGTGTGTGTGTTAAGACTTTGAAGTTATAAACCAGCTGACCCGGTTCGAGTCCCGGCAGCTACAATTTATTTTATTTATTTTGTTTTCACTTTTTATCAAAAATAATTTTTATAGTTTAGTTTGTTTATTAATTATGTATCATTAAGAATCAAAATAACCATAAATACACAACGTAACATTTATAACTTGATATTCGATTACAAAAGGAGCGGGTTTTGGAACCCGTTTTTGACAAATGTTACATAATAGAGAATGCCATCCATTTGGATTCTAGCTTGGTTTCAGCTCCACAAGACAGTTCATCTCGTACATCATTTTCCGTGACGGAAATATGTTGAGTTGTTCTAATCCGGTTTTAAGATCGGTCACAATTTGAGAACACAAAAGATGGATTGAGTTTGCATAGTCCTTTCGACTGAGGGCGTCAGCCACAACATTAGCCTTGCTAGGATGATATCGAATTTCACAATCATAGTCATTTAGGAGTTCGACCCATCGACATTGCCTCATCAGTTCCTTTTGATTAAAGATATGCTGAAGCTCTTGTGGTCTGTGTAGATTTCACACTTAGTACCATAGAGGTAATGTCTCCATATCTTAAGAGCGAACACGACTGCTCCGACTTCTAGGTCGTGAGTGGTATAGTTCTTCTCATGCACTTTGAGTTGCCTTGAGGCGTAGGCTACCACCTTTCCTCTCTGCATTAGAACGCAACCTAAGCCTTGTCCTGACGCATCACAATAAACCACAAAGTCTTCGCAACCATCAGGAAGTGTAAGTATAGGTGCATCACAAAGTTTTTGCTTCAAAGTTTGGAAAGCCTCCTCTTGTTTGGGTCCCCAAATAAAGGGTTTTCCCTTGTGAGTTAAGGCTGTGAGTGGAACGGCGGTACGAGAAAAATTCACGATAAAACAACGATAATAGCCGGCGAGACCAAGAATGATCTAACTTCGGTAGGAGTACGAGGCGCTTGCCATTCTTGCACTGCTTTGATCTTTGCAGGGTCGACATGTATTCCTTTATCGTTAATGACATGGCCAAGAAATTGCACTTCTTTCAACCAAAATTTGCACTTCAAGAACTTAGCATAAAGCTTTTCGGTTCTCAAGAGTGTTAGGATGAGTCGAAGATGACGCTCATGATCGGATTTTGTCTTGGAGTAGATAAGAATATCATCAATGAAAACTATGACAAAGCGATCGAGATAAGGTTTGCATACCCTATTCATCAAGTCCATGAACACAGCATGGGCATTGGTCAACCCAAAAGGCATAACCATAAATTCGTAGTGACCATAACGAGTTCGAAAAGCAGTCTTAGGAATATCTTCTTCACGAACTCTAAGTTGATGATAACCAGAACGTAGGTCGATCTTAGAAAAACAGGTGGCACCTTGAAGTTGATCTAAAAGATCATCAATACGAGGTAATGGATAGCGGTTTTTATGGTCAGCTTGTTAAGCTCTCTATAGTCTTTGCACATACGAAAAGTTCCATCTTTCTTCTTCACAAAAAGAACAGGTGCACCCCAGGTGACGAGCTAGGACGTATAAATCCCTTGTCAGTCAACTCTTGCAGTTGACTAGCTAACTCTTGCATCTCAGATGGGGCTAACCGATAAGGAGATTTTGCGATTGGTGTAGCACCAGGTATAAGATCGATTCGAAATAAGACTTCTCGCACAGGAGGAAGTCCTGAAACGTCGTTGGGGAAAACTTGAGGAAATTCTTTAACGATGGGAAAATCTTCGAGCTTCTTTTCCTTGCCTCCCCTCTTGACGATATGAGCTAGAAACGCAATATAGTCTTTGCGAAGATATTTATGAGCTTGGAGGCATGACATCAATTTAAGCCCTTTAGAAGGAGTTTCACCGTAGATGCGTAAAGTTCGACCGTCACGAGAGGAATTCGAATAAACTTTTCGTAGCAAACAACTTCAGCATGATGCTGACTAAGCCAGTACATTCCGATGATAATATCAAAACTACCCAGCTTCATAGGAATAAGATCAATTGAGAAATCATGGTCATTAAGAGTAAGAGTACAATCACGAATGATCGAGTCTAATGCAATAGGTTCACCATCAGCAACTTCCACCGTGAATGGTTCAGCTAGACTAACGCGTGATAAATCAAGAGTGGATTCGAATTCTAAGGATACAAAACTTTTACCGCACCAGTATCAGATAGTTGGATGCATAATTACCGTTAATAAGGACCGTACCATTGACCACATTGTTATCAGCCCTAGCTTGATTGGCGTTGATGTTGAAAGCCCTTCCTCTAGCAGGTGGATTAGCTTGATTGGCTTGGTTCACCGGGTTGGCTTGAGCTTGGGCATTAATGATGTTCACCAGGCAGTGGGCAAGTGTTACAAAAATGGGTTGGATCGCCACAGTTGAAACATGCTCTGACAGGTTGCATCATTGGGTAGTTGGGTTGGTAGTAAGGTTGAGCCATAGGTTGAGCAGGTTGTAAAAGTAAGGGTTGTTGGTTTTGGGCTTGACCCACAACTTGATTATTGGTTTGGGCTGGAGACGGGTTCCGGTGTGGCTTTTGGAGGATACGGCAAGTTTGAATCGTGTGTCCTGCACGGCCACAGCTTGTGCAGTATTGACAGGGGTTCTCAGGGGGATGATGGTATTGGCATCGGTTACATTTTGGGTGCGAACCAGTGTATGGCTTCTTGAATGGAGCGGCTTGAGGGGCGACTTGTGTGATTGGGGCAGCATTGATAGGGGAATTGGTTTGAGTAACGGTAAAATTTTTCCCCTTGCGCTTCCTTTTGCCCGTAAATTTGGAAGACGAACCTGCTGCTGTTGGGGTTGGAGTTTCAGCAGACGCCTTATCTTTCTTGTTCTCAACTTTAAAATCGCCATTACGAATGCGATTTTCCGTAAGTTCGGTAGCCAGTTCCATGGCAGCTTCGAGTGTTGCAGGTGCGGTACTCAGCACAGAATCTTGAATTTTTGAGGGAAGACCTCGAATGTAATGCTCGATTAGACGATAGAGAGGAGTGAACAGGTTGGGAACCATCTGATTTAACTCGAGAAACCTCTTGTTGTAAGTGGTGTGGTCTCCCTCCTTTTGCTTTAATGAGTAAAACCCATCTTCCAGTTTCTTGATCTCGCTTCTTGGACAGAAGCGCCTTGTCATGACTTCCCTCAACTCATCCCAAGACAAGGCCATAGCAACCTCAGCACCTCGCTTACCCTTTTCGGTGTTCCACCAGGTAAGTGCTACTCCAAACAGCCGACCAGTAGCATAGCGCACCTTGCGATCATCGGGACAATCACAATTGAGAAATGTGCTTCCATCTCCTCAAACCATCGGAGGAGGGCAGTGACACCTTCAGTCCCTTCATATTTTGGGAGATCGCAGGACTTGAAATGCTTGTAGGTACATTTGATGGTGTTGGGAGGAGGGTTGGCGATATTTTACCCGTCTTGGTTGGTGGGGTTAGTGGGATTCGCAGGACTGAATGCTTGTTGCTTGCACAACGATACTAGGAAGTACGGCAACCATCTGTTGAGCAATGTGAGTGGCAATACATTCGCTGGATCTTCCTGGCCTTCTACCGCCTCGAGAGTGTCTAGCAGACATCTACAGGAAATACCATGCGAGATTATGAATTGAACGTTCTTGGGCGTCATGTGTCGTAAAAAGTGAAATCAACATAAAATAATGATAAAAATGTAGCTACATCCATAGGATGTCTTGGGCTTGCTTTATATTGGGCCTCCAAATGTCTCCCATACTTCAGCCTTGGCAGTCACGTGGGCCCCCATGACTACTGGGCTTGGTAGGGTTCACATTGGTGCTGGCCTGCTAATGCTAGTATCACCCGAATGAAAAACATACATCATGATTATAAGGTATAAGATCAGAATGTGTCCAGGTATAGACACGATGAAAAATCAAAGTGGGATTAGTTCATACGACGTTTGGTGTGGCATGCTTTGGCCTAATAGGTCCTTCGTACTCTCATCGTTAGTCCCCAGGTAGGCAAACTGGTCCATTATTTGGATTTATACGAATGCCAAGCCTAGACAGGACGTTCCGACTACCGGTACTTGTACCCTTCCAGTTACTACATGCCCGTCGTACAACTCACTTTGATGTGATTGAAAATCATGAAAACATTGCAAAATATTTGAGGAGAATCACAAAATTTTGAAATCGTGAGGTGTGGCTTGCGTAGACATGATATTTTATCAACATATATACCATAATGAACATCACATATTACATACAAAAGTGAAAGAGCTTGCATGCATTTGTGTGGGAAGAATAAACATGAAACATTTAAATATCTTGAGTTTGCATGTAACAAATAAACAATTAAAATCTACTCAACTATAGTCTAGGCTCTAAGGGTCTAATAACCTATCCTATATCCCTATAGTCACAAGCTCTGATACCAATCTGTCACACCCCGACCCGCAGCGAAAATAATCGGGGCATAATTGGGTTATCACCAAAGCTCATGACATTTACCAATAAGTTTCGTATTTATTAAATTGAAATTAAACTTCAAATATTCAAACACAATGAGTCATACAAACACCAATAAATTCAAACATTGTTCAGAATGTAATAATTTTGTTTAATCTTCTAAGGCCCTTTCTATGTGTTTCTCTCTTCAGCTTGTTCACCTGTATCATGCGCAAAACAAAGATTTGGGTCAACAAAAGTTGGCGAGAGAATCTAAGTAAAAACAATTTAACATTTCTTTTATATTAGTTAAATTAAATAAAAATCGATGCGTAAATAAAAAATGAGCAGATGCGCATATTCAAACAATCACAACCACACAATATCCACAATAGCCATAAGACATGATGCATGATGAGCTTGAGATCAAGGATCAATCAAGCGGAGCCGATCTAATGAGGCACCTGATGCTCAACTCGTATCCACGAGGAACTCATGGGCCTTAAATGAATGATTGCACTAAAATGATAGAATGTAAACACACATAATCATACAAATAAAATACAACTTTGATCACATTACCCTGTTAGCACGGGTGTTAAAAATAAATAAATAAACATGTATGACACATGATACACCCCAAAACATGATTAAAAGGGGGAATTTGTAAGGATTCACTCACAGTGGGTGCGTTCCTTGAAGATAATGAATGCGTACGAATTGAGGATTCGATCGACGAATGAATACGACCTAAAATAATAATACGATAATTCGATAAATAAATTAACACTTTTATTTAATCCTTTTTATTAGATCTTTAGGTGGGTTTTATGGAAATTTTATAGCATTCGAAATTGTATTTATTGAGTGTTTTTAGTTAATTTTTAACCTACGGAAATATATATAAGTATTATAAGTGAATAAAATTAATTAAAATAGTAATAAAAAAAATATCAGGTCTGGCCGTATGAGGGCCTGACCGGTTCTATAGTTAATTTAGGCGCGCGTGGTGAGATTCGAACTTGAGACCTCTCGGTTGCGTGTACACAGCTCTTCCAACTGAGCTACGTGTCTAACCCATTAGATTCTATATGTTAATTATATTTATACACTAGTTAGCTTTATCCAGGAATTAATAATTTTTTAAAAAGAATTTTAATTATCGAACCGGTGAGGGATACAAGTCTCGAACCCGCGATCACACTAACACCTTGTACCCAGCCCAACCAACGGGCTGGGTGTTTAACCTAACATAAACTAAAATTATTTTATATTCATACACAACTGAAACGGATCTGGTTAGGCTTGTTTAAAAAGAAACATTTTATTCCATAAAACCGGTATTGTACTAGGCTCGAACTCGAACATGTATGTTAAATATGCACACAGTCCACAACTGGACTGTGTATCTAACCCGGTTGTACCTGCCATTAAAATAATTTTATACCCATCTAAAACTTCATCTTCTTCATCGAATCATTCAGAACTGTACCTCTTTTTAAAACCAGATTGAAATCATCACCAGATGTTTATTTGATTACTGATATACATAATGTAATTCAAATCGTAAAAGAGATAAACAAGAATTTTTGTTACCCACAAAACGAGGAGGGTGAACTTCCGGCAAGGTATTCCGACAATGGCGAGGTGCACAGAAGAATTGAACAGAAGGTCTCCTAAACTGATTTGAATGAATAGGCGAGTTGGCTTTCTAACACAGAGTATTTATAAGCACAGGGGATCGTTAAATTTTCGGTTTCAAACCTTAATTGAGGAATCATTAAATTCGAATGGTTATTACCTATAATCATGGGTTTCTGGTAAAGGTTTCAATGATTTAGAACTGGTTTAAGCCACTAAACAGAAACGGAAATCATGAATCAATATCTTGATTAAAAGGGCGGTTACAGGGTTCTGGTTTTGAATTCACAGACGCTCACATATTCACTATATATTTTATTAGATTCTAAATCTACACAATAAGTGTGTGTGGTCTAGTGGTGTTTGGTGTGTACGTTAGACCCGGGTCCGACTCCGGTTTTGTCCCTTTTCCTTATTTATATTATATTATACTCTTTTTGCTTTATATTTTATCTCTAATTATTTATTATCATTTTTAACTAACATTAATTATGACAAAAATTATAAAATGATCAATACTAATAATGCACATAAAAAAATAATTTAAATGAATATTTGATTAATAAACGGTGCGGGTTTTGGAAACCCGTTATACACGAACGTTACACGTTAGATCATATAATGGTAATAGCACAAGTGTTTGAATAACCGAAATAAATGAAACGACACATAATACACCCCAAAACCTGAATAAAAAGGGGAATTTGTAAGGATTCACTCACAGTGGGTGCGTTTCCTTGATCGTACACAAACGCGCACGAATTTGGGATTAAAAACCTTATTTTGAGGTATTTTTAACTAATATTCAAAGAAAATAAAAAGGATTTTAATTAAAAAAATTACCCTTTTTCTAAGCGTTGACTGGTCAATGGCCATGTTCAACCGGTTTAATTATTGGTAGCGTGTGAGGTTCGAACTCGTGACCTCCCGTATGCGCGCACGCAGCTATACCAATTCAGCTACGTGTCTAACCCGAAATAAACCCCATTTTATTTACATATATATACTAATTAGTCTTAGCTTTATTTTGGTTTTATTTTATAAAAGGTTTTATTTATTTCAAAATGCTTACAACTGCTGCTCAGACCCGGCTGAACTCGCGACCTCTGACTTGCGTTGCACACAGCCCTACCAACTGGGCTGTGTGACTAACCCGTCATAAACCAGATTTTTATTATATTTATATACTTATTCGGTTAAAGCATGTTTTTATTTATTAAAAAGATTTGTTATAAGAACGGATCGTTGTACGTAATGAGACTCGAACCCGGGTATCTCTGCTCGTGTTACACACAGTCCACCACTGGACTGTGTGTCTAACCGGTAATTCTTGTAACATTCGTCGTAAAATGGGTTTCAAAACCCGCTTCGTTTAATAATCAAATATTCGGTTAAAACGTTCGTTACGTATTTATTTTTCCGGTTATTTTAAATATCTCCTAGTTAATAAATATTTTAGAATTTAAAAACCATAATTAATAAATAAAACAAGAAGTAAGTTAAATTAATCTCTAATAATAAATCAAAAAAAAATAAAATAAAAATAAAAAAGGGTAGCCGGGTCTCAAACCGGGTCTCCTGCTTGTACACACACAGCCTTCACCACTACACTACACACACATTTGTGATTAAAACTGAAATCAATTAAGTTTTATATTAAAACTCGCATATCACCTGTTTGAATCACGACTGTAACCGCCAACTTCAATCAAGCTCAATGTCTGTTTTAGAGAACGGAAAACAGTTACGATTTCGAAATCAAAATCGAATTAAAACTCCAAACCGTTTAAAGTTGAAATCATCAACCCGTAATTCAAGCTCGAAACTGAAATCTCATGATTTGGATTCACTATAAATACCGATGCACACACCACAAAAAAAACCTCCCTCAATCCTTTCGAAAACTCACTATAATTCTCTCTGATCGAAGTCTTGACCGCCGGAAGACGACTGCACTAGCCGGAAACTCTCACGGAATCGCAATTCAAGGTCGTCGAAGACTTCGCCGGAAGTCTGAAGAAACTCTCTGTTTTGGTATATCATGTTCCTTGATCTCTCCATTCAATCTAATATGAGTTTGTTAAGATATAGTTGGTAAATTAAACAAATCAGTCGGGATTACTGTTCTGCGTTTTTAGAGTGAAGAAGATGAAGTTAAAGATGTATACTAGTATAATTAAAATCGGGTATTTAATCGGGTTAGACACACAGTCCAGCGGTGGACTGTGTGCAATTACAAAGCACACGTCCCGGGTTCGAGTCGCACATGTTTCCGATTTTCTAAAATAAAACCAACACTTTTTAAACTTATTCAGATCAACTCATAGCATATATATAAAATTAATATAATCCAGTGTTTATGCGGATTAGACACACAGCCCAACTGGTTGGGCTGTGTGCACTCGAACCATAGGTCCCGAGTTCGATTCCGGGTTCTGTAATCAGTTTCGGCCATATTAAATCCTTTTTAATAAAAACTAAATAAGGTTAAAGCTAGTTAGTATATATATATATATAATTAAAATAGAGAATATTTCGGGTTAGACACTTAGCTCAGTTGGTAGAGCTGCGTGCACGTATACGAGAGGTCATGGGTTCGAACCTCACACGCTGCCTGAATTACATGCTATCCGACCGGTCAGACCTGACAAGGTCAACTTATTTTTAATTTTGTTTTCTTATTTTTTTTATTCATTAAATTGAAAAATTATTTAAAAATACTTAAAAATAAGATTCCTAAGGTTAAAAATTTGCATTAAACTCACAAAATAAATCCAAAAATCTCATTAAGAGCACTAACTAAAAATATTAATCTCAAATAAAATTTATTTATTTATCGAATTATTTCGTTATTATTTAGGTTAGTTTTCTCTCGTCGGTTGAATCATAAATTCGTGCGCATTCATCATTATCAAGGAACGCACCCACTATGAGTGAATTCTTACAAATTCCCCTTTTTATTCACGTTTTGGGGTGTATCATGTGTCGTACTATTCCTTTATTTTATTTAAACACTTGTGCATATATCATTTCCGTGATCAAATGTGTATTGATTGTTGTGTGAATTATATAGATTAAATTTTTCAGTTCAGTGCACGCATTTCATTAGGCCCATAGCATCAGGAGCCTCATTAGATCGGCTCCGTTTGATTGAGCCTTGATCTCAAATACATCATCATTCATGTCATATATTCATCCAAAGTGGTTTGTGATTGTTTACATATATATGTTTGCTCACATGTGATTAATGCACGAATTTTTCTTTAATAAATAAAACAAGCAATCACTTAAAATGTTTTATCAAAGTTCACTCGCCAACTTTTGTTGACCCAAAATCTCCCCTGTTTTACACATGATACAGGTGATCCAGTTGAGGCAAGAAACACTTAGGATGGCCTAGAAGAATAAACAAGTTAATGCTTTGGGATGAACATTTAGTTTTGTTTTCCTTTGTAATTGTATGAATTTTGATTATTGGATATTGAAGTTTGTAATTTGAATTTAATAAATATGAAATTTCTTAGTAAATATCATGAGCTTTGGTGATAACCCAATTATGCCCCGACTTTTATTCCGCTGCGGGTCGGGTGTGACAGATTGGTATCAGAGCTTGTGACTATAGGGATATAGGATAGGTTATTAGACCCTTAGAGCCTATACTATAGTTGATTAAATTTTAATTGTTTATGCGTTACATGCAAAATTCATGATGTTTATATGTTTCATGTTTATTTTCACACCCAATATTATGCAAGCACGCTCACAAGTACATGTTAATATGCAATGCTCCTCATAATTCATATCCTCATAACATATCATATCTATGAGAGCACACACCTCACGATTTCCATGATTTTTGCAATGATTTTGTATTTTTCAAATCACATCAAAGTGAGTTCTCGCGACGGGCATGTAGTAACTGGAAGGGTACGAGTACCGGTAGTCGGAACGTCCTGTCTAGACTTGGCATTCGTATAAATCCAAAATAAAGGACCAGTTTGCCTACCTGGGGACTAACGATGAGAGTACGAAGGACCTATTAGGCCAAATCATGCTATACCAAACGTCGTGTGAGTAACCCCACTTTGAGCTGTCATTGTGTCTACACCTGGACACCCTCCTACCATACATCTCGCAATCATGTTTTACGATTTTCATTCGGGTGGTGCGAGTGTTAACCCGCCGACACCAATGTGAATCCTACCAAGCCCAATAGTCATGGGGGCCCACATGACTACACAGGCAATGGTATGGGGGACATTTGGAGGCCCAAACATGAGCAAAACCCAAGACATCATATGGATGTAGTTAAATTATTTTCAGTTATGTTGTTTTCATTCTTTTTACGACACATGACACCTAGGAAATTCTTAAACTCACAATCTTCCTACATATGTTCCTGTAGATGTCGGCTAGGCAACTACGTGGAGGTAGAAAGTCAGGAAAGTCAAACGAACGCTTGGCCACACAAATTGCTAAACAAATGGCCGCAGTGCTTCCTGACATCGTGCTTCAAGTTCAACAAGCTCTCACCGCTAATCCCATCAACCCTCCTAACCAAGAAGACCAGAGCGTCGCCAACCCTCTTTCCAAAACCTCCAAGTGCACCTACAAACACTTCAAATCCTGCGATCCCCCAAAATATGAAGGGACTGAAGGTGTCACCGCTCTCCTTCACTGGTTTGAAGAGATGGAAAACACTTTCCTCAATTGCGACTGTCCCGAGGACCGTAAGGTACGTTACGCGACTGGAAGACTGTTTGGGGTAGCCCTTACCTGGTGGAACACGGAAAAGGGTAAGCGAGGAGTTGAAGATGCCATGGCCTTAACATGGGAGGAGTTAAGGGAAATCATGACAAGACGTTTCTGTCCAAGAAGCGAAATCAAAAAGCTGGAAGACGAGTTCCACGCTTTGAAACAAAAGGAAGGAGACCACACTTCGTACAATAAGAGATTTCTCGAGTTGAATCAGATGATCCCCAATTTGTTCACCCCCTTGTACCGTTTAGTCGAACACTACATTCGAGGCCTCCCCTCGAAAATCCAAGATTCGGTTTTAAGCACTTCGCCTGCAACACTTGAAGCCGCAATGGAGTTAGCCACAGAACTCACTGAAAATCGCATTCGAAATGGCAAGTTCAAAGATGAGAAGAAAGAAAGCACCCATTGAGACCCCAACTCCAAACCACCCGTCTCATCCTTAAGTTTGCTGGTAAGAGGAAGCGAAATAGCAAAAATTTTGTTGTCACTCAAACCAACCCTCCTATCACTGCTGCACCAATCACCCAAATTGCTCCTCCAGCTGCACCATTCAAAAAGCCATACACTGGCCCACACCCAAAGTGCAACCGTTGTCAATACCATCACCCTCCCGAAAACCCCTGCCAACATTGCACAAGTTGTGGCCGTGCGGGTCACACCATCCTAAACCTGCCGTACCCTTCAACGAATGAACCGCAATCAACCTCCAACCCAAACCAAAAATCAGATAGTGGGCCAAGCCCAACAACCCTTACTTCTACCACCTGCACAACTCGCAGCCCAACCTTACTACCAACCCAACTACCCCATGATGCAACCCATGCGAGCTTGTTTCAACTGTGGGGACCCAAACCACTTCAGGAACACTTGTCCACCCTAGTGAACATCATCCATGCCCAAGCTCAAGCGAACCCGGTAAACCAAGCTAACCAAGCTCCCCCACCTGCTAGAGGAAGAGCTTTCAATATCAATGCCAACCAAGCCAGGGCTGACAACAACGTGGTCAACGGTACGTTTCTCATCAATGGTAGTTATGCATCCATATTATTCGATACTGGTGCGGATAAGAGCTTTGTGTCCTTAGAATTCGAACCTATCCTCGACCAACCTCGTGTTAATCTCATGGAATCTCTAACGGTGGAAGTTACTGACGGAAAACCCACTTCATTAAATTCTATTATACGCAATTGTACTCTCACTCTAAACGATCACGATTTCCCAATTGACCTCATTCCTATAAAGATTGGGAAGTTTCGATGTTATAATCGGTATGGACTGGCTCAGCCAGCATCACGCTGAAGTGGTGTGCCACGAAAAATTCATTCGCATTCCTCTTGCAGACGGATAGACACTACGTATTTTTGGGGAAACCCCTTCGAAGGGACTCAAATTGATGTCCTGCCTTCAAGCCCGAAGTTATCTTCGCAAGAACTATGTCGCATTTCTAACTCACGTCGTCAAGAAGGGAGGCAAGGAGAGGAAACTCGAAGATATTCCAATTGTGAAGGAATTTCCACAAGTTTTTCCCGATGACGTTTCAGGACTTCCTCCTTGAGAGAAGTCGAATTTCTCATCGATCTTGTACCTGGCGCTACACCAGTCGCAAAATCTCCTTATAGGTTAGCCCCATCCGAAATGCAAGAGCTGGCCAGTCAACTGCAAGAGCTGACTGACAAAGGATTCATACGTCCTAGCTCATCGCCTTGGGGTGCACCTGTTCTTTTTGTGAAGAAGAAAGATGGAACGTTTCGCATGTGCATTGATTATAGAGAACTCAACAAGTTGACGGTTAAAAATCGCTATCAACTGCCTCGCATTGATGACCTCCTAGACCAACTTCAAGGCACCACCTGCTTTTCAAAAACCGACCTTCGTTCTGGTTATCATCAGCTTAGAGTGCGCGAAGAAGATATCCCAAAAAACCGCCTTCCGGACTCGTTATGGTCATTACGAGTTCATGGTCATGCCCTTTGGTTTAACCAACGCCCCCGCTGTCTTCATGGATTGATGAATAGGGTATGCAAACCTACTCGACGTTTGTCATAGTCTCATCGACGACATCCTTATCTACTCCAAGTCTAAATCCGATCATGAGCGACACCTTCGACTCATTCTTACACTCTTAAGGACTGAAAAGCTTTACGCTAAGTTCTCAAAATGCGAATTCTTGTTAGGAGAAGTACAATTCCTTGGTCATGTCGTCAATGACAAGGGGATTCATGTCGATCCTTCAAAAATCAAGGCAGTACAGGAATGGCAAGCGCCACGTACCCCTACCGAAGTTAGGTCATTTCTTGGTTTGGCTGGTTACTATCGACGCTTCATTGCCAATTTTTCCCGTATTGCTGTACCACTCACGGCCTTGACTCACAAAGGAAACCCTTCCTTTGGGGACCTAAGCAAGAAGAGGCTTTCCAAACTTTAAAGCGAAGGCTTTGTGACGCACCTGTCCTTACACTCCCTGAGGGTTGCGATGACTTCGTGGTTTATTGCGATGCGTCAGGGCAAGGACTAGGCTGTGTATTGATGCAAAGTGGAAAAGTGATAGCTATGCCTCTAGGCAACTCAAAGTTCATGAGAAGAATTACACCACCCACGACCTAGAACTTGGAGCCGTTGTGTTCGCTCTCAAGATATGGAGACATTACCTCTACGGTACCAAGTGTGAAATATACACTGACCACAAGAGTCTCCAACATATCTTCAACCAGAAAGAGTTGAATATGAGGCAACGAAGATGGGTCGAACTTCTCAATGACTACGACTGTGAAATTCGGTATCATCCTGGCAAGGCAAACGTGGTGGCCGATGCGCTCAGTCGAAAAGGTTATGCGAACTCCATTCATCTTCTATGTTCGCAAATCATAACCGACATCAAAGATCGAATCCGGGCAGCTCAACATGTTTCTGTAACAGAAAATGGCGTACGCGATGAGCTGTCATGTGGAGCTGAACTCAAAATCGAAACCAAATCCGACGGTATTCTATATTATCTAAACCGCTTTATGGATTCCTGATCGCGATAACCTTCGTGATTTCCTCATGAATGAGGCACACAAAACACGATACTCTGTACACCCAGGAGCCAATAAGATGTATCAAGACCTACGATACACCTACTGGTGGCCTGGCATGAAAAAGGATATCGCGTTTTTGTTTCCAAGTGCCTTACCTGTTCCAAAGTAAAAGCTAAACATCAAAGACCTTCAGGACTTCTAGTCCAACCCGAAATACCTGTATGGAAGTGGGAAAAAATAACCATGGACTTCATTACCGGGTTACCTCGCACCTCCAGTGGGTATGACACCATATGGGTAATAATCGATCGTCTTACAAAGTCATCTCACTTCATTCCGATTCGCGAGGACTTCAAGAACGAGAAGTTAGCTCGTATCTACATCAGCGAGATCGTAAGCCGTCATGGTGTACCATTAAGCATCATTTCAGACCGTGATGGTCGTGTCACTTCACGAACATGGCGAGCCGTACAAACCGCTTTGGGTACACGATTAGACCTCAGTACCGCCTTTCATCTTCAAACTGATGGTCAATCTGAACGCACCATCCAAACCCTTGAAGACATGCTACGAGCATGTGTCATAGACTTCAAAGGGAACTGGGACGCTCACCTACCATTAGTTGAGTTTTCGTACAACAATAGCTATCATTCAAGTATCGGCATGGCTCCTTTCGAAGCTTTATATGGTCGTAAGTGCCGATCTCCAGTATGTTGGCACGAAATTGGGGAAGCGCAAATCACCGGACCAGAATTAATTCAAGAGACAACCGACAAGATCCTTCAAATTCGAAACAATCTTCTAGAGGCTCAAAGTCGTCAAAAGAGTTATGCTGACAAACAAAGAAAGCCCTTGGAGTTTGACATTGGTGATCAAGTACCTTTAAAAGTATCACCGTGGAAGGGAGTGGTTCGTTTTGGCCAGAAGGGCAAGCTAGCACCACGCTACGTAGGACCTTTCAAGATACCGAAAGAGTAGGTCATGTAGCATACAAGCTTGACCTACCAGAAGAGCTCAACAGAATTCATCCCACGTTCCACGTATCAAACTTGAAAAAGTGCCTCGCCGACGAAAATCCTCCATATTCCTCTAGAAGACATTCAAGTCGATAATCGATGCACTTCGTTGAAAGACCAGTGGAAATCATGGATTTCGGAGAGAAACGTTTAAGGAGAAGTCGTATTCCAATTGTCAGGGTACGTTGGGAGTCAAAGCGAGGACCCGAGTTTACTTGGGAACGTGAAGACTCAATGCGCGAAAAATACCCGCATCTTTTTCCGGTTACCACTACTACTTAAATTTCGGGACGAAATTTCCAAAAGTAGGGGATACTGTAACATTCGTCGTAAAACGGGTTTCAAAATCCGCTTCGTTTAATAATCAAATATTCGGTTAAAAGTTCGTTGCGTATTTATTTTTCCGGTTATTTTAAATATCTCCTAGTTAATAAATATTTTAGAATTTAAAAACCATAATTAATAAATAAAACAATAAGTAAGTTAAATTAATCTCTAATAATAAATCAAAAAAATAAAATAAAAATAAAAAAGGGTTAGCCGGGTCTCGAACCCGGGTTTCCCGCTTGTACACACACAGCTTTCACCACTACACTACACACACATTTGTGATTAAAACTGAAATCAATTAAGTTTTATATTAAAACTCGCATATCACCTGTTTGAATCACGACTGTAACCGCCAACTTCAATCAAGCTCAATGTCTGTTTTAGAGAACGGAAACAGTTACGATTTCGAAATCAAAATCGAATTAAAACTCCAAACCGTTTAAAGTTGAAATCATGAACCCGTAATTCAAGCTCCGAAACTGAAATCTCATGATTTGGATTCACTATAAATACCGATGCACACACCACAAAAAAACCTCGCTCAATCCTTTCGAAAACTCACTATAATTCTCTCTGATCGAAGTCTTGACCGCCGGAAGACGACTGCACTAGCCGAAACTCTCGCCGGAATCGCAATTCAAGGTCGTCGAAGACTTCGCCGGAGGTCTAAAGAAACTCTCTGTTTTGTTATATCATGTTCCTTAATCTCTCCATTCAATCTAATATGAGTTTGTTAAGATATAGTTGTTAAATTAAACAAATCAGTCGGGATTACTGTTCGGTGTTTTTAGAGTGAAGAAGATGAAGTTAAAGATGTATACTAATATAATTAAAATCGGGTATTTAACCGGGTTAGACACACAGTCCAGCGGTGGACTGTGTGCAATTACAAAGCACACGTCCCGGGTTTGAGTCGCACATGTTTTCTATTTTCTAAAATAAAACCAACACTTTTTAAACTTATTCAGATCAACTCATAGCATATATATAAAATTAATATAATCCAGTGTTTATGCGGATTAGACACACAGCCCAACTGGTTGGGCTATGTGCACTCGAACCATAGTTCCCGAGTTCGATTCCGGGTTCTGTAATCAGTTTCGGCCATATTAAGTCCTTTTTAATAAAAACTAAATAAGCTTAAAGCTAGTTAGTATATATATATATAATTAAAATAGAGAATATTTCGGGTTAGACACTTAGCTCAGTTGGTAGAGCTGCGTGCACGTGTACGAGAGGTCATGGGTTCGAACCTCACACGCTGCCTGAATTACATGCTATCCGACCGGTCAGACCCGGTCAGACCTGACAAGGTCAACTTATTTTTAATTTTTTTTCTTATTTTTTTATTTATTAAATTGAAAAATTATTTAAAAATACTTAAAAATAAGATTCCTAAGGTTAAAAATTTGCATTAAACTCACAAAAATAAATCCAAAAATCTCATTAAGAGCACTAACTAAAAATATTAATCTCAAATAAAATTTATTTATTTATCGAATTATTTCGTTATTATTTAGGTTAGTTTTCTCTCGTCGGTTGAATCATAAATTCGTGCGCATTCATCATTATCAAGGAACGCACCCACTGTGAGTGAATTCTTACAAATTCCCCTTTTTATTCACGTTTTGGGGTGTATCATGTGTCGTACTATTCCTTTATTTTATTTAAACACTTGTGCATATATCATTTCCGTGATCAAATGTGTATCGATTGTTGTGTGAATTATATAGATTAAATTTTTCAGTTCAGTGCACGCATTTCATTAGGCCCATCAGTTCCCCGTGGGATACGGGTTGAGCATCGGGAGCCTCATTAGATCGGCTCCGTTTGATTGAGCCTTGATCTCAAATACATCATCATTCATGTCATATATTCATCCAAAGTGGTTTGTGATTGTTTACATATATATGTTTGCTCACATGTGATTAATGCACGAATTTTTCTTTAATAAATAAAACAAGCAATCACTTAAAATGTTTTATCAAAGTTCACTCGCCAACTTTTGTTGACCCAAAATCTCCCCTGTTTTACACATGATACAGGTGATCCAGTTGAGGCAAGAAACACTTAGGATGGCCTAGAAGAATAAACAAGTTAATGCTTTGGGATGAACATTTAGTTTTGTTTTCCTTTGTAATTGTATGAATTTTGATTATTGGATATTGAAGTTTGTAATTTGAATTTAATAAATATGAAACTTCTTAGTAAATATCATAAGCTTTGGTGATAACCCAATTATGCCCCGACTATTATTCCGCTGCGGGTCGGGGTGTGACAATTCTTACGATTTTTATTATATTAATATACGTTTAAAACTTCATCTTCTTCACAAGAAGAAACCCAGAACCCGACTGTTATGTAAAACCATTTGATTTTCTTTGATTTGATCAGTATACATAAATTAAATTTGCAAAAGAATGGATATGTACAAAACAGGAGAGGGTTGTTATTCCGACTGAAGATTACGGCGATACTCCGGCGGTTACCCAAAAATTTCCGGCGACTTGCGGCGAGGTTTCAGAGAGAATTTGGGAGAAATAGAGAGTAGTGAGCGAGTTTCTGAATAGGTTGGGACTGCTATTTATAAGTGAATGGGAGTTTAATTTCGGATTTCAGTTACAACCGTTTTTGGTCAACAATTTGATTACCACATTGATTTATAACTGAAATGTGTTATGATCGAGTCATAATATGTGATTGGAAAACGGTTTCAGTGGTTTAATACACGATTTAAACGAGATTGAATGAGATTTGAGAGTTGCAGTCGATGATTTTTGGGCGGCTGTTCTTGAATTGATGTAAATGGTTTGTTTTAGTATAAGATTTATTTGTTTCCACCTAAATTCGCAAGGGTGCGTGTAGTCCAGTGGTGTAGAGTGTGTTTTGTGTGGGTAAGGACCCGGGTTCAAAACCGTAGTCCACACCCCGTTTTTTTGTTATTTTATTATTATTATTATTATTATTATTATTATTATTATTATTATTATTTAAACTTTTATTTATTAGTTTTATTTTTTATTCCTTTATTTATTTAATATATTAACTACCTAGTTTATTTATCAACCATAAAAATTAACTAACACAATTTATAGAATGAATAATGCGAAGCAAAACATTTAATAGATTCTTGAATTTTAAACGGAGCGGGTTTTTGGAACTCGTTTTACGACGAATGTTACAGTATCCCCTACTTTTAGAAATTTCGTCTTGAAATTTAAGTAATAGGTGTAACTAGAGATAGATGCGGGTTTTTTTTACATATTAAGTCTTCGCGTTCCCAAGTACACTCAGGTCCTCGTTTTTTACTCCTAACGTATTCTGACTATCGGAAATACTTCGTCTTAAACGTGTCTTACTGAAGTCCATGATTTCTGCATGTTATCCTTCGAGATGCGTCGATCCAGAAATATAAGTATCTTTTAACAGAAAAAGGGAGGTTTGATGTTTGGATTTTGATTGAGGCGGTAACGTTCCTAGTAAGGGTTGAATACCCTGCTACAGGAATCGCTTTTTGATGCCTAAGATGAGAAACGTTGATACACAGAGTTGATTGACTGGATATGATCTCATGCATAAGAGTTTTGAGAGAATTGATGCGTTGAAAAGATAAAGTTATATCACAAGACAAAAACTTCAACCATGACGATATTAAAACCTACACGAAACTTCTCATAACCGCCTGACAATGCTTTTGATCGTTTGACGAGAATACTTATATATAGGAAGTACCAGCGGCGTATCCACCATATTCTTGTCAAATTTTCATTGGCTTTGTCAGTAAGTTATGATTAGTTCTATGTGACTCTAAAATCTACAAAACATAAACAAACACAATAACCAAAGCTTGGGTCTCAATTCTGAAAGAATACATGACTGAATGACGACGGCACCTCTCTCGTTTGTTATGATCAAGGGGTCAGTCTATGAAAAAGTGAGACACGACTCAAATTCCTTAAATGATGAGGCGAGGTACGTCATGATGTTATGATGACATGAAATTTTAAATCGATGAATGAAATAAAACAATGATATCAATTAGCATTAAACTTCTTAGATACATAAATTCCCAAATTAAAACAGGGATACACATAGATTAAGATTTATAGAAAACATTAAAAACTAAACGGTGGGAGCTGAGTCTTGACTCTTGGTGATGGAAGGCTAGTTAGGTTGCTCGTTTGAGCCGTTATTATCTTCTACTGGATTGGCGTTGATGTTGTAAGCTCTTCCTCTCACTGGTGGTAGTGCTGGGTTTGCTTGATTTGCTTGGTTAACAGGGTTTGCTTGAGCTTGGGCATTTATGATGTTAACCAATCTAGGGCACGTGTATCTAAAATGGGAAGGATCACCACAATTAAAGCAAGCTCGAACATATGGAACTATGGGGTATTGAGGTTGTTGATAGGGCTGGATCATGTTTTGGGTAGGGGTGAAGCTTGGTTTTGAGGGATGCGACAAGTTTTACTTAGATGACCATAACGCTCAAAATTAGCATACATTCGACAGGGCATGGTAGGTTGATGGTGATAAAAGCAGGTGTTGCATTAAGGGTGAGATCCAATGTAAGGTTTCTTATTTGGGTAAGCAGAGTTGGGTGCTACTTGAGTGATTGGGATAGCTTGGAGTGGTACGGCTTGTGGAGCTGGTTGATTGCCTTGAGTGACAGTGAAATTTTGCCCGTCTCGTTTTCTCTTAGTAGTGGGTTGGGAAGAGGATTCAGTTTGGGTTGAGTTGGAGGTTTCGGTTGGTGTTTTATCTTTCTTCTTCTCATCCTTGAAGTCTCCATTCCTAATGTGGTTTTCAGTGAGCTCTGTAGCTAGCTCCATTGCTGCTTCCAAAGTTGCAGGTGTAGTACTCACTACAGGGTCCTGAATATTTGAAGGAAGACCCTGAATGTAGTGCTCGATCAAATGGTAGAGAGGGGTGAAATAATTGGGAACCATTTGATTTAACAAGAGGAACCTCTTGTTATAGGTTATGTGATCTCCCTCTTTTTGCTTCAAGGAATAGAATTCATCCTCTAATTTCTTAATTTCGCTTCTTGTACAGAAACATCTAGTCATAAGCTCTCTCAATTCTTCCCAAGTTAGGGCTACAGCGGCCTCGGCGCCTCGTCTGCCCTTCTCAGCATTCCACCACGTGAGGGCTACTCCATACAAGCGTCCAGTAGCATAGCGTACTTTAAGGTTGTTTGGACAATCACAGTTGAGGAATGTACTTTCCATCTCCTCGAACCATCAAAGAAGAGCAGTGACCCCTTCAGTTCCTTCATACTTGGGAGGGTCACATGAGTTGAAGTGCTTGTAAGTGCACCTGGTAGTATTTGGGGGAGGGTTGGCAACGTTTTGACCTTCTTGGTTGATTAGGTTGATGGGATTTACGCGATGTTGGGAATTACGGCGGCCACTTGTTGAGCGATTTGGGCAGCCATGCGCTCGCGGGATTTTCATGATCTCCTAACTCTACGAGAGTGACTAGAAGACATCTACAAGGAATATGTATCGAGAGTATGAGTTTGACGCTTTAGGTGTCATGTGTCGTATTTAAAAATGAACATCCACAAAACAAATGAAGAAAATAAATTTGCTATATCCATAGGATGTCTTGGGCTTTGCTCATGTTTGGGCCCCTATATGTCCCATACTTGGCCTTGGTAGTCATGTGGGCCCCCATGATTACTGGGCTTTGTAGGATTCATATTGGTGTTGGCCTGTTAACATTCACGCCACACGAATGAAAATCGTAAAACATAAAACATGATCGCAAAGTATAAGGTCGGAGGGTGTCCAAGTGTATACACAGTGAAAACTCAAAGTGGGGTTAGTTCACACGACGTTTGGTGTGACATGCTTTGGCCTAATAGGTCCTTCGTACTCTCATCGTTAGTCCCCGGGTAGGCAAACTAGTCCGTTATATGGATTTATACGAATGCCAACCTAGACAGGACGTTTCGACTACCGGTACTTGTACCCTTCCAGTTATTACATGCTCGTCGTAGAACTCACTTTGATGAGATTGAAAAAAGGAAAACATGACAAAATCTTGAATAAGAAATATGAGAATGATTTAAATATGTGAGAATTGAAACATGTGTGATGAATGTATATGTACGTATGTTATGTTTGACAATATGTATAACTCATTAAGTATCACACAATATGATAGTGGAAGTGCTTGCATGCATTGATGTGTGTAACAAATATGAAACGAATAAACATCATGGGTTTGCATGTGACCATATAAGCAATTAAAATCTAATTGACTATAGAATAGGCTCTAAGGGTTTAATAACCTATCCTATATCCCTATAGTCAAAAGCTCTGATACCAATCTGTCACACCCTGACCCACAGCGGAAATGGTAGTCGGGGCATGATTGGGTTTTCATCAAAGCTCATGACATTTACTATAAAGTTTCATATTTATTACTTCAAATTTAAAGGAGAAATTACAATAAACATACAAACACAACACGTTCTAAACACAACATTCATGAAACTCTTTATTTTTTTCTTCTAAGGCAAATTTCTATGTGTTTCTTGATTCAACTTGTCCACCTGTATCATGTGTAAAAATAGGGTTTTGGGTTAAAAAAAGTTGGCGAGTGAATCTTATTTAAACATTTGAACGAATTAGTTATATTGGTTATTTAAATAAAAATGTGCATAAACCAAATATGAGTATACGCACATGTAAATTTAACCACAAACCACATAATATCAATTAATGCACACACAAGCATATCAAATGATGAACAATGAGATCAAGGCTCAATCAAATGGAGTCGATCTAATAAGACACCTGATGCTCAGCTCGTATCCCACGAGGAACTGATGGGCCTAATGAATGATTGCACGCAACTGACAAAAATGTAAGCACACAATACAACAAGTAATATTTACATCACACGTTAGATAATATAATGGTAATAGCACAAGTGTTTAAATAACCGAAATAAATGAAACGGTACATGATACACCCCAAAACATGAATAAAAAGGAGAATTTGTAAGGATTCACTCACCGTGGGTGCGTTTCCTTGATCGAAGACGAACGCGCACGAATTTGGGATTAAACCAACGAAGGAAAACTAACCTAAAATAATAATGTGATAATTCAATAAAAAGATAAATTCTAATAAAATTAATATTTTTAATTGATGCTTTTTATTAGATTTTTAGGTTATTGGGGTAACTGATACAAATTTTTAAAAGCTTTAAAACCTTATTTTGAGGTATTTTTAACTAATTTTCAAAGAAAATAAAAAGGATTTTAATTAAAAAATTACCCTTTTTCTAAGGGTTGACTGGTCAACGGCCGGTTCAACCGGTTTAATTATTGGCAGCGTGTGAGGTTCGAACTCGTGACCTCCCGTATGTGTGCACGCAGCTTTACCAACTGAGCTACATGTCTAACCCGAAATAAACCCCATTTTAATTACATATATATACTAATTAGTCTTAGCTTTATTTTGGTTTTATTTTAAAAAGGTTTTATTTATTTCAAAATGCTTACAACCGCTGCTCAGACCCGGCTCGAACTCGTGACCTCTGACTTGTGTTGCACACAGCACTACCAACTGGGCTGTGTGACTAACCCGTCATAAACCAGATTTTTATTTTATATACTTATTCGGTTAAAGCATGTTTTTATTTATTAAAAAGATTTGTTATAAGAACGGATCGTTGTACGTAATGAGACTCGAACCCGAGTATCACTGCTCGTGTTGCAAACAGCCCACCACTGGACTGTGTGTCTAACCCGGTAATTCTTACGATTTTTATTAGAGTTAAATGCTTGGGTGGTCCCTGTGGTTTGCAAATATTGCAGATTTGGTCCTAGTGGTTCACTAATTACACACTTGGTCCCAGTAGTTGTGATTTTTGCACTTGGGTGGTCCTTATCACTAACCTATGTTAGATTTCTTAGTTAAGTTGATGTTAAATGACCCGGTTACCCTTAACAATTAAAAAAAGAAAAGTAAAGAACTTAAAAGACCAAACCTGCAACTCTCTCTCTCTCCTTAACTCTCTCAGCTCTCTCACTCTCTCTCCTTAGCTCTCTCACTTCTCTTTCTCTCTCTCTCTCTCAAAGCACCAAAACTATATCGCCGGAAAAACGTGGAGGTCGGCGGGCTGAAGATGATGGCGGGGCTGGGATGAAGATGATGGCGGGGTGCTGGTGGGTTTATGGTGGAGGCAAAGGTGGTGGGTTGAGGGTGACGGTGGTATTGGTGGTGGTAGGTTTACAGTGGAGGCAAATGTGGTGGAGTGAAGGTGACGGTGGAGGCGAAGGTTGCGATGAAGGAGGAAGACGGCGGTGGTCAGCGTTGCAGGTGACACGGTGGTGAATGGTGATGGTGGGGTGTTGTAACATCCATCAAAAAACGGATTTTACCAAACCCGCTCCGTTTATTAACCGAACAATCAGTTAAAAATTTCGTTGCGAATTTAATGCCCAAAATAATTTTAAACGATACATAATTAATTATTATAAGGGAATATATAATTAGTTTTTGAAAAACTATTAAAAATAAGAAAATAAAAATAATTTGGTTCTGCCGGGTTTCGAACCCGGGTCAGTAACCGGTCAACACAGACTTAACATTCAACACTTAAACCACTGCGCCACTGATGTTTCTTGTTAAATGTTAGAATCATTTAATTCATAACATGACTTTCCGAATTCAAAACCGGCGCCCAAAGTTCAGTCGTCGGAAATCCCGGCGATCTCGCGAGATTTAACGACATCTTCAGTTATAACGTAAACATTTACTAGGACATCGGTTATAACCGACGTCTGAGTCCGCGACACAAGTTATAACCGCCGGAGAAATTCTAACCGACGAATCAAGTCGGAAATCGGACCAAATTCATCGACGACTTGCCTTATAAATACCCCCTCGAACCTCTGCAAACTTTTTCGCTCAAAACCGCACCCTTTCTCGGCGAAAACTCACTCGCCGGAATATTTCTGCACATCGCCGGAAAACCGAGTCCTTCACTTCTAAGCCTTACTAAACCCCCTGAGCTTATACCGAAGTCACCCACATCCTTTTCAAGCGTTCTGAAGACTCGCTGCTGCAAGACACACGTCGCCGGAAGTGGTTGCTGTCGCCGGAGTTTCGCCGGAGAAACAGAGGAGTCCAGTCGGTATACTTTCCGCTTAAATCGTCCCTTCTTTTTATTTAATCTCACCTGTAATTAACTAAAAAACGCTAAAGAAACCGATTAAAACATCGAACCAGTCGGATTTCCGATTCTGGTTAAAACCAACGAAGAAGACGAAGTATCTGTAATGTATAAGTATAATTAAAATCAAGTTATAACTCGGGTTAGACACACAGTCCAGCGGTGGACTGTGTGCACATTAAACACACAAACGTCTCGAGTTCGAATCTTGTTCCACACACGCTGCCTTAATAAAATGCCTTTTTTTTGTTAACCGAACCGGAATCACCACTGTTATATGTTAAGTATATTAATAATCGGAATAATAACCAAGTTAGACACACAGTCCAGTGGTGGACTGTGTGTATGTTTAATCACAGGACACGAGTTCGAGTCCGATCTACTGCATCAATCCGGACAATTATTCAAACTTTTTTAAATACGGCATAAATGAAAATGCTTAGTTTGTATTTAAGAATAATAAAAATCAGTTAGTTAACAAGTTGGACACACAGTCCAGCGGTGGAGTGTGTGTTAGCATAAGCCACAGGTCCCGGGTTCGAGACCTGTGGAGCACACCGAGTCTTGGATTAAAATCGTTTTTAGAAAATAAAGGATTTTCTGTTTAAACTAATTAATATATATATATAATTAAAAACAGAAATATTTCGGGTTAGACACGTAGCTCAGTTGGTAGAGCTGCGTGCACGCGTACGGGAGGTCTCGGGTTCGAGCCTCACTCAGCGCACAATTACTCGCATACGAACCGGTCAAGGTCAAAGTCAACGGTCAACGATCAAAAAAGTCAAATTTTTTATTATTTTTATTTATTTATTTTAATTAAAAATCAATTAAAAATACTTAAAAATAACATTTGGTTAGAAAATAGCCTTAAACTCACAAAAATACACCCAACAATCCTACTAAAATGGATCAATAAAATCCGTTTACTTACCGAACCATAATGCTATTTATCTAGGTTAATTTCACTCGTGATTAAAACCACTTCGCGTGCATTCAACATCATCAACCGAACGCACCCACTGTGTGAGTGAATCTTACAACTCCCCTTTTTAATTACACGTTTTTGGGGTATGTCATGTGTCACAAAATAATTAACTCGTTTATTTAAACTTGTGCCATACCATATCGTGATCTAAACTTAGATTGTTTATATTGTTGTGATTATTTATTTCATTTTGTCAACTCATATGAAATTCATTCATTAAGCCCATCAGTTCCTCGTGGGAGACGAGTTGAACAATGCGTGCCTTAAAACCAATCCATTATTGTTCATGTGTGTGCCATTGAGTTTATATTGTTTGTAGTTATGTCTTTCATATTATCATGTTTATGCAATTCATTCATTAGGCCCATCAGTTCCTCGTGAGAGACGAGTTGAGCAACGCGTGCCTCTAAACGTTTCATTATTATTCATGTGTGCCTTATTTAATATCTAATGATTGTTGAATAAGTTTATATCTATTTTTACTCATGTGTGGTTGTGCACTCATTTTATAATCAATTAAATAAACTTGTTCAAATGTTTTCCATAGGATTCACTCGCCAACTTTATGTTGATCCAAAAACTCTTTTACACATGATACAGGTGAACAGGTTGAAGCGAGGAAAACATAGGAATTGCCTTAGAAGAAAACAATGAAGCTTAGATTGATGTTTAGGTCATTGATGTAACTATGATTGTAAATTTCCATTAAATTGTATTAATGAATATGAAACGTTAAAATAAATGTCATGAGCTTTGATGATAACCCAATCATGCCCCGATCACCTTTTCCACTGCGGGTCGGGGTGTGACAGGTGTGACGTGAGCAGCGGCGAAGGTGGATATTTTGATGGTGGCGGAGGTGGAGATGGATGGTGGCGGTGGTGGAGATGGACGGTGGTTGTTATGGGGAAGATGAGTGTGGCATCTTTTTTTTAATTTTTTAAATTGTTCAAGGGTTAGTGTTGGCAGCGGAGTTTGGGGTGGTGTTGTGGTGGAGGCGTGGTGGTGGGTTGAAGGTGGTGGTTGGTTGAATGTGATTGTGACGGTGGAGGTAGTGGTGGTCGGTTGACGGTGGAGGTGGTGGTGATGGGTTGAAGGTGGCGGTGGCTGTGGTGGTGGTGGGTTGATGGTGGAAGTGGTGGTGGGTTTTAGAGAGAGAGATATATATTTGAGAGGATGAAGATGAAGGTAGGTGGGTCATTTCTTTTTGTTTTTTTTTTATATTTTTTTAACTGTTTAGGGACAATCTAATAATTTCACACATATTTAACTGAAAAATCTAACATGGGTTAGTGATAAGGACCACCCGAGTGCAAAAATCACAACTACTGGGACCAAGTGTGTAATTAGTGAACCACTAGGACCAAATCTACAATATTTACAAACCACAGGTACCAACCAAACATTTAACTCTTTTTATTATATTAATATACGTTTAAAACTTCATCTTCTTCACAAGAAGAAACCCAGAACCCGACTGTTATGTAAAACCATTTGGTTTTCTTTGATTTGATCAGTATACATAAATTAAATTTGAAAAAGAATAGATTTGTACCGAACAGGCGAGGGTTGTTATTCCGACTGAAGATTCCGGCGATACTACGGCGGTTACCAAAATTTTACAGCGACTTGCGGCGAGGTTTCAGAGAGAATTTGGGAGAAATAGAGAGTAGTGAGCAAGTTTCTGAATAGGTTGGGCCTGCTATTTATAAGCGAATGGGAGTTTAATTTCGGATTTCAGTTACAACCGTTTTTGGTCAACAATTTGATTACCACATTGATTTATAACTGAAATGTGTTATGATCGAGTCATAATATGTGATTGGAAAACGGTTTCAGTGGTTTAATACACGATTTAAACGAGATTGAATGAGATTTGAGAGTTGCAGTCGCTGATATTTGGGCGGTTGTTCTTGAATTGATTTAAATGGTTTGTTTTAGTATAAGATTTATTTGTTTCCACCTAAATTCACAAGGGTGCGTGTAGTCCAGTAGTGTTGAGTGTGTTTTGTGTGGGTAAGGACCCAGGTTCAAAACCCGTAGTCCACACCCCTTTTTTTGTTATTTTATTATTGTTATTATTTTTTTTTAATTTTATTTATTGGTTTTATTTTTTATTCCTTTATTTATTTAATATATTAACTACCTAGCTTATTTATCAACCATAAAAATTAACTAACACAATTTATAGAATGAATAATGCGAAGCGAAACATTTAATAGATTCTTGAATTTTAAACGAGCGGGTTTTTGGAACTCGTTTTACGACGAATGTTACACCTATTACGTTAGACTCTATCATTCGCGATTGCACCCTTACTCTCAATGATCATGATTTCCCAATCGATCTTATTCCTATGAAGTTGGGTAGTTTCGACGTCATCATTGGTATGGACTGGCTTAGTCAGCATCATGCTGAAGTCATTTGTTATGAAAATTTTATTCGAATTCCTCTAGCCGACGGTCAAACTCTTCGTATTTTTGGTGAAACCCCATCCAAAGGACTCAAGTTGATGTCATGCCTTCAAGCTCGAAGATACCTTCACAAAGACTACATAGCATTCTTAGCCCACATTGTCAAGAAAGAGGGTAAGGAGAAGAAACTCAAAGACATTCCAATTGTTAAAGAATTTCCTCAAGTTTTTCCCAACGATGTTTCAGGACTTCCTCCTGTGCGAGAAGTCGAATTTCGAATCGATCTTGTACCTGGTGCTACACCAGTTGCCAAATCTCCATATCGGTTAGCCCCATCTGAGATGCAAGAGTTAGCTAGCCAGCTGCAAGAGCTGACTGACAAGGGATTTATACGTCCTAGCTCATCACCTTGGGGTGCGCCGGTTCTTTTCGTCAAGAAGAAGGATGGAACTTTTCGAGTGTACATCGACTATAGAGAGCTCAACAAGCTGACCATAAAGAACCGCTACCCTTTACCTCGCATAGATGACCTTCTAGATCAACTTCAGGGTGCCACCTGTTTCTCAAAAATCGACATTCGTTCTGGTTATCATCAGCTTATAGTACGTGAAGAAGACATTCCGAAGACTGCCTTTCGAAGTCGCTACGGTCACTACGAATTCATGGTCATGCCTTTTGGTTTGACCAATGCTCCTGCCGTTTTCATGGATTTGATGAATAGGGTGTGCAAACCCTACCCTCGATCGTTTCGTTATTGTCTTTATCGATGATATTCTTATTTATTCCAAGACCAAATCAGATCATGAACGACATCTTCGACTCATCCTAACACTTTTGAAAACCGAAAAGCTCTATGCTAAGTTTTCAAAATTTGAATTCTGGTTAAAGGAAGTTCAATTTCTTGGTCACGTCGTCAACGACAAAGGAATTCATGTCGGCCCTACAAAGATTAAAGCAGTGCAAGAATGGCAAGTTCCACGCACTCCTACTGAAGTTAGATCATTCCTCGGTTTAACTGATTATTATCGAGTTTCATCGCAAATTTTCTCATATTGTCTTACTACTCACAGCCTTAACTCATAACGGCAAGCCCTTCGTTTGGGGGCCCAAGCAGGAAGAGGCTTTTCAAACCTTGAAACAAAAGCTTTGTGATGCACCTATTCTCACTCTCCCTGACGGTTGTGAAGACTTCGTGGTCTATTGTGACGCATCAGGGCAGGGACTAGGGTGTGTCTTAATGCAAAGATGAAAGGTGATTGCCTACGCCTCAAGGCAACTTAAAGTTCACGAGAAGAAAATTTCACCACTCATGACCTTGAACTCGGAGAAGTCGTGTTCGCTCTAAAGATATGGAGACATTATCTCTATGGTACAAAGTGTGAGAGTTACACTGACCACAAGATCCTTCAACACATCTTCAATCAAAAAGAGTTAAACATGAGGCGACGACGATGCGTCGAACTCTTGAATGATTATGATAGTGAAATCCGTTATCATCCTGGTAAAGCTAATGGTGTGGTTGATGCTCTTAGTCGAAAGGAGTATGCTAACTCCATTCATCTTTTGTGTTCTCAAATCGTAACTGATCTTCAAAACCGCATTCACGCAGCTCAACATACTTCTGTCACGGAAAATGATGTACGAGATGAACTATCTTGTGGAGCTGAAACCAAGTTAGAATCCAAGTCCGATGGTATCCTTTACTATCTAAATCGTATTTGGGTACCTGATCCTGATAATTTCCGTACTTTTCTCATGAATGAGGCCCACAAAACACGATACTCTATACATCCGGGTGCTGATAAAATGTATCAAGATCTACGATACTCTTACTGGTGGCCTGGAATGAAGAAGGATATCGCCATTTTTGTCTCCAAGTGCCTCACATGTTATAAGGTTAAAGCTGAACATCAAAGACCCTCAGGATTACTCGTTCAACCCGAAATACCCGTTTGGAAGTGGGAAAACATAACCATGGATTTTATTACCGGGTTACCTCGCACCTCCAATGGGCATGATATGATTTGGGTTATCGTCGATCGTCTTACCAAATCCGCTCATTTTATTCCGATCCGCGAAGACTATAAAAACGAGAGGTTAGGTCGTATCTATATTGATGAAATCGTAAGTCGACACGGTGTGCCTTTAAGCATCATTTCGGATCGAGATGGACGCTTTACTTCACGAATGTGGCAAGCCGTGCAATCAGCGTAGGTACACGCTTAGATCTCAGCAGCGCCTTTCATCCTCAAACTGATGGTCAATCCGAGCGCACCATACAGACTCTTGAAGACATGTTGCGAGCATGTGTCATCGACTTCAAGGGAAATTGGGATACTCATCTACCATTAGTGGAATTTTCATACAATAATAGCTATTAATCGAGTATCGGTATGGCTCCTTTTGAAGCATTACACGGTCGTAAGTGCCGATCTCCTGTATGTTGGCACGAAATCGGTGAATCACAAATCACTGGACCTGAATTGATCCAAGAAAC
Organism: Scalesia atractyloides; assembly: GCA_947069175.1. Taxonomy (NCBI): domain Eukaryota; kingdom Viridiplantae; phylum Streptophyta; class Magnoliopsida; order Asterales; family Asteraceae; genus Scalesia; species Scalesia atractyloides. The sequence goes on from CAMTDV010000012.1 coordinate 92,795,657, forward strand.
AACCGATAAGATTCTTCAAATCCGCAATAATCTTCTAGCAGCTCAGAGTCGTCAAAAGAGTTATGCTGATAAACGACGAAAGCCACACGAGTTTTGTGTTGGCGATCAAGTACATTTGAAAGTATCACTATGGAAGGGAGTTGTTCGTTTTGGACAAAAAGGCAAGCTAGCACCTCGCTATGTGGGACCATTCAAAATACTCGAGAGAGTTGGTCCTGTAGCCTACAAGCTTGACCTACTAGAAGAACTCAGCAGGATTCATCCCATGTTCCATGTATCCATCTTTAAAAAGTGCCTAGCCGATGAAAACCTTCATATAACGTTGGAAGATATTCAGATTGATGAATCGATGCATTTCGTAGAGCAACTTGTTGAAATTATGGACATCGGTGAGAAATGTTTAAGACGAAGTCGAATTCCAATAGTCAGGGTGCGTTGGGAGTCAAAACGAGGACCTGAGTTTACTTGGGAACGCGAAGACTCAATGCGCGAGAAATACCCTCACCTCTTCCAACTAAAACCTACCACTACTTAAATTTCGGGATGAAATTTCTAAAAGTAGGGGATACTGTAACATTTGTCGTAAAATGGGTCTAAAACCCGCTCCATTTTGTAATTCAAGTATACATTATGATGTTCGTTACGTGTTATGTTAAATGCTTAAAGGTTTGATATATTATTTACATTAAATAATAAATAAAGTAATAAAGTAAAATAATAAGAGTTAATAAATAAAATATAACTAAAAATAATAATAATAACAAAAAGTGAAGACCGCAGTTATCGAACCCGAGTCTCCACTCAAACAATACACCAAACACACCACTACACCACACATTCATAACTGAAGTAATCCTAAATCAAGTAAACTTTATATCAAAACAAACCTCTGAAATAAAATTCAAAACCCCCGCCTGAAACGGCTGCAATCTCAATCCAACATCAAACATCAGTTTCAGTTCCGTTTTAAATAGAGGAAAACGTTTCAAAAATGTGCGTTAAACCCAATCATTGGGTCAGTTACAACCAAATGTGATTTCATAATCATTCGGTCATCAAGTTCTTTGACTGAAATCTGTCGAAACTGAAATCAACTTGAACCCAACCTTCAACTATAAATAGTGAACCTTAGACTCATTTAGAACTCGCCGACATTCTCTGCAAAACCTCTGTTTTTGAGATTCTCATCGCAGGAAAAATTGTTTGTTCGCCGGAAAAATCACCGCAGAATTCAAGTTCACATCTGTTTGGTATAATCACTTGAATCTTCTTCTTTTATCTTTAATTTTTATTACAAGTGGTGAATTATATAATAGTTATCTGATTAAACAGTCGGGTTATGGTTTTGCGATATAAAATGAAGAAGATGAAGTTGTATCAGTGTATAAGAATAATTAAAATCGATGTTTATACCGGGTTAGACACACAGTCCAGTGGTGGACTGTGTGCAAATTAAACACTTGGTCCCGGGTTCAAGTCTTATCACGCTGTCGATTCATATATTATCCCAAACGTTTTTATAACCAACATATAAATTAACACATTAGTGTATAAATCTAATATAAATTATAAATATTCCGGGTTAGTCACACAACCCAGTTGATGGGGCTGTGTGCAACGCGAGACAAAGGGCGCGGGTTCGAGACTGGTTATACGCAGCGAATTGTTAATAAAGCAAACCTTTTTAATTAATTAGAAATATGATTTAATTTAGTTAGTGTATATATATGATTAAATTCATATATATTTCGGGTTAGACACGTAGCTCAGTTGGTAGAGTTGCGTGCATGTAAACGGAATGTCACGAGTTCGATCCCCACACGCTGCCAAAACCATCAATCTGGCCGGTTCGACCCCAAAAACGGGGTATATTTTTTAATAAACCTTTTCTTTATTTTCCTCAAACTCCATAGAAAAATATAATAAAATAAGTCTTTTTAAACATAAAAATTAGTAATAAATACTATAAAATTATTTATAAAGTCTAATGAAATTCATTAAATAAAAATACTAATTTTAAATAAAGGAACATATTACCGAATTATTTCGTGAATATTTAGGTTAGTTTTCTCGTCGGCTGAAATCTTTAATCGTGCGCATTCATTATCAACTCAAGAAACGCACCCACTGTGAGTGAATTCCTACAAACTCCCCTTTTTATTCATGTTCTAGGGTGTATCATGTGTCGTTTATTTATATCGTTTATTCAAACACTTGTGTTACTACCATTATATGAACTAACGTGCTATGTGATAATTGGATTATTGTTATTTGTGGTTATACTTTCTCATTTCAGTCAAGCTTTCACATTAGGCCCATCGGTTCCTTTCACACGGGTATTGTATCGCGTTGCCTAATTAGATCGGCTTCATTTGATTGAGCCTTGATCTCACAGCTTATCATTTATCATGTTCATGTGTACATTGCTATATATTTATGTGGTTTGTGGATAGTATACATATATGTTTGCTCATATTTGGTTTATGCACATTTTTATTAAATTAGTCAACATATCATTTCTTTCAAATGTTCAAACGGGATTCACTCGCCAACTTTTGTTGACCCAAATCTCTATTTTTACACATGATACATGTGAACAGGTTGAAGCAAGGAACACATAGGATTGGGCCTTAGAAGATAAATAAAGCATTATTTGAATGTCATGTTTAGAACATTTTGAGCTTGTATGGTTTATGTGTTTGTTGGAATTTTTCCTTTTAATTTGGAATAATAAATATGAAACTTTATTATAGTAAATGTCATAAGCTTTGATGAAAACCCAATCATGCCCCGACTACCATATTCGCTGCGGGTCAGGGTGTGACATCACCGCTCATTGGATTGAACCGGCGACGTGACAAATGATGAAACGCACGATTTTGTTTAAATTATTTGATTACCCTTACACTGGTGAAACTATATATAAAGCAATCGACAAATGTATTACAACATACATATTGAAAAAAAGATTTTTTCAATATCTTTTGACAACGCCTCAAACAATACGGTTTCGTAATTCATTTAAAATTAAAATACAAACCGATTTGTGAGGGTATTTTTTCCATAGTCGATGTATTGCACATATCATAAATTTGGCCGTTCAAGACGGTTTAAAGGTTATTGAACCACAAAAAGAAGCTTTCAAAAAATGTTACGTCATATATATAGTCACACGCATAGACATTCAAAATATATAAAAATGTGTAAGGAAGCGGGTCGAATATGCTTAGGACCCAATTGGGACGTTGCTCATAGATAGAACTCGACTTGCCCCATGTTTAAAAAAACTATTTTGTAAAAAGAAAGTTTAATAGAATTTCATAACTCTTTGTCTAGTCGTAGAAAGATTTCGCCTTACCACCCATCGGGCTGGGCTACTATTGAAACGGTTACACAATTGCTTCAAGTTTTCAAAACATCAACAAAGACTTTATTGGGGGTTTATTATCCAACAAGTTCATTGTTGCTTCACAATTTGTTTAGAATGTGTTTATAATTAAACGAGATGTCGGTTAGAGGTAGACCATATTGTGATATGGTAACCCCAATGAAGGAAAAACTAAGAAAATATTTTAAATAACTACCCGCGATTTTCACTTGTGCTGCCGCTTTAAACCCTTGCTTTAATGTTTTCGGAACCGGGTCTTTGATTGAAAAAATTGCAAACGAGTTGAATTTGAACACCGAACAAGAACCTAACTTTGGTGAAGCCGCAAAAATTCGTTTCAACGATCAACTTTCAAAAATATTTGATGTTTATATAACAAAATATGGTACAACCTCGTCACACATTCATGAGTCAATGAGAAATGCCGCTTTCGGCGAAGGTTCAAGTATGGAAGATCAAGATTTGTATGTTTATAACCAATTGTATGATGAGTCGAGTCAAATGCAACGTGGTAACACTACTAGTAGCGAACTTGGTCGATATGGTGGGTCGAACTTTCTACAAATGATGACTTCACAAGAATTTCAAAAATTTTGATTTGTTGGCTTGGTGGAAAAGTAAGGAAGATCATTTTCCGATCTTAGCCACAATAGCCCGAGATTTACTAACGGTCCAAGCTTCCACGGTAGCTTCGGAAAGTGCTTTTTCTATTAGTGGTAGGGTGATTTCGATAAGGAGGACTCGACTAACACCAAAGGCGGTTGAGATGTCGATTTGCTTGAAAGATTACTTGGATGCGGCGGAGAAATGTCAACACATACGCTCACTCGAGGGAGAATTGGATTACGGAGGCGAAGTGTACAAGGACGAGGTCAAAGCCGAATTGACAACCCCAATGACTGACGAAGAAGCCGCATTGAATGACTGCCTACGAAATAGTTCAAGTTCGGGTTTGAGGGAAGAAGATTAAACGAGGCTATTCAAGATATATATTAGTCCCACTAAAAAATGTATATTAGTGGACGTTCTTGCGGCATAACCTTGTAACTTTATGTATTTCGTTTGTAACGTTTAGCGCTCGTTTTTTCATTGTTATATAACCGTTTGTCCAAGACCTAATGATATTATATTTTAACCGGTTTATTGTTAAGTTTTTATATAAAAAAATCCATTTCAGCTAAAAAAACTGCAAAACAGCAACAAAAAAATCCATTTTGTACTAATTTCTGCAGAACCGGTTTTACGAGTTTTTTTAACCGGTTATTATTAGTTAAAAAAACCGGTTTTTTCACCTGGTTTTTCCTTAAAGCCGGCTTATAACCGGTTCCAACTGGTTACACATTTCCATCAAAAAAACCGGTTTATAACCGGGACTGGTTTTTCATTTAACCGGTTTTTTAAGACGCCCATAATAACTGGTTCGGTTATTAACCGACACAGATTTCGAAAAAAAAACGATTTATACACCTCTAATACTACCTCTCCAGATAAACTTCAAGACTAAGGAATGATGGGATAATCGAGGTAGTCCCGTTTGAGGTCATTCGAGGTAGGGGTGTAAACGAGCCGAACCGAGCCAAGTCCGTTTAACTTATGAAAGCTCGTGCTCGACTTGATTCGAACTTTGTTTTTAAAGCTCTAGCTCGTTTATTATTATTAACTAAATTATAATATTATTTTAATATAATTAAGTTATTTTTCAAAAATTTATAAATACTAGTTATTATTATTAAAAAAAAGACATTTAATATATTAAAACCCTATAAATAAGAAACACTTTAGGCTTAGATTGGTTGTACCATGGATTTGGGGTGCTTTTAAAAAAATGATTGTGGTTTTGATTCATACATGCGTCTACTCCCCACCATACAACTCGTTTTCGTCAAAAATAAATATCTGCTCACCCCCGTCTCTCTCACCATTCTTCGCATCTGAGCACTCTCCGAATCAGGTAATTTAACAATTAACAAAATATTCTTTCTATTTTTTATTTTTTTCTGTGAGAACACGTTCAACAAACTCACTATTGTTGATCTGTCATTATAACATAAGCCTCTAGCTTCTTGTTAATAATAGATCACATTCATGTAATCACAAGATAAATAAACCACTAGCATATCATTAACTGATAAACATCAAACTCCACAAAACAAACCAAATAACCGTTTTTCTTTTGCCCAAGTTACATCATCCTTTTCCTAACAGAAACACAGTCGCCAACAACTCGAATCATAACCGAAAACAATATAAAAAGACTTACTTCGGGTTGCTCGTTTTCTGCTTTGCCTTTTCAATCAACGGTCTCAACTGCTTCTTCTCCGCAAGGATCTTCAAGAAGTTAAACAAAAACGGAATGTAATTATGCTTTCTCCTAATGTTCTCAGTTCTCCATTTCTTAAACTTCTCCTCCTCCACCAGAATCTTCTCAGTTGCACCCTCGATCCCAGCGTTAACTTCATAAAGCGACTTGTTCAACGCCTCCACGTTGCCGCCATCCACCACCCTTTCCGACTGCAATGCCGCCAGCTGCTGCAGCAGCCGCTCCCTCCTCCTCTGCAGCTCTTTAAGCTCGCTGTGTACATTTCTTTCCGGTTCTTTATTATAGCCATGAGGTTGAACCGTATTTCACTCTGTGAATACCTTTCGATCCTTTCTTGAATCACGGGCTGGACCACTTTGAGCCAGTCCATGTCACCTTGACCGCCTGAGCATGGCCCCAGGCTGATGGGCCCCTCTTTTAGCCCGTCGAGCTCGTACAGGACACCGTCTACTGGTATGTAGCTTATGAAATGGTACACGTCATCGTCTTTTCAGCGGCTTTTTGTTCGTCGGGAACAAACGGTTCGGGCCTTGCGAAACTGTTGTGAGCGGTTCGGATGGCGTCACTGTTGTTTATGGCTAACCCTTTGAGTTCAGGAGGGAAGGCTTTTGAGAATTCTTTTAGGGCTGATAACTCGGGACCGATATCGACTTCTGGACAGTTCATGAGAATGGAGAGGATGGCTTGAGTAGCACATGCATTGTTGATGACCTGAAATATGTAATTTTCAAACCGGTGGTGAAAATATAAAGGGGCAATTTCATATATACCCCTACAAACTTGCGAAATATCATAATTAGCCTTGAAAAGTTATAAATATCAATATACACTTTCATAGTAAATGTCATATATACCCAATTCACTAAAAACAATTTAACAAATGACTATTTTACCCTTGATTTTCTAGAACCTTGAGATCTCATATATGACCTTTAACTTCAAATATTATATTTACTCATTTCTAGATTAATTTATTTAGTTTAAATATCCTATATGAAGAATATTATTGTTTATGAAAAAGGTGAAAAAAAATTTAAGCTAAATGGGGTTATTTAAAAATATGAAGTTAAAAGATGAGCATATATGAAAACTTGAAGTTAAAAATTTAAGGGTAAAATGATCATTTATTAGAATGTTTTTAATAAATTGAGTATATTTGATATTTTAACTATTTTGTATGTATGATATTTTTAGTTTTGGTTGGGTATATGAAAATTTTCAAGTTTGTAAGAGTATATATGAAATTAATCCAAATACAAATATCAACTATTTACCATCTCTTTTAACAATCGAATTGTAGTTATGAAAAACTCACCTGGCTAGCAAAAAACAAGTTTGGGTTTGGATCTTTGATTACAAGACGTTCATCTTTCTCACCAGCACGCCACTTAAATAGAAATATCAACCCATAAACTGGCCTGCAAATTCAAGAAAAAATATAAATATGACATTTCGAAGCAGTGTTGTTACATCATGAGCACAAGCATAACCAGGATTAAAGATTCACCTAAGACTGTTTAGGGAATCAAGATCCAAGGAATACAACTCCTCAACCTGCATAACAAATTCATTTTAGAAATCTATAATGTAGATATTCACCATTTTCAGTATTTATGATATAATCAGGAGACATCAATCAATCCCCTATGTTTCTTCAAAATCCATAAAAATTTGAGAATATGCTTCTCAATTATACAGATTTCTAATTCTAATTGCATCTATGTAGTTAATATCCCAATATCTCACAGATATATCAGTGATATATCGGTCTCTTGGTGAGACATGGGTGCAAAATATCGGTACCGATAATATCGGCGATATTGACTAATATTTGACGGATATATCACCGATTGTCCCGATATCAGTACCTTTCTTCTTAGTCCTACCATCCGTCTTTCTTCTTATTGTTGCTATTAGTGTTTTAAGTCTTTGTTGGTTGTTAGTGTTAAATGTTGTGCTTTAAGTCTTAGTCAGTTCCTAGTTGCTACAATTGTTAGTGTTTTGCAAGTTGCAAAAGAATTTGTTAATGGTAGGAGAGTAACTAAGTTGTTAGTGTTAAATTGCTATATATATATATATAATATATATAAATAAAATTTAGCATGATATTAAAATTACCGATATCCCAACGCGATAACCGATATTTTACCGCATTAACTACTTAGAATTGCATGAAACATCACAAGAAACATTGAAAACACAAAAGTAAGTTAAATATGTAGAGACATTTATTGTTTGATTTGAAGCTCTAGAGAAAATTAGGAGCCTTTAATGAGGAATGGAAGATGTATTATTCAAGAAAACAGAAGAATAAGAATACGCTTCACGTAAACAATACCTGCACTCCTTTTACTTGCATTTGTTGTATAAGTTCGGTAAAAACACCTGGAAAATGAGATGATGGTTTCAATTGATATTAGCTAAATTTCAAACTATATCAATAATATCTTGAATAACAATTCTAATGATCTATGTTTGTTCTTCTCTTTTATCTCACTCAAATTATCGAAGATGATTCTGGAAACATACAATCTAAGAATTAAGATTATTTTTTATTTTTTATGCAACCGTAAGCAATAATAAGCTTGTGGCATGAGATAAATAATGTCTCCATAAAAGTGTTGTTTAATATGTCCCTTAAGTGTTTAAGAATGAGTAGCTCCAACTCTAGTAAACAACCTACATTAAGTGTGGAGAGTACACACAAGAATCTAAAATAAGAAAACATACCGGGATCAGATTCAATGGTGCACCAAGACATGATTGCAAGTTAATCTGCTGCAACAGAAAATTCAAATCATCGATTAACTTGCATTTTACAGAAGATACCATATATACATATATCATGCAAGTATATACATCAATACGTATACAAATAATGACATAACCCGTCCAACGTTCGCTAAATCATGGACGACCATAGGAGCACTCATCAAAGATTCAAAGAAGACCATAGGAAAATTGATTAATACCCTACTATACCTTATGTAAAATTTTAAATAAAAATCCTTAGAAGATACCATCTGCCAAGGTTTAAAAGAACGGAATCGAGCCTCGAGGCGTTTACCCTTCTTCGCCTCGTGTCGCCGCCTCACGAGGCGTAAGCCCGGGGCAGAATTAAAAAAATAAATATAAAATTATATGTCTTAGAAAAATAATAATAATGATAATACTAACTAATATCATCATCAAAAACACACATAAATTGCTTGAAATTGACATAAAAACAAATATATCCAAAACCCCTGAGGCGCACATAGAATATAAACCCCTGAGATGAATCGTTTTTTTATAACCCCATGCCATCTGCCATCAACAATTGGAGACTATAACTACTAATCTGTATGCCCAATAAACGTACCACCTTCCAAAATACTATAAATCAAGAAAGTAGTCATTTTTTTTAAAACCCCATGTCAGAACACACATAATTCGCTGACGAATTTCGTTTTGGTTCGTCCGATCCAATTCGGAAAAACAATTCAAATGTAATAGAGAAGAAATCGAAGTTGCTGAATCAAAGTTTACCTGCTGCTGATTGAACCTTACCTTCCCTGCCCTGCTGAATCGTAGAATGAACGAAGATTGTTTTTTAGGTTTAGAAGATGAACAGGAGGGGAGTATAGCCACATTCATAGTGAAATAATTGGTTTTTTGCGAGCGATTTTTATTTACTCTCTCTTTGTTATTAACAGATTTTTATTTTTTTACCTGCATAGTTAAATTATTTTGAGCTTTTTTTAATACTCTCTTTTTGTTGTTAACATGTTTTTCACTACTACGTGTCTTCTTATTTTTCTAGATCAAACACATTTCTTTATCATCTTTCTCATTAGTTCCAAAATATCTTTTTATCATAAAAAACCCACCACCTACCCAACTCCTTCTGCTTTTTGCAAAACATGGCTTCCGTAAGCCACTTCCTTCTTCAGATGAGGTTCTTATTTCCGTAAGCCTGATAACCCAAATGACTAGGTAACTCGTCTAGGTTATGCCTTAATTAACTGATAACCCAGACATAGATTTAACAAGTCTTGGTTACAGAACTTGACCATGCCAAATGGATTATTAGTATCACGTTCGATGAAAGGTTTGAATTCTTTAGTTATATGATAATTAACTAAAGAGTGTACCCCAAACTCATGAAAGAGTGTTTATGAGGTACGGGTAAGAATCGGGCGTGTATGCAAGTATATGTGGAAACGAGATAAATGTGTAGGAATGTATGAATAGATTAATTGTATGTTAGTAGATGGAACCTATTAGTAAACACGAATAGAAATGAGTATGCACGTAGGTTGGTGTGAAGGAGACTTATATGTTTAGTAGTTTGCGACTAAGAATTGTTAGTATGAATATGTGAGAATGTAAGTTGTATGTAAGAGTTTGGATAGAGGGGTAGGTGTATGAAGTAGGATTTATCATACTCGAAGTAGTTGGATTAGATAAAATGTATGCGTGTTATTGAACCATATGTATTCGAATGAGTGAGACTTGTATGTATGTATGGTGTAAATATACATGAGTATTAACGATGCTAACTAGGTTGCCTTTGAGAATGAAATGAAATGCAGGTACATTATCATTGACTTATTGAAGGTTAAACACCGTGATAAAATGCTTGGATTAAGAAAAATGACCGAATGGAATGTATATGAGGACCGAATGCGACACGATCCTATAATTATGAATCTTAGATTATACATAATGTCACCAACTACTAATGATGTGAATGTATTTGGTGAATGCAGGTTGTACAGAATCACGGATCATCATCACGAGGTGTAAGCTGTCGAAGATCGAGTCATAAGATAGATTGTACGGGAATGTGTAATTATGAAATTTAGTAAACATAAGTTATGTTTTATTTAATAAATGAGAACGAGGAATGTATTTATTGTAAAAGAGTTATTTTAAATGGACTTTTAAGTATGTCAAGACGTTTATAAAGAAAGAAATCTTAAGGCTCGTATTTCCCGTTGCGTCTTTATGGTTAAAACGTGTTAGGGTCTTACATTGTGAAATATCCGCTAGTGGAATTCCGTCCTAACATGGATTGGCTGAATCGATGGAGGATCCTTTTGAGTACCGACTATCTGATCTCTGATTAGGTGACAATCAACCTCAATATGTTTAGTTTTCTCATGGAATACTTGATTTTGGCTATATGTATAGCTGATTGATTATCATAGTACAATCGCATCAAGTCTTCAGAGATAACCCCAAGTTCTCTGAGAAGACGATGAACCCATATCATCTCTGATGTAACATCTGTCGTAGCTCTGTAATTGATTCAGCACTTGATCTGGATACGGTGTGTTGTTTCTTACTCTTCCAGGACACAAGGTTTCCTCCAACGAAAACACAATACCAAGTGGTGGATCGTCGGGAAATATGACAACCTGCCCAATATGCGTCTGAGAACCAGATATACGTCCATCTTCATCTTCTGTGAAAGCGCCCACCCGACAATGACCTTGATCAGAATATAAGATCCCTAGGCCTGGTGTGGCCTTGAGATATCTTAAGACACGGAGAACAACATCCCAGTGTCCCGTGTACGGAGTGGCCATGAACTGACTTAGGACACTGACGACAAAGGAGATATCTGGTCGGGTAATAGTTAAGTAGTTATGTTTTCTGACCAATCGTCTATATCGCTAGGATCTTTCATTGACTTCCATCCTCTAGAAGAGCTTCCTCGTAGGAAGCATAGGACTGTCAACCGGTTTGCAACCTAGTAAGCCACACTTAGTTAGCATATCAAGAACATACTTTCTTGACAGAGAAGTATTCCTTGTGGGGAACGAGATACTTCTATACCAAGGAAGTACCGAGGTCGACCCAAGTCGCTAATCTAAAACTGAGACTGAAGGAACTGTTTAAGATTGGTAATCCCTTCTTCATCATCCCCAGTAACTATGATATCATCCACATAAACAACTAAGATGATCCGTCATCCCTGATGATGCCTGAAGAATACGGAATGATCATATGTATTGCGAACCATTCCAAATTCTCCCATAACACTAGAAAACCAACCAAACCATGCTCTAGGAGATTGAATAAGGCCATACAAAGAACGACGTAGTTTTCATACTTTGGATGCCCTCATCCTCAATAATGAACCTTGGTTGTTGCTCCATATAAACCTCCACCACAAGAACACCATTAAATAAGGCGTTCTTGACATCAAGCTGGTGGAGCGGCCAATGATGAATGGCAGCAAGAGCAATATAAATACGCATCTTGGGAACTGAGGAGAAAGTCTCATCATAATCAATACCATAAACCTGGGAATAACCCTTGGCGATCAAACGAGCTTTCAGACGATGCAGAGAACCATCAGGGTTAAGTTTAACTGTGAAAACCCAGCGACAACCAAGAACACGCTTACCAGGAGGAAGTGGTTCAAGATCCCATGTATGATTACCCCTTAAAGCCCTAATTTCTTCTTCCATAGCTTGACGCCATCCTGAGTGAGCAAGAGTTGTCATCACATTTTTGGGAATCAGATAGGAATCAAGTGAAGTGGTGAAGGCATGAGATTCTATAGAGAGGTGAGCGTAAACGACATAGTCCTAGATGGAATAACGGGTGGGTGTCTTGGTTCTTTTCGGAAGGAAATAGGTATATCAGGATACGGTGCACCTGAGGATCATAGTTAGCGGTTTCTGGTAATGGAGAGATGGGTTCAGTGTCAGGTGGTGGAACTGTGGACGTACCAGATGTAGAGGCAGGTTCTGAATCAAGAGTCTCTAACGTCGAATGCTTACCTCGCCGAGCATATGTGAAGAGTAATGGTGTAGGGTCTGTCCGTAGGCCCGAAGCTGCAGGAGTTGGAACTGTGGCGTCTGGGACCGGAGGGGTAGACGGAGCAGTAGACACAGGAATGAGAGGGAGGATGGGGGATTCGATAAATCGGGTTCTAGAAACGGATCGGACACAAGAGTAGAGGATGTAGGAATGAAAGGACATTCCTCGTGGAAGATAACGTCAGATTTAGTAAAGTAGCGACCAATAGAAGGACTATGACATCGATAGCCTTTCTGGACACGTGAGTAATCCACAAGATACAACGAATGGCTTGGCATCGAGTTTAGGGGTCCCTGGACGATGATCATTATCACACCTTGACCCGTAGCGGAAATGGTAGTCGGGGCATGATTGGGTTTTCATCAAAGCTCATGACATTTACTATTATAAAAGTTTCATATTAATTATATCAAATTAAAAGAACTATTCCAATCAACACACAAACCATACAATCACCAAATGTTCCAAACATGGCATTCAAGAAATGATTTATTCTTCTTCTAAGGCCAATCCTATGTGTTCCTTGCTTCAACCTATCACCTGTATCATGTGTAAAAATAGAGTTTTGGGTCAACAAAAGTTGGCGAGTGAATCCTGTTTAAATATTTAAATAAATGATATGTTGAGTAGTTTAAAAAAATGTGTATAACCAAATATGAGCAAACGTATATGTAAACAATTCACAAACCACATAAGCATCTAGCAATGTACAGATGAGTATGATAACTGATGAACTGTGAGATCAAGGCTCAACAAACGGACCGATCTAATGAGGCACGCGATGCTCTACCCGTCTATATAGGGAACTGATGGGCCTGTTATGAATGCATGACTGAAATGAGAAAATAAATAATGAGCTGTGAGATCAAGGCTCAATCAAACGGAGCCGTCTGATTAGGCAATGCGATGCTCTACTCGTATCCAACGATGAACTGATGGGCCTAATGTGACAGCTTGACTGAAATGAGAAAGTATAACCACAAATAGCAATAAACAAAAAATCACATATCACGTCAGTTCACCTAATGGTAATAGCACAAGTGTTTGAATAAAAATTATAAATAAACGACACATGATACACCCTAAAACATAAATAAAAAGGGGAGGTTTGTAAGAACTTACTCAAGTGGGTGCGTTTCTTGAGTTGATAACGAGCGCGCACGACAAGAAAACTAACATAAATATTCACGTAATAATTCGGTAAATATATTTCTTTTGTTTGAAATTAATATTTTTATTTTAGGACTTTTATTAGATTTTAAAGAGTATTTATTACAATTTTAGAGCTTAAAAAGTCTTATTTTTATAGGTATTTTTAGGAATTTTTGAGCAAAAATAAAGAAAATAGGTAATAAAAATATACCCCATTTTAGGGGTTGAACCGGCCGAGTTTGTGATTATTCGCAGCGTGTGAGGATCGAACTCGTGACCTCCCGTATACGTGCACGCAGCTCTACCAACTGAGCTACGTGTCTAACCCGGAATATATCCATTTTTAATTTTATATATATACATACTAAGTTACACCATAATCTGTTTATATTAAAAAGGTTTGGTAATTTCAGAATGCATGTAACCGACCGGACTCGAACCCGCGACCTGAGCTTCGTGTTGCACAAGCCCGACCAATTGGACTGTATGTCTAACCCGGAGGATATAAGATTTTTATTACTCTTATATACTTACTAGCACAGTTCATATATAAGTTTAATTAAAAAGGTTTGAATATGGGAGCGGATCGGAACATGTATGAACTCGAACCCGGGACCTTGATCTCGAATGCACACAGTCCATCCACTGGACTATGTGTCTAACCCGGTGTATATACCGCTTTTAAATTGATTTAAACAAATTCTCACTTCGTTTCATTCAAATTAAATAAACTGAAACACCAACTGGATTTGATAAATTTCTACTATTATTAGATACTTGCTATATATGTATATATATGATTTATATAAACAAAAATAAAAAGGATAGAGTAAAGAATTATACCGAAACGAAGGAACTTAAAATTTCCGACGGAATTCTGGCTAGATTCAACTTCCGGCGCGGTGTTTTTGAGGAACAGAAGGTTGGAAAGAGTTTTAGGATGAATATGCATTCTAACTGAACTCATGACCCTCTATTTATAGTCGAATTTGGTCATAAGATTTGATTTTCTTTCGGTTTCGGTCAAATCCCATTATGGGTGATGATTGCAACTCATAACTAAAAACATTTTGCTCATTGATTGAGTCAGACTCTTGATTACGAACGGTTACAACAGTTAATTGAAAGAAAAAAACGACATTTGAATTAATTGCCTAAATGATTTCACCCGCTGGGCGGGATTCCGAACCAGTTTCAAAGGATGCATATAAGTATATATATATATATATATAAAGGGTTATTTGATTCATACAGATGTTGGGTGTGCTGCAGTGGTGTGTATGGTGTTTGATTTGGGTGGAGACCCGGGTTCGATCCCGCGGTCCACCCTTTATTTATTTTTTGGACTAAATACATATATTTTTATATATTTTATTTATTATTATTATTTTATGTTTATTATTATTTATTTTACTAATACTAATAATATAACTAATTTCTTAAATAAATACGTAACGAAAAATCATAACATATACTTGAATTACAAAAACGGAGCGGGTTTTAGAACCCCTTTTTTGTCAGATGTTAACATATGCAACACATCTAAGATTTTGGGTGGAAGTGGAAACATAGTACCTTTAGAAAAAGGATAGAAAACGGGGTTTGACCATAAATAGAGTGAGGGCATACGGTTAATAAGGTAAGCGGCACTAAGGACAACGTCCACCAAGAAACGATGAGGAATATGAGAATGGATCATGAGAGTGAGAGTGATGTCTAATAGATGTCGGTTCTTGCATTCAGCGACACCATTTTGTTGTGGTGTATAAAGCAAGATGCCTCGTGAATAATGCCATTAGATTTTAAGTAAGAAGAAAAGTCAGCGGACAAATATTCTTTTCATTGTCTGTACGCAAGGTTTTAATTGAGGTTTGAAAGCATGAAATTCATGAAATATTGAACATACTTCAGCACGAGATTTCAATAGATAAACCCAAGTAGCACGAGAATAATCACCAATAAAGGTAATAAAATATTCAAAAGCCAAAGTTTATTTCATAGGACATGGGCCCCAGACATCAGAATGCTAAAGTTCAAACAAAGTACTGACTCGATTAGACACTCTAGGGGATAGGGACGCCTGGTATGTTTACCAAGTTGACATGACTCGCAATGAAAATTAAAAGAAGATGGAAAATTCGGTCTCATTTGCCTCAGAACCGTTGCAGAAAAGTGCCTAGCCGGCAGTGAGCCTTGTGATACTAGAATCACATATGTTGGCTTTATGGTGTGACGACAAAGACATACGATAGAGGCCTCCTGATTCAAAACCATGTCCCAATCAATCGGTTCATCCCCAAGTTCCTGAATGTCACACCCCGTATTTTCAACCAAACACCGGTGGGCTCGGGTGGGGAATATCATGACATAAAGTTGATATCATCATAGTCAATTAAACACAGCACAACGGAAGTCTTGGATTTAAATTACTATTACAAACCGAATGTTCGAAATACAAAATAATATACAGGCTCGTAATAGAAGATCCACAGGCGGATCATAAATTGTATAAAGAAAGAATGTAAAACAGACTTTGGGCAGATCTAGGATTTGCAAGATCCTCTTATCACTACCGAGCACTTCCAGCCTATTTTTGTATTGTACCTGCAAGCTTAGTCTTTTGAAAATACGTCAGCTTTCGCTGGTAAATACACCCAACTGACTCATTTTAAAAACATTTTTAAGTGCACAAAACTTGGGAAAGTTGACTGTCCAACCTTGTTAACAGATTCACATGTTTGTCCATACATACAGGGCCCATACAAAAACCGAGACATGATTAACGTACACACCACTTATGAACTCACAAAGGAGTTATCCCCAACAAGTGTGGGTAGTTGCATTTGAGCGTCTGTCAGATGTATGCCTACACCCTGCGCTAAGGTCGTGGCCATTATCTAATGTAATGAGCCGAGGATATCCAGGACACGGTAGTTAACCCCCGATGTTTAAGTTATCAAACAAAACTGATTAAAATGGAATATGCGGATTTACTAGCCACAATCCGGCATTCGATTGATCCCATTTCCGACCAAGCGGTAATAATTTACCGTATCCCAAGCCCGTATAGGGAAAATAAGTTGAGAGTATTTACTTGAGCTATTCTTCGTTTAAACGCAAGATTTATTAACTCGGCCGTACACAAAAGTACTAAGTGCAGATAGCATTTACCGGCAAGTCTCTAGTCTGGATTATGGCATAAGCCAACCAATTAAATACCAACGGTCTTATTTAAGTCATTGACTTAGACCGACTAGCGTACTTGATCAAAACGTAATTAAACGATATTGGATAGAATGTAGTTTAATCCCAACAAGTACTTTGACTTGTATAATATGGATAAACTATAAACATTCTGGATTTTGAAACTTAAATGACAAGGTTAGACCCGTTTCGGTTAATTTTCTTAACTAGTTATATATGCTTAACCGTACGCATATTAGTGATATCAGGTAACCGATAAGTCATGGACAAGTTCTATATGCCATTATATTTTAAATAAGTTGTAATATCAGTAGGATATCAACTTATATGCCCGTTAAAGTTTTAAATTGAAACTATGCCTCATAAGGGCGTTTCGGGAATTTCATACCGTGTAAATGGGACTTGAATATAATTTAATGTTATCACATAAGTATTCTGGAAAAATAACTTATTTATGATATAATATCAGTAGGACATTAATTATATGTGTAATTTATCTTTTATGACCAAACTATGCACCAAAAGGGCATTTTGGTCATTTTACACCATTTTATAAATATTATTTGGGATTCTGAGTTCATATCATATACCTACTGTAAAAATGTTTAGAATAAGTTTTGAAATCAGTAGGTAACAAATCTTGGTTGATAAATTGTAACACCCTGTAAAAATCGTGTCCAATAGTATAGTGACACGTGTAATATTTTTATTTTTAGTCTATTAAAGACTAATAAGGACTAAAAGGTCAACATGCTCAAACTAAATCTCTGAGTGATCGCTGATGCAACATGCATAAAATATAGCCTCTGATTGACCTTTTGTGTCCAACATGCTTAAATCATACCTCTGAGTGATCGTTAATGTCAACATGCTAAAACTTGGCCTCTGAGTGACTGTTATGTCAACATGCCCAGCCTCTGAGTGACATCGGAGTCAACATGCTTATAATGAGCCTCTGAGTGATTGTTTAGAAATCCTAACTCTCATACGTGCCAATTGTTGGACGTGAGGGTTCAATTCTGTATATATGTGAAAGTTGGATGATGGATGGATTAAAAGTGTCAACATGTTAATTTATACCTCTGAGTGACCTTTTAACGAACCGAGAGCTCGACAATGTCCGGGCATATTCCCGGGTATGCTAATTATTGGCTACAGAGGGCTAAAAGTACCAAAAAGGTGTTTAAAAAGGTTTTAGAAGCTTCATAAGTTAAAGGGCCAAAGTGTTAAACTTTGAAACTGGCCAAGAGGCGGTCGCAGGCTGCGAGAGACCAGGCCTGGGTCTCTCGCGGGGCGCGAGAAAGGGTCTGGAGCAGAAAGTTTTGGCTTGGCTCCCAAACAAAGCTCCAAAACAATTAATTCGAAACTATGGACTTGCAATCAGCTATGACGTTTTGGGACACTTGTAACCTTCCTCTCACACCCCTAAACACCTGGCTTCACCTCCTTTGAGTTCTCCAACTATAAATAGGTGCTTAAGTTCACCATTCCAACTTGCACCTTTCTCATTTATTCACTCTTCTCCCTCCTCTGGAAGTTCCTGGCTAAAAGAGCATCTAACATAGTTTTTTTCACCCTAGGAATCACTGGTAAGTGTTCCTTCCATGTGCATTTTCGTTTATAGGCTTTTATAGCCAAAAGTCAAGCGCTTTACGGAAAACACTTGGACTTTCGGTTAAGACCATTATGGTCCAGCCATTTTCGAAATGAACATGGCTAAGTGATCATAATAAGGTAGGTGTTAATCCCTATAAACGGCACCTCCTGAAGATCATGTTTGCTAGAGCAATTGATGGGTCAAAGTTATGATATTAAAAAGTCAAACATGACATTTTTTGGAAAAATCATAAATTGATCTTATATATGTTATGAAACCTATTTTGACACTTAAACAAGTTGGTAATAATTATTAGAACATGTAAGAACATGTCCGGCTCGTCAATTTCAGTTCTAGGGTCGGTTCGCAACCGAAAGTCGCGAAGTTTGACTTCTGCTTTGACTTTTGATTCTGACCCAATTTAGATTAGTTACCTACTGATCTAAAGTTGCATTATGATCATAATATAATGTAGCAATAACCCTCTGAGGTTATATTACATGATCATAATCAGAATCTAAGTTTATACGCATGTTCCATAATTATGCCATTTTTGACTAAAATGCCCTTTTTGCATAAATCAAGGTTTTAAATAATAATGAACTTGAAAATGAGTTTTCTATTGATAATATTATAATTAGGATTATTGAGGATGTTAAACCAAGTTATAAACTGAGTTTTCAAGCAAGTCCTTAAACTATGTCGATAAATGATGATTTTAGCCCTTGTGGCTCATAAAATAGTTTTAATCAAATCTTTTCAAGGTAAATCTTTTACCTACTGATATGTTATATTAAATAACATATCCAAGATATTAATCTTACCAAATGTCATTTTTCATTAAACATCGCATAAAAAGTCATTTTACGACATAAGCGTCGCTTCGGCGCATAGTATGGTTTTAAACCATATTAATTGACCAAGACTTGTTACCAACTGAATTTAAAACTTATTTTGAACATATTTACACTAGGTACATGCTATAAACTCAGAATCACAAATAATTTATAAACGTTGTGTAAAATGACCAAAATGCCCCTTCGATGCATAGTTTGGTCATAAAAGATAACTTACACGTATAATTGACATCCTACTGATATTATATCATAAATAAATTATTTTTCCAGAATACTTATGATTATAAACTTAAAATATATTCAAGTTCCTTTTGTATGGTATATAATTACCGAAATGCCCTTATAAGGCATAATTTCGTTTTAAAACCTTAACGGGCATACAAGTTGATATCTTACTGATATCTTAACTTATTCAAAATATAATGGCATATAGAAATTGTCCATGACTTATCCGGAATTTAACCGAAACGGGTTTAACCTTGTCATTTAAATTTCAAAATCCAGAATGTTTATAGTTTACCCATATTGTGCAAGTCAAAGTACTTGTCGGGTTTAAAATACATTCTATCCGATCATCGTTTAATCAAGCGTTATACGTCTTGATCATGTACACTACTCGGTCTAAGTCTATGACTTAAATAAAGACTGTTAGTATTAATTGGTTAGCTTATGCCACAATCCAGATTAGGGCCTTGCCGGTAAATGCTATCCGCAATTAAGTACTTTTGTATACGGCTGAGTTATTGAAATTAAAATAAGACTAGCTCAGGTAAATAATCTCGACTTATTTTCCCTATACGGGCTTGGGATACGGTAAACTATTACCGCTTGGTCATAAATGGGATCAATCGAATGCCGGATTGTGGCTAGTAAATCCGCATATTCTGTTTTAATCAGTTTAAGAAAATTAACCGAAACGGGTCTAACCTTGTCATTTAAGTTTCAAAATCCAGAATGTTTATAGTTTATCCATATTATACAAGTCAAAGTACTTGTTGGGATTAAACTACATTCTATCTAATCATCGTTTAATCTAGCGTTATACGTTTTGATCAAGTATGCTAGTCGGTCTAAGTCAATGACTTAAATAAGACCGTTGGTATTTAATTGGTTAGCTTAAGCCATAATCCAGACTAGAGACTTACCAGTAAATGCTATCTGCACTTAGTACTTTTGTGTACGGCTGAGTTAATAAATCTTGCGTTTAAACAAAGAATAGCTCAAGTAAATACTCTCGACTTATTTTCCCTATACGGGCTTGGGATACGGTAAATTATTACCGCTTGGTCGGAAATGGGATCAATCGAATGCCGGATTGTGGCTAGTAAATCCGCATATTCCGTTTTAATCAATTTTGTTTGATAACTTAAACATCGGGGGTTAACTACTGTGTCCTAGATATCCTCGGCTCATTAGATTAGTTAATGGCCACGACCTTAGCGCAGGGTGTAGGCATACTGTTGATACAGTTTTGTGTCTGTCGTTTGTTCTTAATTACAGTTGCAATTGTACGGTCTTTGCTCAAGTGTCTCTATAGGTTTGGTCGTGTCGAACAGATCGAGATATCCTTCTATCTTGATCTTGTATGACATCTTAGCTTGTCTGTGTTAATCAGTTGCATGTGTGCATACTAATAAGTCTTGTGTACGTCAAGTCTACACACGTTCTCCAAGAATGAGAATTCTGTGCGAGTCAGAGAATTCGTACGAAACAGAGGTTTCGTGCGAATCATTGAGTGGTTTCGTACGAAACATGTATTTCGTATGAAACAGCTGACTCGTATCAATTCTGGAGATGTGACTCGTGTGAATTAGTATGCTTCGTATGTCTAGAGTTGTGTTTCGTATGAAATCTAGACGGACACTATATAAGCAGACATGCACCTCTCAGTGAGAGTTAGCCTTTTGTCCAGAAGTTAAAAGAACGAGCTAGAAAACTGATCTTTTGGTGAGATCTCTAAGTTAGCATTTTTGGTGAAGACGAAGACACAAGAACACAGCAAGTTGGTTTGAGTCATACGAGCATTGTGTGTATATGTTTGTACTTGTTCTCAATCATTAATCAAGATAGTGAATCTTTGGTTATCCCGTGTTCTTTGCTTTGCTTTGGTTGCATGCACACTTGGATTCCGCACTTGTGTGTATGTTATATGAACAAGGAATAGGTTTGACATCCTCAGGTGGACCTACAAGTGGTATCAGAGCTTGGGCTCTTTCCTTGTTCAAAACCAAGCTTAGTTGTGTCTGAGCTAGCTTGAAGATTTCTGAAGTGTACTTGATCTCCAGCAGAAAACATAAGTTTTGGATAGTTAATTAACTTAAAACTTGGTTAAAATCTGTTGCATGCAGAAAATTTTATGGTAAAATTTTTCTGAAGAGCACCCTTGAAGAAGAAATCTGCAAAAATTTGAATCTGATTAAGTTTGGTAGGGTTGACATTTTCTGACTTGGATCTGGACTTGGACTATTGACTGATAAAATCTGTGTTTTAACTAAAAGTGGGTAAGACAACAGGTGTTTTCGAAAAAGCAGGTCTACACAAGAAAGGAAATTTCTCACCAAACTATTTCTGAAAAGATTCCTCTGAAAAACGTTGAACAAAACAGTTTGTGAGACTGAAAAGATTCGTGCGAATCAACTGACCCGCACGAAACAACCGTTTTCGCACGAAACATCACTCTTTCGTACGAAACAGCTGTCTCGCACGAAACAGCTGTTGTTTGTTATTTCGTGTTTTTCGAAGCTTTGTGATTTTAAGAATTTGTCATATTTTCAGATTTGTGAATTTTTTAAACGTAATTATAATTGTGAAACTTTAAAACCTTTAAATTTTCATAAAACATGAAAATATAATGAGTTCTAACCCGTGGGATTGGAGTTGGTCAAGCTCAAATCAGGAGTCTTCACAAAGCTCCGCAACATCATGGGTAAAATCTTTGATGCCTCAACATACAGCAATGATCTCTGCAAATCAATGGACGTGTGTTGCGAATCAGAATCAAAGCATCCAAACTCTGTTAATGAGCGAAAGTGAGACAGGGAGTAATAACCGACCGCCGAAGTTAAATCACATGAACGATTATCCTTGAAAAGTCGTTTTCATACGTATGTTCTCGGTCAAAACACGGAATTGTGGACGTGTTTCACTACCCCCTACAATGAAGCACTTGAAGAAGTTGGATCAAATCCAACCTCATTGGCCAATCTAGTCAAAAGTGACAAGAAAGCTTACGATCTAGAGAAAAAGGCTTTGCTATCCTCACACAAGCTCTTCATAAAGACATTTATCATCCGTTTGTGTTTTGTACTACAACGAAAAATTTGTGGACACTTTGGAAGCAAGAGGTGAAGGTAACGCTGCTACCAGGAAGATTCGGCATGATCTGCTCAAGAAAGAGTTTGAGGGTTTCATGTTCATGGAGAACGAAACCTTGAATGATATGATCACTCAGTTTTATCATCTTCTCAGTGAAATGTACTCGTATAAAGTGTTAGCAGCACCACAAGAAATTGTGATGCGATTTGCTGATGCTTTACCACCAAAATGGGGTTAATTTATTGATATATTAAAACATACAGGTGTTTTGGACTCAATTGGTATTTATGAATTTGTGTAGAAACTGGAGAACAAGAATGAAGAAGAACTCTGGAAGGCACAACGAGTCACCTTTCCACAGAACCCTGAAATGTATTTTGGAGGTATACATGCAGGTACAAGCTCAAGTCAGCAACCGAAGCTGCAGACCGCGTTTGTGTCAAACGTGAACCCTTTCCTACCCCAACCTGTCCAATCAAGTCAGTCTACAGGTTCGAATAATCAAGCCTATGGACAAGCTTTTGATCCGAAAGCCTTCCTTCCACAGCCAAGGGATAGCGCATAAAGCTCCACAGCAAGCTCCTCAACAAGCTTTCTATTGAAGCAACAGTCAATCTGCAAATCCCAACACTATCAAACTTGACACGTCAAATCTCTCCAAAATCAACGTAGAAGTTGCACAAGAACATGCGGGAACTTCTAAATACCATGGTCAGTGCGTATTGTGGTTTAGTTGCAGGTCAAATAGGGAACATCAATTTGACAAACGAAGACTATGAACAAATTGACCGAGATGAAATGGAGCTGATGGACATCAAGTGGGCATTTGCAAGCGCTATGAGAAGAGCGAAGGATTATATGAGAAGAACGGGTAGAACCTGTTTGGAAGCAAGAAGGATACAAAATACAGTTTTGATAAAACCGCCGTTACTTGCTTCAACTGTGGAGAAAGAGGTCACTTCAAACGGGAATGCACAAGACCCAGCAAGGAAGGAAATCACAACCCCTTTCGTAATCAGTCTCAACCATCCAACACAGCACAGTACAACAATGAAAGAACAATAGTAGCTGTTGGCAACTCTAACAACACCAATCAATCAGGACCTTCAAACACGAATAGAGCTTTGGTAGTTCAATCTGATGAAGGATGCGATTGGTCAGTACAGTTGGGAACTGAGAACAACGGAAGAACTACATGCTATGCGAAGATGGTGGATCAAATCAAGCATCATCACAGCATCAACACTCCAAATAATAATGATACATCTGGGGATGCTGGTAGTTCTGATGAACAATGTTCAAGTTCAGATGGTTATGAATCTGATTCTGATGTGAAGAAAGGAAGTGATGTTGAGGTTGAAAAGTTGCTAAGTGAAGCTAAGTTGTTAAAAAGTGAAAGGGTATGTATGACGAGGAATGCAGAAGCTGCAGAAAAGAGACAGAGGCACTCTCTACAGATGGTGCAAGCTTTTCCTCATCACACTGTCTTTTTTGCAAATGTTGAAGGTTCTTCAAAACAGGTAAATTCTGACCCTCCTGCTGTTTGCAATGACTGTGTTGAATTGAAAATAAAGTATGAAACCGTCAACAGTCATAATCAAAATTTAGTTCTTGAACTATCTAAATGCAAAGAGGCGAATTTGGCGCTAACTAGAAATGAAAAGGAATTCAAATTGTAATAGAAACCCTTAAGAAAAGTGTTTCTGAATTGACAAAAACAGTTTTGAATAAACAGACAGGAATTAATAACTACATTAATCTCCTAGAAGAAACAAAGAAAGAGTTAGCCATCGCCAAATACGAATATGATTCGATCAAACGCAAATTGGAAAGTTATTCTAACTCCCAATATGTGCTTGATCATATCATTGAAGTTCAAAAACTAAAGGGAGATGCTCAATGCGTAGGGTATAAGTCGTGTCACCCCCAATGAAACACAACTATACTAAAATGCCTGATGAAGAGGAGATGCCTCGTTTTGAACCCTCTGTACCTTTGAATCCTGAGGAATTCGCAGCAGGGTTAGGGTTCAAACTAGGCAATTCCTCTCAAGAACCAAGCAAGCCAGAAAGTTCTCGTCTGATGAAGAAGAGGATGATACATCAGATGATAAATCAAGAAATGATGAGCATGATCAACCTCTTGATTAAAGGAATAGAGTAGAATCTTCTGCTATTCCTAGTACTCAATCTGTTGAGAATCAAGAGATTGTTCCTAAAGAATCTGTGAAGACAAGTGTGTCTACACAAGAAGTAGATAATGTTTTGTACACTTTGGTTGGAGATAAGAAAATCTATTCAAACAAAGATTTTCCAATTAAAAACGTAAATCCAATCTCTATAGATCAGGTTTTTGAAAAGTCAACAACCAAACCTTTAGAGAAGAAAAAGGCCACCAAATCACAACCATTATCCGCTTTAAAAGAAAAACAATGGAAGCAAGTTGAAAAGCCTACAGTTTCTCAACCGAAGGTTGAAGCAAAAGGCTCTCGCTATCAGAAAAAGGCTAAAACTGTTAACTTTGTGAGTTCTAAAGGTACCGATAAAGTCGAAACTTTTCAAGGAAAATCTAATGTTGATTTTGTAAAGAAAGTTAAGATTTTGAAAAGAAACAGTCAAAACAATTATACCCAACATACTGATGGATGTAATGAACCCAGTACCTCAAGACCCACAAGTTCTACATCAAGCTAGAAACACGATCTCCTAGTTTTGTTGAAAGGAGAACTTGTTTCAAATGTGGAGAATTTGGCCACATTATAAAGGATTGTCAAAATCCAGCCAAATCAAGATGTATAGAGAAAACCCCTCATGAACCAACCTGCAAACATAAATCTGTTTCTCCGACACAAGATAAACAAATTATTAAAGATCAAAAAGAGAAACAAAAACGTAAACAAGTAAAAGCAGTTGAGAAAGCTTTAAAATTGGATTCTTCGAAAAAGGATCAAAGATCTTCAAAGTCAATAAAACCAGACATTGTCAAATCTGTAAATAATAGTAAATCTGATAATAAACAAGGATCTTGGAAACAGAAGACCGGTAATGGTTCAAGAGGAGGAACTCAGTTTGTTAATCATTAAGAAATTGAGATTACAGGACGACCCAAGACTACTAAGGCTTGGGTCCCCATCTCAAACTAATCTTGTTTGTGCAATGTGCAGGGTGTTCCAGGAGGAACCGTAAACAGTCATTGGATTGTTGACAGTGGAGCATCAAGGCACATGACAGGCGACTTGCGGCTCCTATATGATGTGAAAAGTATTAGGGGTGGTTATGTTGCTTTTGCTGGTGACAAAGGTGGATACATCACTGGAGAAGTAATGGTCTCCAATGGTGTTGTGAGCTTCGACAAGGTCAATTATGTACGGCAAATTGATCACAATCTTCTTAGCGTTTCTCAAATCTGCGACAAGAAGTTCACGGTACATTTTGATGATGCCGGATGTTATGTGCTGAAGCCTGGATTCAAGATCCCCAAGGAATGGATTCTCCTGTCGGCTCCAAGAATTAACGTATATTCTTGATATGAGCCAAGCTATTACAACATCTGCACAAGTCACATGTTTTGTCTCTAAAGCCACCGAGAATGAATCAATCTCTTGGCACAGACGTATGGGACACATTCACCTGAGGAAAATGAACTTTTTGGTGAAGAACAATCTAGTGAATGGTGTACCAGTGAAGAGTTTTCATCTTCAAGACGTTTGTTTTATCATGCCAAAAAGAGAAGCAAACCAGAAAATCCCATTCCGTGAAGAAGATCAACACTGTGAATATGCCACTGGAATGTCTTCATATGGACCTCTTTGGACCTATGAAACACAAGACAACCTTTGGTGATTCTTATTGTCTGGTAGTTACTGATGACTATTCCAAATTTTCATGGGTAAACATGTTGGCACACAAGAGTGAAGTTCCTACTATCCTCAAGAATCTCCTGACTCTGTTGGAAAATTTGTACAATCTGAAAGTAAGGAGAATCAGAAGCGACAATGGCACTGAATTCAAGAATCAAGTTATGGATGAGTACTGTTCCTCAAAGGGTATTCTGCATGAGTACAGTTCTCGCTACACTCCACAACAGAATGGTGTCGCTGAGAGGAAGAATAGAACTCTCATTGAAACTGCAAGAACCATGTTAGTAGAATCAGAACTTCCTGTTCAATTTTGGGGAGAAGATGTTGCTACTGCGTGCTACACGATGAATAGAGTTCTGACAGTGAAGAGACATGGGAAGACATTCTTTGAGTTGTTACATAAAAGGAAACCGGATGTTTCTTTCTTAGAACCTTTTGGAGCTCCATGCACTATGATCGACCCACATGGAAAGTTTGGTCCGAAGGCTATCGAAGGTTTCTTTCTTGGATGTGCTACTCCAAATTTCCGAGTGTGGAATTTGTCTTCAAAGAAGATTGAAGAATGGGTGAAGTCAAGGTTCAGAGATATACAGAAGTTGTTAGAGCTCAAGGTGCTACTTGGATGTTTGACTATAATGGGTGTTTGACTCCTTTAATCTGCCAACTTTTGATGATGCTACAGCTGCTGCTCAAATGCTTTTGGAAAGTGATACCGCAGTAGATTCATCACTAGTTCGATCAATTATTGTTAACTCTCAAGTGTCAACTTCGGTTAACAATCTTGTTCAAAATGAGGAATTCGAAGACGCTGCGGATTATAATGTTTCATCCGAAGATGATGAGTTTCATGATGCAAATGGAGCTACCTCTGGTGCGGTTCCTGGAATTTCAGATGGTACAACCTCAAGGAACAACTGAAGGTCAGGCATCTACAACGTCATCAAATCCAGCTCTCGATTTAACTGTTGATCTGAATATCAACAATTTGGGTATAAATTCTCGAGTTCCTGATGTGCCAGAAACTCGAATTCATAATATCCATCCTCAGCGGAATATTATTGGAGATGTCCAGAGTGGTGTGCAGACTCGTAATCAGCTTCGGAACAACCAGAATGCTGGATTGTATTCGGAAATCAGGGAATCTGGTGGTCTGAATGATTGGTCTTTGCCTGCTATGTGTGCCAAGTAGAACCAAAATCTTGGAAGGAGGCAATGAAAGAAGACTCTTGGGTTGAAGCCATGCAGGAAGAACTTCAGCAGTTTCAGAAGTTAGGCGTCTGGAAATTGGTTGACAGGCCTGACAACTACAAGAAGATTGGTACACGATGGGTGTACAAGTGCAAGAAGGATGACCGAGGTATTGTTGTGAGAAACAAAGCGCGATTGGTTGTTCAAGGTTTTAATCAGGTTGAAGGGATCGATTACAATGAAGTTTATGCACCGGTTGCACGACTTGAGGCCATAAGAATCTTTTTGGCTTATGCGTCCTTCAAGAAGTTCACCGTTTATCAGATGGATGTGAAGAGTGCATTTCTTCATGGTGTGGTAGAAGAGGAAGTATATGTTGAGCAACCACCAGGTTTTAAAGATCCTCTCCATCCTGACAAGGTTTGGCTTCTCAACAAGGCGTTATATGGTCTTCATCAAGCTCCGAGGGCTTGGTATGAAACGTTGTCTACCTATCTGTTGAAGAATGGTTTTCGACGAGGCTTGATCGACTGTACTCTCTTCATCAAGGAAAGGAACGAGGACTTGCTGCTAGTATAGGTTTATGTTGATGATATTATATTTGGGTCTACTAACACTCAAATGTGCAAAGAATTCGAACAGGTTATGCAGGAGAAGTTCGAGATGAGCGCTATGGGAGAAATGACTTTCTTTTTAGGTTTGCAAGTTCAGCAATCAAAGGAAGAGATTTTTATCCATCAAACCAAGTACGTCAGGGATATTCTCAAGCGATTTCAGATGGATGACTCAAAACCTTTGGGAACTCCATTAGCTCAAAATCATGGGATTACTCCAGACGGAATGGGTGAACATGTAGAACCATCTCTGTATCGTGCTATGATCGGATCTCTCATGTATCTTACTGCTTCAAGACCCGACATAATGTACCCAACATGCCTTCTGGCGCGCTATCAGTCTAGTCTAAAAGTTTCTCATTTGATGGCTGTGAAAATGATTTTTCATTATTTGAAGGGACGCCCTGACACTGATCTATGGTACCTTAAGGATGATAACTTTGATCTGACAGCATTTAGTGATTCTGATCATGGCGGCTGTAAAATCGATGCAAAATCAACAACAACAAGATATCAGTTCTTGGGAAATCGCCTAGTCACGTGGCAATGCAAAAAGCAGACTTGTGTAGCTACATAGGCTGAGTATATTTCGGCTTCTAGTTGCTGCTCGCAGGTTCTATGGATTCAACAGCAAATGCGCGACTACGGTTTTGAATTTCTTACTACTCCTATTTTTGTCGATAATGAAGCTGCTTTACAGATCACTCGGAATCCTGTACAGCACTCAAAAACAAAACACATTGAGATTAAGTATCATTTCATACGAGATTGTTATGCAAAGAGACTTATCGATGTTGTTAAAATCCACACTGATCACCAACGTGCCGACCTTTTTACCAAAGCCTTTGATAAATCACGTTTTGATTATCTGCTCTTGGTCAATGGCATCAAGGTGAAGCCCGAGTAACTCAACCATGGCTAATTATTTTTGTATATCTTTTTCTAAAAAATCTAAAACTACAAAAAGATTTTCAGTTTTATATTTTAGGGGGAGTAAATTTCAAGAAAATACAAAAATATGTCTTTTATTTACCTTCTTTGTTTAAGGGGGAGAAAATTCAGAAAAATACGAAAACATTAGAAAAATCAAAAATGAGTTTCTTGGATAAGTTGAAGATGAAGAAATTCACCGGTAAATCTGTCAGAAATGGTTAAAAGCATAAAAAGAAGATTGATAAGTAGCTTTACTTATGATGTATCGGTAGGCTCATAATTAGACTTAAATATGCAAGTTGATATAAACTTAACAGACAGAACGCCAGGTGGGAACCATTCATTGGCATATGGTCTTGGTACCAAAATTTCGTTTGATAGAGTGCCGAGGTTCTGAGATATACGGTCTTTATGCTTGCTTATCATCTGGGTATCATGGTTGAATCCTTTGCCGAAAAATAACGGTGGCGCAAGTCTAGAACTTCCATGATATCATACATACGTGTACATACTGCATTCGACCATCAAATAAGTGATAAAATATCACATCCCCAAAATAAATGATAAAATATCACAGCTTTACGCGGGAGCTAAGTTCGTCTCTTTGTCAGTACGATGGTACTAACTTGTTCACGGACTTACTCCTGCATGCATATGAAAATCAAGTTCCTCATCAATAAGTTATTAAATCACAAAGGGCTTGTTTTCAATCAAAATAAGTGAGTATCTCACATCATTCATATACGTCAAAACAGATGATAAAGCAGTATACTCACCGGTAAGATTTTCTCTCGTGCATATCTTGATACGGGAATGTATCGTGATGTGGTTGAACACCGGCTAGTTAGTATAATTCATACCTTAATCATATCTCCTAATCATGATTACATCTGATAAGTCTGAGCTTACGTTGACAACAATACCGATAATCATAGTTGAATACTTATCTGTTTAATTTTGAAGTTTAAGCCAAATATCGTTTTTGACAAAGACTAAAAGCTGGTATGATTCCTTTTACCTTGAAACTCGAAAAAGATTGTTCAATAGATATATAGTTTATCTGTATATTTTGATTTTATGTCTAGTTTACTTAGTTGCTTATGTAATTACTTTTTGAAAGTTAGCCAAAGTTGATACTCGAAAGTTTTCTACCAAGATACGCCAGAAAACCATTTGTTTGATATTGCAACTTCATAAAGTAATATCTTGCAACAAGTAACTCATCAAAAGAAATCCAAAAATCTGAAATTCGTTTGAGTGTGTGTATCTCATACGAATGAACCTAGTCATTTGATTTGACTTTGTCACTTGTTTTTCTCATATCTGCTGCTGTAATTCATACGAGTGTGTGTATCTCGTTCAGGGAATACAATCATACGAAGAAATTATGATAAGTTTTTCGTGTGTATTCCCTGATAAATTTGTGTTCTAATTATATTTGTTATTATGAGTACAGATTGATACAAAATGAACATGAACAAAGACCAGCAACAAAGAAATCTGACAAGTCAGAAGAGGAAACAAGAAAGATTTGAAGTTTCTTAGAAGTTCGAAGACCTGATGCTCCAACCATTGGATAGCAGATCTGTCAGTGGATAGCAGATCTTCAGGGGGAGTTTTGTTCCATTCAATATGAAGACCAACATATGAAGACCAAAGACCGAAGACCAAAGACCGAAGACCGAAGACCAAGCAACATCCAAGGGGGAGTTTGTTGATACAGTTTTGTTTCTGTCGCTTGTTCTTAATTACAGTTGTAATTGTACGGTCTTTGCTCAAGTGTCTGTATAGGTTTGGTCGTGTCAAACAGATCGAGATATCCTTCTATCTTGATCTTGTATGACATCTTAGCTTGTCTGTGTTAATCAGTTGCACGTGTGCATACTGATAAGTCTTGTGTACGTCAAGTCTACACACGTTCTCCAAGAATGAGAATTCTGTGCGAGTCAGAGAATTCGTACGAAACAGAGGTTTCGTGCGAATCATTGAGCGGTTTCATACGAAACAGCTGACTCGTATCAATTCTGGAGATGTGACTCGTGTGAATTAGTGTGCTCCATATGTCTAGAGTTGTGTTTCGTACGAAATCTAGATGGACTATATAAGCAGACATGCACCTCTCAGTGAGGGTTAGCCTTTTGTCCAGAAGTTAAAAGAACGAGCTAGAAAACTGATCTTTTGGTGAGATCTCTAAGTTAGAATTTCTGATGAAGACGAAGACACAAGAACACAGCAAGTTGGTTTGAGTCATACGAGCATTGTGTGTATATGTTTGTACTTGTTCTCAATCATTAATCAAGATAGTGAATCTTTGGTTATCCCGTGTTCTTTGCTTTGCTTTGGTTGCATGCACACTTGGATTCCGCACTTGTGTATATGTTATATGAACAAGGAATAGGTTTGACATCCTCAGGTGGACCTACACATACACCTGACAGACGCTCAAATGCAAATAACCCAAGACGTTGGGGATAACTCCTCTGTGAGTTCTAAGTGGTGTGTATTTAATCATGTCTCGGTCTCTATAGTGGGTCCTGTATGTATGGACAAACATGTGAATATGTTAACAAGGTTACAAAGTAACTTTCCAAAGTTATAAAAGATTTTGTGCCCTGTGCACTTATATCATTTTAAAATGTTTTCAAAATGAGTCAGTTGGGTGTATTTACCAGCGAAAGCTGACGTATCGTCCAAAAACTAAATTGAAGGTACAATCGAAATAGGCCGGAAGCTGCTCGGTAGTGATTAAGAGGATCTTGCAAATCCTTAGATCTGCCCTAAAGTCTGTTTTATATTCTTTCTTTGTACATTTTACGATCCTCCTGTGGATCTTCTATTACGAGCCTGTATATTATTTGTATTTCTGAACATTTGGTTTGTAATAATAATTTTACTCCAAGACTTCCATTGTGCCGTGTTTAATTGACTATGATGTTATCAACTGACGTCACAATACTCCCCACCGGGCCCACCGGTGTATGGATTTGGATAGAAAACCATACTATGCGCCGAAACGACGCTTATGCCGTAAAATGACAATTTGTGTGATGTTTAATGAAAACTGATGTTATGATCAGATTATAAAGTCTTAGATTTGTTATTTTATATAAAATATTAGTAGATAAAATGTCACACCCCGACCCGCAACGGAAAAGGTGATCGGGGCATGATTGGGTTATCATCAAAGCTCATGACATTTATTATAACGTTTCATATTTATTATTACAATTTAATGGGAAACATACAATCATAATTACATCATGTCCTAAACATCATTCTAGACTTCATTGTTTTCTTCTAAGGCATTTCCTATGTTTTCCTTGCTTCATCCTGTTCACCTGTATCATGTGTAAAAATGGTTTTTGGATCAACAAAAAGTTGGAGAGTGCATCCTATGAAAACATTTGGACAAGTTTATTTAATTGATTATAAAATAAAGTGCACAACCACATATGAGTAAATATAGATGTAAACTTATTCACCATCACTTAATATTAGATAATGCACACACATACAATAATAGATTGTTTTGAGGCACGCGTTGCTCAACTCGTCTCCCACGAGGAACTGATGGGCCTAATGAATGACTTGCATATACTTGACAATATGAAATACATAACTACAAACAATATATACATTCTAAGTTTAGATCACAATATGGTATGGCACAAGTTTAAATAAACAAGTTAATTTTAGTGACACATGACACACCCCAAAACGTGTAATTAAAAAGGGGAGTTGTAAGATTCACTCACATTAGGTGCGTTCGGTTGATGATGTTGAATACGCACGAAGTTGGTTTTAACCACGAGTGAAACTAACCTAGATAATAGCATAATGGTTCGGTAAGTAAGCGGATTTTATTAAACAATTTTAGTATGATTGTTGGATATATTTTTGTGAGTTTAAGGCTATTTTCTAACCTTAAAAATGTTATTTTTAAGTACTTTTAATGTAAATAAATAAATAAAAGAAATAAAAAAAAATGTTGATTTTTGACTGTTGACTTTGTTGACCGTTGACTTGTTGACCGGTTTTATTGTGTAATTGTATGCGCTGGGTGAGGCTCGAACCCGAGACCTCTCGTACGCGTGCACGCAGCTCTACCAACAGAGCTACGTGTCTAACCCGAAATATTTCTGTTTTTAATTATATTTATATACTAACTGAATTAATCCGAAAATCATTTGTTTTAAAAACGATTTTAAATGTCTCGCTTGGTGCTCTCCACAGGTCTCGAACCCGGGACCTATGGTTTAGGTTAACACACAGTCCACCGCTGGACTGTGTGTCTAACTTGTTAAATAATCTGATTTTTATTATACTTATATACAAACTAAATAATTTCATTTTTGTCTTATATAAAAAGTTTGATAATTATCAGGACCGGTGCGGTAGTCCGGACTCGAACTCATGACGTGTGATTTAAACGTTCACACAGTCCACCACTGGACTGTGTGTCTATCTTGGTTATTATTCCGGTTTTTATTAAACTTAACATCTATTGCAGTGAATCCGGTTCA
Organism: Scalesia atractyloides; assembly: GCA_947069175.1. Lineage (NCBI taxonomy): Eukaryota > Viridiplantae > Streptophyta > Magnoliopsida > Asterales > Asteraceae > Scalesia > Scalesia atractyloides. The sequence goes on from CAMTDV010000012.1 coordinate 92,829,423, forward strand.
GTTAAAAAAACATTTTTATTAAGGCGAGTGTGCGTGGGACAAGAATCGAACTCGGGACGTAAGCGTGTTTATTTGCACACAGTCCACCGCTGGACTGTGTGTCTAACCCGAGATATATCTTGATTTAAATTAAACTTATATGCAACTGAAAACTTCATCTTCTTCGTTGAACTTAACCAGAAACGATGTCCGGCTGGTTCGACGATTTAATCAAGTTTCTTTAGGGTGTTGTGATTAATTACATGTAAGATTAATAAAAAGAATGAGAGATTAAGTGTATGGTATACCGAACAGGGCTCCTCTGTTTCGCCGGCGAAACTCCGATGTCAGCAGGTTATTCCGGCGACGTGTGTCTTGCGGCAGAGGGTCTTCAACGAGCTTGAGATGAATGTGGGTGGCTTCGGTATGAGCTCTGGGTGTTCAGTAAGGCACAGAGGTGAAAGGCTCGGTTTTCCGGCGAGTTGCAGAAGTTCTCCGGCGAGTGAAATTATGTCGGGAAAGAGTGTGATTGTGAGCGAAAAAGCTAACAGAGGTTAGATGGTGTATTTATAGGGCAGAACATTGACGAATTTGGTCCGTTTTCCGTCTTGATTCGTCGGTTAAAATTTTCCGGCGGTTATGACTTGCGTCGCGGGTTCAGACGTCGGTTATAACCGATGTAATAGTTAAGGCTTCGGTTGAAACAGAAGAAACCGTCCAATCTCGGCGAAATCGTCGGGATTTCCGACGACTGCGTTTGGGCGCGTCGGTTTTGAATTCGAGATTTATGTTATGTATTAATTGTTTCCATTAATGAACAAGAAACACAAGTGGCGGAGTGGTTGAGCGTGTGTGTGTTAAGACTTTGCTGAATTTGCTGGCTGACCCGGGTTCGAAACCCGGCAGCATTGATTTATTTTTATTTCATTATTTTTAATACATTTTCAAATATAAATTATATATTCCAATATACTTATTAATTATGTATCGTTTAAAATTAATTTGGGCATTAAATACGCAACGAAATTTTTAACTGATTGTTCGGTTAATAAACGGAGCGGGTTTGGTAAATCCGGTTTTTTACGGATGTTACAGTATCCCGTGCTTTTTAGAAATTTCGTCCCGAAATTTAAGTAGTGACATATTTGTCTAAAAAGGATGGTGTTTAGTTTGACGGTTACATACTTAGAAAAGAGTAAGGGTTTAAATTTTTTTGTTTGAGGCGGTAACGTCCCTTGTAAGGGTTAAGTACCCTGCTACAGGAATCGCTTTTTGTTGCCTACGGTAAAAATATTGATAAGCGGAGTTGATTCACTAAGTATGATATCATGCGTAAGAGTTTTGATATGTTTGGGAAGATATGGTTATATCCTAAAGCAAAACTTCTAATACTAAAACCTACATGGAAATTCTCATAACCGCCTAACAATGCCTCTGATCCTTTGACAAGAATACTTATATATAGGAAGTACCAGCGGCGTATCCACCATATTCTTGTCAAATTTTCATTGGTTTTATCAGTAAGTTATGATTGGTTCTATGATGTGACTCTAGAACATAAATAAACACAATCAACCATAGCTTGAGTCTTAATTCTGATAGCATACATGTTTGAATGGTGACAGTTTCTCTTTCGTTTGTTATGATGAAGAGGTTAGTTTATGTTGAAATAGAACACAATCCAATTTCTTTGAATGTCGAGATGATATGGATGTTAAATCAGTGAATGTAACACAAATTTCAACCAAGACAATACTAAATCCTACATGGAACTTCTCATAACCGCCTGATAATGCCTCTGATCCTTTGGCAAGAATACTTATAAATAGGAAGTACCAGCGGCGTATCCACCATATTCTCGTCAAATTTTCATTGGTTTTATCAGTAAGTTATGATTGGTTCTATGATGTGACTCTAGAACATAAATAAACACAACAACCAATATCTGAGTCAAAATTCTAATAGCATACATGTTTGAATGGTGACAGTTCCTCTTTTGTTTGTTATGATGAAGAGGTTAGTTTATGTTGAAATAGAACACAATCCAATTTCTTTGAATGTCGAGATGATATGGATGTTAAATCAGTGAATGTAACACAAATTTCAACCAAGACAATACTAAATCCTACATGGAACTTCTCATAACCGCCTGATAATGCCTCTGATCCTTTGGCAAGAATACTTATATATAGGAAGTACCAGCGGCGTATCCACCATATTCTCGTCAAATTTTCATTGGTTTTATCAGTAAGTTATGATTAGTCCTATGTGACTCTAAAACATAAATAATCACACAACCAAAACTTGAGTCTTAATTCTGATAGTATACATGTTTGAATGATGACAATACCTCTCTCGTTTGTTGTGATGGAGAGGTTAGTCTATGTAGAAAATGGAATACAATCCAATTTCTTTAAATGGTAAGATGCTATAAATGCTAAATCAGTAAGTACAAAACAAACTTCAATCAAAACAATACTAAATTCTACACGGAACTCCTCATAACCGCCAGATAATGCCTCTGATCCTTTGACAAGAATACTTATATATAGGAAGTACCAGCGGCGTATCCACCATATTCTTGTCAAATTTTCATTGGCTTTATCCGTAAGTTATGATTAGTTCTATGTGACTTTAAAACATAAACCAACTGAAATAGTAATTCGCATTAGGATCCTTGGATAAGATTCCAATTTATAACTGGGATACGGGGAAATTGAGATAACATAAAGAAAAACATAAAAACTAAGCGGTGGGAGTTGAATCTTGATTTTCGGTGAAGGGGACTAGTTGGGTGGTTTCGTTTGGGCCGTCATTATCTTCGACAGGATTGGCGTTGATGTTGAAAACTCTTCCTCTTGCTGGTGGCCTAGTGATTGGGTTTTCTTGATTTACTTGGTTAACTGGGTTTGATTGAGCTTGAGCGTTTATGATGTTAACCAATCGAGGGCACGTGTTTCTAAAGTGGGTAGGGTCGCCACAATTGAAACAAGCTCGAACATATGGGAACATGGGGTATTGGGGTTGTTGATAGGTTTGGATCATGTTTTGAGTAGGGGGAGAGATTTGGTTTTGAGGGGTGCGGCAAACCTTGCTCAAATGACCATAGCGTCCACAATTCGCACATAGTCGACAAGGTAAGGTAGATGGATGGTGATAAAAACAGGTGTTACATCGAGGGTGAGGTCCAAGGTATGGTTTCTTATTTGGGTAAGTTGAGTTGGGTGCTACTTGAGTGATTGGGATAGCTTGGATGGGTATGGCTTGTGAAATTGGTTGATTACGTTGTGTGACAGCGAAAAGTTGCCCATCTCGTTTTCTCTTAAAAGTGGGTTGAGAAGGGGATTCGGTTCGGGTGGAGTTTGAAGTTTCAGTCGATGCTTTATCCTTCTTCTTCTCCTCCTTGAAGTCTTTGTTCCGGATTCGGTTTTCGGTGAGCTCTGTAGCTAACTCCATTGCTGCTTCCAAAGTTGCAGGCGTGGTACTTATTACAGAGTCTTGAATTTTTTACGGAAGACCTCGAATGTAGTGCTCGATCAAACGGTAGAGGGGAGTGAACAAGTTGGGAACCATTTGATTTAACTCGAGGAATCTTTTGTTGTATGTGGTGTGGTCGCCTTCCTTTTGCTTCAACGAATAGAACTCATCTTCTAATTTCTTGATTTCGCTCCTCGGGCAAAACCGTCTTGTCATGATTTCCTTCAACTCTTCCCAAGTCAAAGTCATAGCGTCTTCAACGCCTCGTTTGGCCTTCTCTGTATTCCACCAAGTAAGTGCTATTCCATATAAACGACCGGTAGCATATCGCACTTTGCGATCATCGGGGCAATCGCAATTTAGAAAAATGTTCTCCATTTCTTCAAACCAATGGAGGAGAGCGGTAACACCTTCAGTCCCTTCGTATTTTGGAGGGTCGCAGGATTTGAAATGCTTGTAGGTGCATTTAGTGGTATTTGGGGGAGGGTTGACAACATTTTGATCTTCTTGATTGACAAGATTAGCGGTAAGTGCTTGTTGGACTTGGATTACAATATTGGGTATTACGGCAGCCATTTGTTGAGCGATTTGGGCAGCCATGCGCTCGCGGGCTTTTCCTGCTCTCATCTTCCTACGGGCGAGGCTAGAAGACATCTACAAGGAATACATATCAAGAGTATGAGTTGGATGTTTTTGGGATCATGGGTCGTATTTAGGAATGAACATTCGTAAAATAAATATAGAAAAATAAATCTACTACATCCATAGGATGTCTTGGGCTTCGCTCGTAATTGGGCCTTGCATGCCGCCATACTTCACCTTCGTAATCATGTGGGCCCCCATGAATACCAGGTTTTTCATATGGTTCGCATGTGTTAGCCTGGTTACGTATACTAAAACCCGGAGAAAATCGAGAAATATGTAACGTATGATATTCGGAATGTGTCCAGGTATGGACACGGTGACACCTCAAAGTGGGGTTAGTTCGAACGACGTTTAGTGTGGCATGCTTTGGCCTAATAGGTCCTTCGTACTCTCATCGTTAGTCCCCAGGTAGGCAAACTGGTCCGTTATATTGGATTTATACGAATGCCAACCTATACAGGACGTTCCGACTACCGGTACTTGTACCCTTCCAGTTACTACATGCCCGTCGCAGAACTTACTTTGATGAGATTTGAAAATTGCGACAAAATCTTTGAATAACAAAACAGAAGAAACCGTCCAATCTCGGCGAAATCGTCAGGATTTCCGACGACTGCGTTTGGGCGCGTCGGTTTTGAATTCGAGATTTATGTTATGTATTAATTGTTTCCATTAATGAACAAGAAACACAAGTGGCGGAGTGGTTGAGCGTGTGTGTGTTAAGACTTTGCTGAATTCGCTGGCTGACCCGAGTTCGAAACCCGGCAGCATTGATTTATTTTTATTTCATTATTTTTAATACATTTTCAAATATAAATTATATATTCCAATATACTTATTAATTATGTATCGTTTAAAATTAATTTGGGCATTAAATACGCAACGAAATTTTTAACTGATTGTTCGGTTAATAAACGGAGCGGGTTTGGTAAATCCGGTTTTTGACGGATGTTTCATAAAAGATTTACTTTAAAAAGATGTGAGTAGAACCATTTTATAAGCCATAAGGGCTTTATCATCATTTATCGACATATTGCAAGGACTTGCTCATAAACTGAGTTTATAATCTGATTTGACATCCCAAATAATCCACTTACAATATTATATTAGTAGGAAGCTCATTTTCAAGTTCATTATCATCAAAATCTCTTTTTATGCAAAAAGGACATTTAGTCAAAATGGCATAATTACGGAACTTGTGTATAAACTCAGAATCTGATTATGATCATGTAATATAACCTCAGAGGGTTATGCTACATTAAATTACAAACATAATGCAACTTCAGATCAGTATCTAACTAATCTAAGTCGGGTCAGAATCGAAAGTCAAAGTAGAAGTCAAACTTCACGACTTTCGGTTGCGAACTGACCCTAGAACTGAAATTGACGAGCCGAACATGTTCTTACATGTTCTAATAATTATTACTAACTTTTTTAAGTGTCAAAACAGGTTTCATAACATATATAAGATCAATTTATGAATTTTTTTCCGAAAAATTGCCTATTTGACTTTTTAATATAATAACTTTGACCCATCAATTGGTCTAACAAACGTGATCTTCAGGAGGTGCCCTTTATAGGGACTAACATCTACCTTATTACGATCACTTAGCCATGTTCATTCTGAACAATGGCTGGACCATAGTGGTCTTAACCGAAAGTCAAGGCGTTTTCCGTAAAACGCTTGACTTTTGGCTATAAAAGCCTATTAAACGAAAATGCAAGAGGAAGGAACACTTACAAGAGGTTCCTAGAATGCAATAGAACTAAGTTGGATGCTCCTTTCAGTTAGGAACTTCCAGAGGATGGAGATAGAGTTGTGAATGAGAAGGGTGCAAGTTCAAATGGTGAACCTTGGCACCTATTTATAGTTGGAGAGCTTGAAGGAGGTGATGCCAGGTGTTAAGGGGTATAAGAGGAAGCTTACAAGTGTCCTAAAACGTGGCATAGCAGTTTGGGAAGCCATGGTTTCGAATCAGATGGTTTTTGGCAATTTGTGTGGAGGCCAAGCAAATTTTCTGCAGAGACAGGCATCTCGCGCCCCGCGAGAGGCATAGGCCTTGCCTCTCGCATCCCATGGCCAGTTTCAAAGTTTGACACTTTTAGCCCCTTCACTTATAAAACCCTCTAAAACCTTCTAAAACACATTTTTAGCATATTTAGCTCTCCGTAACCAATATTTGGCATACCAAGAGTATGCCCGGACATTATCGAGCTCTCGGTTCGTTAAAAGGTCACTCAGAGGTATAAATTAACATGTTGACACTTTTAACCCGTCCATTATCCAACTTTCACATATTTACATAATTGAACCCTCTCGTCCAACAAATAGGACATATGAGAGTTAGGACTTCGTAAAGGATCACTCAGAGGCTCATTATAAGCATGTTGACTCTGATGTCACTTAGAGGTTGGGCATGTTGACACAACGGTCACTCAGAGGCCAAGTTTTAAGCATGTTGACACCAATGGTCACTCAGAGGCTATGTTTTAAGCATGTTGACACTAATGGTCACTCAGAGGCTTGGTTTATGCATGTTGACATCAGAAGATCACTCAGAGAGTTAGTTTGAGCATGTTGATGCTTTTAGTCCCTGTTAGTCTTTAATAGACTAAAACTAAAAATATAACACGTGTCACTATATTATTGGACACGATTTTACAGGGTGTTACACTGAAAAATGCAGTGAGTAGGATAAAAAGTTACAGAACAATTATTTTGTTTGGTAATTTGACTTACCGAACAAAGGTTATCAAGGAATTTAGGAACCAACATGACAGAAGAAAGGTTTAGATCTTTCGAATTATGACCGATCCAATGCCATGAATTGGGCATGAGGATCCATTAGCAAGACGAACTGGTGGGTGAGAACCAGTATATAGGCTAGAAAGGAGATCCTAAATCCCAGTCATGTGATGAGTAGCTCCAGAATCAATAACCCAGGATAAGTCAAGATAAGAAAGTATACTTGAATTGACCAAGCTGACTTATGGGCTAGGAGTAGGCGACTGTGAGGCCAACAATTGTTGAAGTCTACTGAGATCCTCTTTGCTCAACGTGTAGAAAGGAGCAGTATCAATAGTTGGGTTAGAAGACTCACCGATAGAAGCTAGTCGGGCTTTCGGCTGAGATCCAGGGCACGGTTTGGGCAAGTATGCTTTGTATGTCCTGACAGCTTGCAATAATGGCAGTTGTTTGGGAAGTTGTACCTTGCATGTCCAGGTTCGTGACATAAGTGACATACAAGATTACTTCCCTGTCCACCATTGCCTCGTCAGGTGCCTTTCTTCATATAAGAACTTTGACCTGCACCCTTACTAACCAAGGCGGACATATCAGTCGAAGATGCGTCTGGACAAGACATTTCTGGCAGGGAGATGATATGTGGATGCCACAGATGAAATAGCGGCAGAGTTGCTTAGCAACAGCAGGCGTGCACTGGCATACTTAGGTGATAATCCTGCTAGAAACATTATAACATCCATCTTTGTGTTACGCTCCTCCTAAACCTTTAAATCAGTAGTCGGTGGGAAAAGAGCTCATAACTCATCTTGAAGCTTTGAGAAACGAGTAAAGTACTCAGAGAAGGTGGAGTCACCTTGTGGTGAAATTATGTGCATATACACCATTATCAGTATTCATGATATAACCAAGAGACATCAATCCGGTCGCTAACTAACTAACACTCCCTATGTTTCTTCAAAATCCATTAGAAATTAAGAATATTTTTTTTCATTTATACAGGTTTATAACTGCATGAATGTAGAACATTTAGCATCTGATTTAAAGTTCTAGAACAAATTAAACCCTATACTGAGGAATGGAAGATGTATTATCAAAGAAAACAGAAGAACAAGAATACACTTCAAGTAAACAAGTGCATTTGTTGTATGAGTTCGGTAAAAACACCTAGAAAACAAGACGACGGCTTCAATTAGTATTACCTAAATTTCAAAATATATCAATAAATATATCTAAGAACAACTTTTAGCCCCGCTTGCGGTGTGCGCGTATAATGTTTATATGTGTGGGCGCTCGAGGGGGCAAAAGTGAAATTGCACTAATTTTAACGTTATTTTACTAATTTCATGAAAATAACGGTAAAAGCGACGGACAGTTAATCATGCATATTATGGTGGCGTTGATAGCCGAAAGGCGTAGGGATACATGCACTAATTGGCCTTTGTCCCGGTTGCTGAGTGTCATGTGTCTTATGTCCAAGGCTTGATGCAAAGGTACTATCGAGCCGGGGGTCTCACTGGAAGCAGCCTCTCTATTCCTACGGGGTAGAGGTAAGGTTGTCTACTTCTTACCCTCCTCAGACCCTATCTTAGATTTGCTATTGATGGGATTTACTGAGTATGGTGATAATGATGTAATCTGTAAGCAATAATAAGCTTGTGGCATGAGATAAATAATGTCTCCATAAAAGTGTTGTTTAATATGTCCCTTAAATGTTTAAGAATGAGTAGCTCCCACTCTAGTAAACAAACTACTATGCATTCAACCTCTCAAGTAAGCATAAAATATGGAGCCATAATAACAAAAGCAAGCTAATATAATTGCAAGTAACAAGCTAAACAATGAAGTGTTCACTAACTACTGCTTCACAACTATAACTAAACAATCAATTACAAGAAATTCTCACAAATCAAACCTTAATCCAGTCAAAATTTCGGTGTCGCATCAACGCGACAAACCCTAGAAATCAAATTGTTGAAATTTTGTACGAATTAAACTGGCAGCTTCTATGTTCGTATTAAGATGAATTGATAATTCGAAGAGATGATTTACACGTACAATACAAATAGAGTGCGTGAAAAGAAACTTGTGTTTGTATGGATGCTTTGGAAGACAAAAAAGAGTGTGGATCCGAAACACGCGGTTCAGGGTTTTTTTAAGCGAATACTCCAATTTACTAACATTTTTTTTGATACTTTTATCGGGTATATATCACAAAATAGTAACCAAGTTTTAAAAGTGTTCCAATTAGGTCACTCGTATCAGTTCTATCCAAATTAGATAACTTAACATTCAAATCGAACCATATCCTTTTTTCCATATGTTAAAAAAAATGGAGCATAAGATGCCGGGGTCGGATTAATTTAATATTTGAAATTATATTTGTTAAAAATAAAAACACTTTAATACATTAAAAAATAAAAAAACAAGTTATAATCCACGTCATCACTCGAGTCAGCATCAAATAAAAGGGAAAAAAGAAACAAAAATACACATCACCACGGTTACCTATAAAATGGATGAAAAAACCCTTAATTTTAATGAAAAACGAATGTTGAGTGACCTGATTGGAACACTTTTGAAACTTGAGTGACCTAATCGGAACACTTTTAAAACTTGGTTACTATTCTACAAAGTTACCCCTACTTTTATCTATCATATTATGTTTTAAGATTAAGAAACTTTTACGTATCATATATATGACTAGTTTTATGCCACGTGTGCTTTCCGAGACGTTAGGCGAAATATTTCTCAACTAACTAAAACAAAATATTACCATAGTTTTGCTAAAAAAAATGAAAACGATGGCAAGACTGTAATTTTAAGTTGGGGCGAAACTATAATTTGTAATGACCAATGAGCGAGCGCTAACTAATAAAATTTACATCGATTCAACCGGTTAAAACAAAGCACTGCTATAGGTTTGACAAAAAAAATAAAACGATGGCAAGACTGTAATTTTGAACTAGGGGAAAATCGTAATTTTGACTGCGGGTAATATCGTAATTTGTCAAAACCTACAACAATGACAAGACTATAATTTTGATCAGGGGCAAAATCGTAATTTAGACATCAGGGCAAAATCGTAATTTAGACATAGGGTAAAATCGTGACTTGTACAGACTAATGAGAAATGTTAAGCAGTTGTCTGGCACTATTCCCCCTTATGCTCTTTGAATATATATGAAATTATCTATTCAAGACGAGTTCAGATATAATGGCAAAGTCGTTAAAGTGAAACTTCTTTTGTAGGTTCGGGTTTGAGTATTAGGATAGATATTGTCTTTTGAAAATAATATTATTGTTTGTAGAATTGTATTGTTTAATCCTTGTCTTTCTCATTAATTCATTAACTATATATACATCATATGATCCCTTGACTTGGGGAGAAAGTAATTACAAATATTTACACAGAAATATACTTCCTAAAATACATGGGAATATGTTTTGGTATAATCCATTACACCCCCGCAGTCGAAGCAAGAGCTGGCCGAATGTTGAGACTGGATCTGAAGTCTTCGAAAAGAATCCATGGTAAACCTTTGGTGAAGATATCCGCCACCTGGAAGCGTGTTGGAGTGTGCATAATGCGGATAGTACCACGCTGAACGTCAGGGGTGGACCTACCTTAGGGGATGGGGTAGCCTCCGCTACCCCTTGGCGCTCCGACGGTAGTGTAAATTTTGGAAAAAATTGACATTTTTTCGATTTCGTTACCCCTTTTTAATAAAACGTTACCCATACGAAGATTTTCTAGATCCGCCACTGCTGAACGTGCTCACGCACAAAATGAATGTCTAGTTCGATGTGCTTGGCGTTGATGCTGAACTGGATTCCTGGAGAGATAAATGGCGCTGATGTTATCACAGTAAACAAGGGTGGCCATTTTCAGAGGGTGGCGTAGTTCAAGAATAAGGTTTCGAATCCAGCAAATTTCCGCTACAACATTAGCGAGTGCTCGATACTCGGCGACCGTGATATAGTGGACTGACGTTTGGAAGATCAAGAAAGTAAATTCGGACCCATGTACACACAATATCCAGAGGTGGATCGACGAGTGTCTGGACATCTGGCCAAGTCGGCATCAGTTTAGGCTCGAAGAGAATAATCGGGACATGCGGATAACGTCAGACCATATGTTGATGTGCCCAGTATGTAACGTATGATGCGTTTCAATGCGTTCAGTTATCTATCTTTGGGTCATGCATATGAATACAAATCTGTTGAACGGTGTAACTAATGTCGGGTCGGGTGAACGTAAGGTACTGCAGTGCACCTGCCAAACTGCGATAAAGAGTGGGGTTGTCAAATGGAGCACTGGAGGTGGTGCTGAGCTTGGGCTTGGTGTCAGCTGGTGTAGCTACCGGTTTGTAAGATTGCACACCAGCACGAGCAACGATGTCCAGGCATAAGAGCGTTGTGATAGAAACATGGAGTCACATGTGCGGGATACAGTGATCCCCAGAAAGTAGCTAAGAGGCCCAAGATCTTTCATAGCAAATTCAGCCGCAAGGCTGAACAAAAGTTGTAATCAAAACCTGCCAGAAGATGTAGTGAGAATTATATCATCCACTAAATGAGTAGGTAAGCAATATCACCCCGTGGTGATATATGAAGAGAGAGTTGTCGCAACGGCTTTGAATAAAACCAATTAAAGTAACAAAGTCTGGGAACCTTTGGTACCATACCCATGGTGCCTGTTTGAGGCCATAAAGAGACTTTTTGAGGTGGCAAACATGATCCGGAAAATCCCTGTGACGGAACCCCATAGGTTGGTACATATAGACTGTTTCAGTAAGGTGCCCGTAGTAGAAAGGCATTAGTGACATCCAACTGATGAACTGGCCATGACTTAATAAGGCCAAAGATAAAACAGTCCGGATGGTGGCCGATTTAACCACCGGACTAAATGTTTCCCCGCAGTCCACACTAATTTTCTGATTACGCCCATCACACACCAGCCGTGCCTTGTACCTTTCTAATGTGCCATCAGACCTGTATTTATGACGAAATAGCCACATGCTACGTATAACATGCATGTGCGGTTGTCTCGGGACAAGTTCCAAGTCTTGTTTTTAATTAAGGCTATTAAACTCATTAGTCATAGCATTACACCAATCCGGTTAGACAAGGGCAATTTTGGGATTTTTGGGGATGGGAGAAATGGTTTCGGCGGAAAGGTTAAAAATCTGTTTAGTTGGTGATGCCAGACATGGCTCGAGTATGAATGGTCCGGGTAGGTAGAGGTGTGGTGGATGGCTGTGGGGAGGCGGTGTGTGATGTTGGGCCGGTTGTGGGGATGGTACGGGGTGTGGTTGGGCCAGGATCTGAAGAGTGGTGAGGTTGTTGGGTCATGGTAGGGGAAGAAAAGGGGCGGGTGTGGGTTTGAGTTATCGGGCGAGTGTGGAGTGGGCGTGGAATGGGCTGTTGGAGAGTTCGTGTTGGGGTTGGGGTGGGTCGGTTGATGTGTAGTGTGGGATGTAGGTGTGGTGGTCTGTTGATTGGAGATGTGAGAATATGGGCTTAAGTAATCATCTAAAAGTTGTAGGTGTTAAGGTTTGGTTTAGGTTTATCGGAGAATGGAAATATTGTTTCGTCAAAGAGGACATGTCAGTTGATAATGATTTAATTTGTTTGAAGGTCAAGACACTTGTACCCACGGTGGTTTGGTGGATAGCCGAGGAACACACATGGTGTGGAGCGAAACTCTAGTTTATGGATGGTGGTTTTGGGTATGAGGGGTAACATAGGCACCCGAACACCCGAAGGTGCTCGTATGAGGGAAGGCAGTGGTAGAGATGTTGAGTGGGGGTTTGAAAATTATGCAGTTTAGTGAGAATAATGTTAAGGAGATAAGTGGCGGTTTCGAGGGCATGAGGCCAATAAATGTTTGGCGTGGATGAGTGGGCAAGTAGGGTTCGTATAAGGTTGTTGATGGTGCGGATTTTACGTTCCGCTTTCCCATTTTGGGATGAGGTGTGAGGACATGAAACACGGAAGTGCATACCATTTTGGTCACAAAATTGGTGAAATTGATTATTAGCATATTCACGACCATTGTCACATTGTAATTGCTTGATTTTTCGACCAAATTGGGTTTGAATGAGTGTTGTAAATTTTGTAAACATGGAGTAAACATTAGATTTGTGGGTTATTGGGTAGGTCCATAAAAATTGGTGTAGTCATCTAAAAACAGCACATAATAACGATGACCCCCATTACTAATAATAGGAGACGTCCAAATCACTATGAACAAGATCAAATGGCATTAAGGTACGGGTATAAGAAGTAGCAAATGGGAGGCGTGAATGTTTCCCAAAAATACAAGAAGAACAAACTTTATTTTGTAATCTACCACATTTAATATTATTTGAAGTTTTTAAAGATTGCAAAACGACTGGACCAGGGTGACTGAGTCGTTGGTGCCAAGTGTCTTGAGAGATGGCTGCAAAAGTGGAAGCCGATGAGAGATTGGTGATGTTGGATGGGCTAAGAGTGTAAAGGTCCCCCGAGCTATTGCACCGTAGGATAGGTTTCTTGGTCTTGAGATCCTTTACAGTAAAACCATATGGGTCAAGTTCAACAGTTAATTGATTATCAGTAGTAAACCGACGAATGGAAATAAGGTTTTTTGACAAGGTTTGGGGCATAAAGGACGTTTTTAAGTTTAAAGGGAGGAAAGGGTGGGGTTAGGGTGATGTCACCTTGTCCTAAGACCGGGATGGTTTTGCCATCACCAACAATTATATTACGAATAATGCCAGAATTAAAAATAGAGGGGAACTTATCAGATTGGGGAGACATTGTACCTGAAGCACCCGTGTCCATGGTCCATGACTGGTCATTGTGATGAAGAGCCAAGTTGTAAAGAGCATGTGCAATGTCTGTGGGTGAGTATCCTGCCGTGTATGATTGGGCCGAGTTCTTTTGAGCAGGATGTGGGCCGAGTATCCCTTGGGCGGAGATGTTGTGATTGGTTGTGTATTTGGATGCGTTGTTTTGGGCCGAGGGATATGGACATGGAGGCACAGGAGGCCAAGCGGGCTGATTATAATTGGGAGGGGCCGACCATGGAGTTGAGGGCCAATAATTATTTGGGTCGTAGGATGGCTGACCATGGGGACGATTGTAAGACTGCCGACTTCGGCCGCGGCCACAGCCTCGACCGCGACCCCTGTAACGATTTGTGGACTCCGGCCGATTAGACAAGATTTCATGGTTGTGGTTTGATGAAGGGGTGCGGTCGGTTGTTGTAACATCCGTCAAAAACCGGATTTACCAAACCCGCTTCGTTTATTAACCGAACAACCAGTTAAAAATTTCGTTGCATATTTAATGCTCAAATTAATTTTAAACGATACATAATTAATAAGTATATTAGAATATAAAAGTTATATTTGAAAAAGTATTAAAAATAGTGATTTAAAAATAAAATGTTGAAGCCGGGTTTCGAACCCGGGTCAGCCAAGCATCATTCAAAGTCTTAACTCGCATCCCTCCAACCGCTCCGCCACTTGTGATTTTTGTTTACATATTGATTCAATTAATACATATAATAAAAACTGAAGTCGAATTCGGTCACTCAAGTCACTGATGCCGGAAATCCCGACGAAATCATCAATCTTTAACGTTTTCTTTTGTTATAACGGATACGTTTACACCCATGCCGGTTATAACTGAAAGAACTTAATGGCACTCATTCAAATCATCGGACCGTAACCGAAATGTGTTGAATTCGAAATCGGAAATACACTTAAACCTGAGTTATATACTTTATTCATCAGTGAGCTCGCGAGTTTATCAAGATTACACTCTTCTTTTCGCTCAGAAAACTTCGCCGCAGTCGCCGGAATTCTCTGCAAATTAACCGGAAACTACCGCCGGAAAACCGAATTCATTCCATCCTTTCTTTTTACTCTAAAATAAGATCTTAGAGCTCATACTGACATCACCCACACTCACCTTAAACCTCTGAAGAATCTCGTCGAAAGAAATTTCACTCGCCGGAATTATCTGCAAGTCGCCGGAAAACCGGGACTTTCATCTACACGGTAATTACCTCGACTTTTCTGTTTCATTCCGTTATTATACAAATTCTAACATCACTCCATCACCCAGAATCAACCCCAGACGACATTGCCGGATTTTCAGTTTTCGCCGGAAAACTTCTGGATTCTCGGAAACTCGCTGTTAACCGGTATGATCATTCAAACCTACTGGTAATCGTTACTCAGTAGTTCAATTACACATCTAATCCCTCCAAACTGTTAATTGATTCTAACAGCCGAAGGTCACCAAAACAGAGCCTACGATCTTTGCCGGATTTCTGAAGAAGACGATCTGTTCGGTACTTTCTTTCCCCAAACTCTTCTGTTCAATACTTTTCAATTGTTCATATTATTCATTAACCGAATTAATCAAGTAACAGTTAATTAACCGATGTCTGTGTTTTGATCGAAGAAGACGAAGTTGTGTATGCTATAAGATTAATTAAAAACGATATTATGAACAGGTTAGACACACAGTCCAGCGGTGGACTGTGTGCAAACAATATGCACACGACGCGAGTTCGATTCCTATCACAACCTTAACCTCTGTAATAAAAATGTTTTTATTAGAAACCGAACCGGGTTAACTCAGTAAGATGTTAAGTATAATAAAAACCAGAATATTTACCAAGTTAGACACACAGTCCAGCGGTGGACTGTGTGCCAAACTAAACCACAGGTCCCGGGTTCGAGACCTGTGGAGAGCACCGAGTCGATACATTAAAACCTTTTTAAAATAAATGATTTTCAGATTAACTTAATTAGTGTATAAATATAATTAAAAACATAAATATTTCGGGTTAGACACGTAGCTCAGTTGGTAGAGTTGCGTGCACGCGTACGGGACGTCTCGGGTTCGAGTCCTGCCCGGTGCATGCATACACACAATAAAACCGGTCAAACAGTCAACGCTTATGGTCAAACAGTTAACGCTTATGGTCAACGGTCAAAAGTCAACATTTTTTTTATATTTTTATTTATTTAATTTAATTAAAAAATCAATTAAAAATACTTAAAAATAATGTTTTTAAAGATAGGAAATAGCCTTAAACTCACAAAAAAAATATATCTAAAAATGCTATTAAAATTATTAATAAAATCCACTCATTAACTATACCTTCCGTTATTATTTAGGTTGGTTAATCCTCATTGTTCAATCCTTCAAACTCGTGCGCATCTCATCATCTCCAACTAAACGCACCCAATGTGAGTGAATCTCTACAAATTCCCCGTTTTAATCACGTTTTTGGGGTGTATCATGTGTCTTACCAATTATTATATTTAATTCATTGTGCATACATCATATCATGAACAAATGTGTATTCCTTGTATCAACTGTTGTGTGGTTATTGTTTAGAATTAATTTATTATTTTCAGTACATGCAATTTCATAGGCCGCCGCTCCCCATTACATTATGAGCGTTGAGCAGTTCCCCATTACATTATGAGCGTGAACCTGGCGTTGCCAACATTCGATCGGCTCCGTTTGATTGAGCCTTGATCGCACAGACATTCATCATAGGCCGTCCGTTCCCCATTACATTATGAGCGTGAACGTGACGTTGCCAACATATACAGTTTCATTCATGTTATACATTCATGCAAGTTCATATGTTATTGTATGTTATTGTATGTTATAGTTTGTGGTTGTTATTGCTACTGTTTGATTATTTACATTTGCTCACTTAAGACTATTGCACAACTTTTCCTTGATAAAAATAACAAGAAATCAATAATAAATGTTTATCTAACAAGGTTCACTCGCCAACTTATGTTGACCCAAAAACCCCCATTTTTACACATGATACAGGTGAACCAGCTGCAGCAAGAAACACATAGGATTGGCTTAGAAGAATAAACTGGTTTAGAGCTTGGATTGTTTAGTTGGTTATTTTTCTTTGTATTTGTATGGACATGTTTGGATTATTGAGAATGTAATTTTGACTTTAATAAATATGAAACATATTAGTAAATATCATGAGCTTTGGTGATAACCCAATTATGCCCCGACTCTTATTCCGCTGCGGGTCGGGGTGTGACAGTTGTGGTATTGAGAGCGGTGCCAGCGGCTTGAGCCAAGTTTTTGGCTTGCATTATTTTTCAGTCTTCTACTGGGCATAAGGTAGAGCAAGTATTGTAGAAGTTGGGTAGGGGTTGTGTTTCTTGAAGGATAAGAGAGATGTTCTCATATTGGTCATTCAAGCCGGAAAGTATTTGTGAAACCAATTGGTTTTCTGTGGTGTTGGAGCCGAGACTAACAAGTTGGTCATAGAGTTCCTTCATGGCTTGGCAATATGAAGATATGTCAGGGAATTGGTCTAGGCGAGTGTTGGCGAATTTGTTTTGTAGGTGAATGGTACGTGAGGCTTGGTTGTCAAGAAATAGGTTTTTAATGGTGCACCAAGCGGCATAAGCCGTGGTGTCGGTTTTCATTATTGTAAGGAGAAGGTCTTTGGAGACGGTCCCATAGATCCATTGTAAGACAATGGCGTCGATACGTTCCCAAGACTCGGTTTGTGTCGGTTTAGAGGTTGCGGTTTCTTTGTCTTTTTCGGAAGGTGTACGAGGTAAGGTAATCATAAACTTTATATGCTTTGCAATGTATCTTGAATAGTTCAGCCCATGTGTTATAGTGACCTGTTTGCATGTCAAGGATAAGGGGAATGAAATTTTTGATGTTGGTGACGGTGACCGTCGGGTGAATAATTGATGAGGACATAATGAATTAGGGATGGGGAAAAATAAATTGAACAAGGTGGTGAGGAAGATGACGGCAATATGAGAGGAAGGGAGGGATTATGAATGGCCTGATACCATGTAGAATTGTATGGTTCAATCCTTGCATTTCTCATTAATTCAGTAACTACATATACATCATATAATCCCTTGACTTGGGGAGAAAGTAATTACAAATATTTACACATAAATATACTTCCTAAAATACATGGGAATATGTTCTGGTATATTTCATTATTGTTTATTCGATTATTATATATAATATAATTATTTATATTTATTTAGGGTGTGAACTATTTAGAGCATTCACATCCTTTCTATCTTTTTTACCCTATAATTTCACTAAACACAATTATATTTTCTCTTTCCTTTCAATTAAATAATATCTTTTTATACTTTTGTTATTACCTTTTCTCTTTAGTTCACCCACAACCACTTTGAAATATATTAAATTATTATAGAGAGTGAACAATGTTCCCTCAAATTTACAGATGAAGAGTAACATTTTCTCTCTGCTCTACTCACAACCACTTGCAACCATCTACAATCACTTTTCATAATATCACAGAATTTGGGGGACAGATTGTGAATGCTCTTACATGGAAGAAGGTCAAAGCTTTGATGACGTGGTCCGTTTGTGCAGTATATTAGTCAAAGTCTTAATGACGTGGACTGTTTATGTGAGAAAGTTTGGTTGACATGCATTTCTCACGTTAACACAAAAAAAACTAGCCTCACTTAGTATGAGATTGTTGAATGAAAAAATGTTCAACATTGAGATTGCTGATAAACATTTTCTGAATTAAGATTAATCTCACCTATTGGTTAAAATTATCATTATTAAAATATAATTTTCTTTAGTAATACATCTATGAATGAATATTATTTTGATGATGTATATCACGTAATCAAACAAATTTAAAAGAACAAATAATCCCTAAAAAGTTGTTTCGATAAGCTATATAATAATAAAAGAATTTGAAAAGGGTACAAGATAACCATAGAAAGTTGATTCAAATTAAAAGCTGTTTTAAATATTAAAAATAAGTCTTTGTTTACATGTTATTATATCATTTTAAACACGAAGTATGATTAAAATAACTGACCTATTTTCAATAAACTTATTAGAAGCTATAACCAAACTATTAACTAAGTTTGATAAAATAAACTTGATAGAAACTATAACCTAAATATTAACTAAGTTTGATCAAAATAACTGACATGTTTGCTATAAACTTAATAGAAACTATAACCGAAATATTAACTTAGATCAAATAATCCACAAATTAAAATAAAAATAAGATATTAAAATGATGTGTTTCAGAGTGTAAAAATAAAATACAAATGAGTATTAATATGAGAAGTGAATATATATATATATATAATATATATATATATATATATATAAGGATGGGTTAAAATAAGAACCAGATTAAGTTGTGAGAATCGTAAGAAACTATACCATACAAAGTTTTCTCCGAATTTTTTTCTCAAAAGTCATAAAAAATCACTTGTTTTAGCAAAAAAAAAAAAATTTAATGCCGCATACCCACATTTACGTGAGGCATAAAAAAATATTCATCTTTATACAAAATTTACATCAGCACGTAAAAAAATTTGTATCAGTCAAAAATACCGACTCACCAATTTTTTTATTTCTTTTTACAGATGTGTTTATAATATTTTCATTTACGTTTGCGCAAAAAAAATTGGCCAAACTCGCGTGTGAAGAAAAAGTTTTCACGGTTCTCACAACTCGTGGTGGTTCTCATTTGAATCGGTATATATATATATATTGTATTTTTTTTTTCCATCTACATAATTATTATGTTTAGTTGTAAAAAAACGTGTATTTACTCTAGTAGAGTAATTATGTGAAATTATGTAACGCCCCAAACTTCGAATATTTACATTCGCTATACGTTTCATATGATAAAACATAAAATAAAATGACTAGGCTATTTAACCTAGTTAAATAGTTTAGTCAAAACAAATAAAGAATAAATGTGGGACAATTATGAACAAGTAACTAACATGAGGGGCTGAATTTGGAGATTTAGGGTGAAGTTTGGATTAAATGTAAAATGCAGAATTTTATTGTGTGTAATGTGTGTGTGTCATGTACGGAGATGGAGAAAGAGGAGAAATCCTCTCAAGGACAAGAATGTAAATTCAGCCAAATCAAAGCGAAAATCGAATGAAAAGCATTGCATGGATGAAGATCTCTCATCATCTCAACTTAACAAACATGTGGTAAGTTATAGTTTAGGATTTGATAATCTATGAAGTGAGATTATGTTTAAACCGCAAATTGAATGAAATTGTGTTAGGAACAATTTCAAGTAATTTGATGTTTTGACATAAAACCCACTTGATGATGATGAATATGATGACATAGGTGTATCACCCATGTCCAATTCTTGTAACATTTAGTGTAGTATGTTGTGTGTAATGAATTGTTTTTAGATAAGATGATTTTGATATGAAACAAATGGATGTTTAGTTGTATTTGATGAATGAAAGCAAGAAATAGGTAATCAAGCATGAATGAGTTGTACATTGTGCTTATATAGTAGTACGCACACCAAGTGTTTGATGAAATGCATAAGTGAGATTATTAGATGAGATTTGTATGCAAACAATAGTTAAACATGTCTAGAAAGTGATAATGAGATACTCGATAGTAAAACAACCAGGAACGTGTTTTGACAAAATATATGCTAGAACTATGAATGGATATTTGTAGAATGTGATAATGCCATGTTTGAAGATAATTAAACTTGAAAAATGCATTGTAGAAGGATTTCATGAGAAGGTGTAGTTAATGGTATGAATTGGTTAGAAATATGCTTTAGGAACTTGTACACAATGTTGGAGCAGTATGATGTTTACTACATGTTCGCATAATTGCTTAATCAAAACTGATAAGTAAAAGTACGCTAAATGTGAAGCATAGGGATCATTAGAAGGGATAAGTTGGAACGATGCTGGTTGCTAAGCATGAGTCATGATCTTAGTCGTAGAATTATGAGAATTACTAGTATGGACAGAAATAAATATGTTTGGTGTGTGCATATAACTAGGTGACCATGTGGTTGAATGTGTATTGTATCATAAGTATGAAATGTATATAGTGTCATTTGTATGGTCTACATGATGACACAGATGTATGAAGTTAAGTCGAAAGTTCATATGATAAATCGTTTGACTTTTTGAAAGTCAACTATGTATAAGTAGCAAGGTTAAACTTTTTGTCACAATTGTAATGTTATAGAAAGTCATATGGTACGTATTAAATCAATATGTGTTATATGTGATGATGTGATAAATTATGTGAGTTGAAAAGATATGATTGTGGGAATATGCCTTATGTTTGTTAGAATGCTATCATGTATGCTAACAAGAATGTGAATGCTAACATGTACATATGCATTTGATATGAATGTTAGCATGTACAATCATGTATGCTAACAAGAATGTGAATGCTATGACATGAAAGTGTAGGAATCATGTCAAGGTGGATGGGAGCATGGAAGGCTAACTGGTCAAAAGGAGGCAAGGTAACGGATGCAAATACGAACGCTAAGTAACTGATTTTCGGAATCACTTATTCTTTTATAAATGAAGATTGTTATGTTGAATACAGGGAATCGTGTAAGAAATTATGGGTAAGGGTAAGAATCAAGGTACGTATTGTTGTGGTAAGTCATAGGAAGTCATCTATGTTCGGAATTCATGATAGAAGTGAATGGGTCAAAATGTAGAAAGTATGTGTCGGATGTGGTTTTGGATGTTATGGTATGGGAACCATGTAAGAATGTTTAAGAAATCATA
The DNA here is from genome assembly GCA_947069175.1 of Scalesia atractyloides. Classification (NCBI taxonomy): domain Eukaryota; kingdom Viridiplantae; phylum Streptophyta; class Magnoliopsida; order Asterales; family Asteraceae; genus Scalesia; species Scalesia atractyloides. The sequence continues at coordinate 92,850,885 of CAMTDV010000012.1, forward strand.
GTACTAAGGCAAGTATTGCTGTAGCGGGCCATAAGTAGTTAGCTATGTCGGAAATAACTTAGTATAATCAAATGGGTCAAAATCAAGAAAGTATGATAGAAGTCTAGATTTGATTATGAGGACATGGGGTTAAGTGTTAAAATGATTTGGGATGTTACGGGAGGATTCGGGAAGCTTACGGAATGTTATGGGATGTTACGGGACGTTATGGGTCAGTTCGGGTTGGAACGGGAACCGGAAAAAGGTTGTGTAAGCTTAACAAGGAAAATCAGCGTCGACAACACAGAGGGGGCATCGCCGACGGCCTCCCTAGGCGTCGTGGACGCTGCCCCCTTCCCCGACATTCTAATCAATTGTCTACGCATATGAGGACCCGACGTAACTATCCAGGAGGCGTCGCTGACGCTCCTCACAAACCTGACATGTTGTTTTTGTTAATTATTCGCACCGCGAGTTTTGTACCTCCTAAAACTTGTTCCGTAACCCTTAATGAATCCCAAAAGGTGAAAATAATTAATAAGGAGTTATGTGAACTTAATTGAGTTGAGATAATGCTTGTCGGTGATGAATAAGTATGTAAGCATGTATGTGTATGGCTTACTTACATGCTAGTGGTGGAATCCATAGGTAAGCATGTATAGAAATAAGCATGCGCTTAGGTTTGTACGTAATGGACTTATACGCAAGGTAAATTGTGACGATAAATTGTTAGTATAAATATATGAGAATGTAAGTTGTACGTAAGAGCTTGGATATGGAGGTATGTTTGTATATATGTATAAGTGGCTTCAATACGTTTGAGTATTAATGTCATTAATGTTGGGCCTTGAGATGAAATGAAAGTGCAGGTATACTATTGTTGGTCGTATAAAGATTTGACGTTGGGATGCAAGATTGTACATGGAAAGATAACCGTGATGATTAGCATAAGTAGAAAGAATGTGGCGTGGTCATTTAATTTCGTATGTTTAGATTGTGTATAATGTCACCAAATATCAATGATGCGGTTGTATGTGGTGATTGCAGGTTGCACAACATTATCATCACTGTGGAGTGTAAGCGGTGGATTATCGAGTCAAAATACGTGATTTGTACGGGGGCGAGGTCATATAGTTTATAAATGTAGATTGTGTTTTATCTTTTAAATAAGAATGAAGGAAACCATATTGTAAAAGAGATTATTCCAATGGTTTCTAGTATGTTAACATGTTTATAAGGAAATATATTTTTTTAGTTCACATTTTCACTGCGTATTTTTTATTAAAACATGTTAGGTGTTACGAATTAGTAATTACATAATTACTCTACTATTGTAAATACGAAAAAAATAAATTTTGGGAATAAAATATGTGTTTGATAAGATTGAAAAAGATTTTAAAATAAAAAAAATCATTCTCACTTCTCATGTTAAGACCCATTAGTATCGAAACCTTACTCATGTTTCAAGAGTTATGCTTTTTTCTTCACATTAAATATTTAAGTCACCAACTTTTTACTACCGTAGTCTAATTAAAAAGACAACATCTAAACATTTGATTTTCTAATTTAGTTTTTTCAAGTTTTTATAGACGTTTGATTTTCTAATTTTTTATGAATTTATCCATTATGTAGTGACTTTCCACATGTATAACCCCTATCTATGAATGCATCTATTATGTAGTGACTTTCCACATGTATAACCCCTTTCTCTTATTTACTATTGTACTAATGTGAGTACCTATATATAATAGCATTTGTATATGATGTTAGAGGAATGAATAAGAATTCTCCATGTTCTATTCTCTACATAATTTCATAGTCTAGCTCTCATGTTTATATACATATATATTAGTTATAATAGACCGTTGTTTCACAACACGTTATCAGCACGAATGTGCTCTATGTGTTTTGTCACCCTTGGTACCCTTTTTTCCTTGCCTTTGATGTGCATTATTTCCAACCTAACTCAATCTCGCACGTTGAGAAAGCAACCCAATAATTATGCAACTATCTCTACTAATAAAGGTATGATTCTTCGTATGATTATTTCATATTATATTTGATGATGATACATCAATCTTACTAGTGACACTTATTAATATACATATATAAACTTAAAACTGATCATTACTATAAATTCTAGGATGTAGTCTCATGATTGAACTCTTATCTATATATCTTTTTTCATTTGCTTTTAGAAGTTATTATATATATATATATATATATATACATATATATATATATTAGCATATTGGTATTCATAAGTATTTAGATGTTACATCATAAATTATGACGTTACACACGACTAATTCATCTTTTTCTAATATTCATTATTAATTGAATAACTATAGTTTTCGTTGACGACGACAATATTACGAATATTTATTTTATTTTTCTCTTTTACAAATGATCCCTTCTATTATTCTAAATTGGCTGGATTATCATTTAATTAGTTAATTTAATTATAATATATGTTGTTTGGACTCTTACAATCTAGTGATGCTCATCTACATATTCTTTTAGCCACCATAATCATATATTTATGTTTCTTTATTAACCTTATTAAGTTGTAAATAAAATTGTTGAATTATTTTGATTTGAGGAAGTTAATTTGCAATCTAGAGAATATTATATGTGCTTTTAGAATCCATGAAAAACAATTAAATTCAATATTACAAAGTATGGAACTCAATGGACTAAACAATGCAATTGTATTAGGTATATATGCTTGTATTGGTGGTAATATATACATGATGTATGTACTAGATCTTCATTTTGTATAGTTTATAATTTAAATGGATATGAATGTTGTAATTAATTGTTTTTATTAGTCATTGTTAATACATTGCATGCCAAAAGACTTTTACATAATTAGATATAAATGAGTTATGTGAGTACACATCAATTGATTTGATTTTAAATAAACTATACAACTTATAATGCAATACATTATTATTATTATTGTTATAACATGTTTATGCAAATATCGTTTGGTACTTATACTAAAGTTAATGCTATAACAAATTTTGCATATAAGAAATTCATATAATAGATTAATATTGCTAGATATCATTAGTTGTTTTTAGAGAAACATTTTCTAGCGATGTCGATACCTCTCATGTATTCATTATGCCATGTCACAATATTTAACAATGTATTTGCATATTAACTATTACTATTGCTAGTATAAAATAGTGACTATTGCTATTGCTTCATATGTACAATGTATAGATTGCTTATATGATGTCATCAGTTGTTTAAATATCAATATTTGAGAAGAAGAAAAATGAGTATGTTATGTAATTCATCAGTATTACAGTTTTCAAATAAAATTTTCAAATACAAGTAATAAATGATCTGAGAACTTGAAAGAGATATATGTTTAACTTTTAAAGTAAGTGTTCAAAATATATAAGATATTATGTTTGGTTATACTATAATAAGTTATTACATAAATTACAGGATAAAAACGTTTCTTATTTTATAAAGACCCATCATATGTTGTTTTTTATATGATGACATGCTATAAGGTCATGTATTATATGATTTGTTGCTACCTATACCTTTTATTCTATATGCTATCATTTCTTTGCATCGATAATACCGAATAGAACGACTAAACCAGAGTTGTGGTTTATTGTCATTCTCATGAAAAAGTAGAAATATGCTTCGATTTGACACCCAAAGTGTGATACTCCTTGTATCTCATTATCAAGTATAAAAGAAATATTATATGACTCGAACATATAATTACTTCTCAATTGACGTTATACAAAGAGAAGTTTATTTATAAGGGAAATCAGGTAAAACAAATTTTGTTTGTCAAACCTCAAACATACTCCTGAAGTAGCAATATCATTTAAAGCGTATGAACGGTTTGAAACAAATGTATATCTATATGTTCGAGAAAATAATGGAAAACCGTAAAAATTGTATGGTTTTACGCTGATTCATGAAGTGAATATATATTGATCATTGTAATCATGGGCATCATTGAGAAAATTGTAATGATGATCATATTAATAATAAGATTGACCAGCAGAAGTAAAACAATCATCATGTTAGTAAGAGATCAAACTATCAGAAATTATAAGATAGTCAAGCTAATAATGAGATCGAATATAAATATTATAATGATAGTCATGATGAGATCGACCACCAAAAGTGGTAAACTAGTGATTACATAACACGATGGTTTGAGCTTTGAAGTTATAATACATTCTTTCATATCTTATGTTTTGTATTACATACGTGCAAGTAATACATTTACAATATCATAAACCATAAGTTTATGGATCATGATTATTTACTTTATTGGTATGACCGGTTAGACCACACCGAGTCAATGATGATGTGAAATATAATGAAGAACTTGAAGATTCTTCTAGTTGATAACATATTATGTTTGCTCTTAAGAGAAATTATTTATTTGCGAATTAATGGTATAAATCCCTAAAATATTATGGAATGAATGAAGGACGTATATATCCAAACATGATACCATTTATGTAACATCCGTCAAAAATGGATTTACCAAACCCGCTTCGTTTATCAACCGAACAGTCAGTCAAATTTTTCGTTGCGAATTAAATGCCCAAAATAATTTTAAACGATCCGTAATCAATTATTATGCGGGGATATATATTTAGTTTTTGAAAAACTGATAAAAATAACAAAATAAAAATGTTTTACCCATGCCGGGTTTCGAACTCGGGTCTGTACCGGTTCAAACCAAACACTTATCCCTCAGCCAAACAACCACTCCGCCACTTTGATTTTCTGGTAATAACAGAAAGCAATTAATTCAAATATTCAATTTCAGAAGTTAAATTCAGTATATTGCGCCCAAAATAACAGTCGTCGGAAATCCCGACGACTTCGCCGTTTATTTACGTTTTCGCTCAAAGTAACCGAAGACTTAACTCCTACGACGGTTATAACCGACGTCTGAACCCGCGACATCAGCCATAACCGCCGGAGAACGGCTGACTACGAATATAGACCGAATTCAGACCCCATTCATCTCAATACTACTCTATAAATACACCCACAACTCGCCAGAAACCTTTCACACTCAAATCGCACCTTTTCTCGGCGAAAAATCACTCGCCGGAAATACTTGATACATCGCCGGAAAACCGTATTATTAGTCTCCGAGCTTTACTGAACCCCCTAAACTCTTACCGAAATCACCCACACCCTTTGCAAGCCTTCGGAAGACTCTCTGCTGCAAGATACTTGTCGCCGGAAAAAGATTTCTGTCGCCGGAGTTCTGTCGGAAAACAGAGTAAAACCAGTCGGTACTTTTCACGCCTAATTCCTTTCCTTTTTACTTTTATCTCGTTTGTAATTGATCATTAAACGCTAAAGGAACATGAATCAACTTTTCGAACCAGTCAGTCGTCACTTCCGGTTAAAAACAGTGAAGAAGACGACATTTCGGTAATGGTTAAGTATAATTAAAATCAAGTTATTTACCGGGTTAGACACACAGTCCAGCGGTGGACTGTGTGCACTTTTAACGCTAAGGTCACGAGTTCGAGTATTGCCCCTCATACGCCGCCTTGATAAAAATTCTTTTTTTTCAGCAAACTGAACTGGGTTGATTTAAGCATATGTTAAATATATTGATAACTGAGTTTATAACCAAGTGAGACACACAGTCCAGCGGTGGAGTGTGTGTCCGTTAACCCACAGGTCCCGGGTTCGAGACCTGTGGAGCGCACCGGTTCGCCGGATTTAATCCATTTTTAAATAAAGGGATTTCTGTTTAAATTCTAATTAAGGTATATATGTAATTAAAATCGGATATATGACGGGTTAGACACGTAGCTCAGTTGGTAGAGCTGCGTGCACGCGTACGGGAGGTCTCGGGTTCGAGCCTCACCCGGCGCACAACAATATGCCTTCCGAACCGGTCAACGTTAGTCAAAGTCAACGGTCAAAAGTCAACTGTAGCAAAAATAAAATATTTTTTTATTATTTTTATTTAATTATTTTAATTAAAAATCAATTATAAATACTTAAAAATAACATTTTTAAGGTTAGAAAATAGCCTCAAACTCACAAAAATACACCCAACAAACCTACTAAAATAGATTAATAAAACCCGTTTACTTACCAAACCGTAATGCGATTTATCTAGGTTTAATCTCACTTGTGGTTAAAACCACTTCGCGTGCAATCAACGTCATCAACCGAACGCACCCAATGTGAGTGAATTCTTACAAACTCCCTTTTTTATTCATGTTTTGGGGTGTATCATGTGTCGCTTAAACTAATTTTCTTATGCAAATTCGTGCTATACCATTATATGAACTAAACTAGAATGTAACTATTGTTTGGTTGTGATGTATTACATATTGTCAAAGTTGTATGCAAATTATTCAGGCCCATCAGTTCCTCGTGGGAGACGAGAACAACGCGTGCCTCAAAACTCATTCATTAGGCCCATCAGTTCCTCGTGGGAGACGAGAACAACGCGTGCCTCAAAACTCATTCATTAGGCCCATCAGTTCCTCGTGGGAGACGAGAACAACGCGTGCCTCAAAACTCATACATTAGGCCCATCAGTTCGTAAGAACAACGCGTGCCTCAAAACTCATTCATTAGGCCCATCAGTTCGTGGAACAACGCGTGCCTCAAAACTCATTCATTAGGCCCATCAGTTCCTCGTGGGAAACGAGTCGAACAACGCGTGCCTCAAAACAATCATTTGGTGTATGTGTGTTCAATATTCAATATTATGTGTTGTGTGAATAAATTTACATCTACATTTACTCATATGTGGTATGCACATTATTTATAATCAATTGGATAAACTTGTTCAAATGTTTTTCCATAGGATTCACTCGCCAACATTATGTTGATCCAAAAACCTTTTACACATGATACAGGTGAACAGGTTGAAGCAAGGAAAACATAGGATATGCCTTAGAAGAGAACCAAGAAGCTTAGACTGATAGTTAGAATATGTTGTATCATTTATTTCCATTAAATTGTATTAATGAATATGAAACATATAATAAATGTCATGAGCTTTGATGATAACCCAATTATGCCCCGATCACCTTTTCCGCTGCGGGTCGGGGTGTGACAGATTGGTATCAGAGCCATGACTATAGGGATATAGGATAGGTTATTAGACCCTTAGAGCCTATACTATAGTCTGCCTAAATTTTAATTGATTAGGTGGTTACATACAAACTTGTGATATTTATTTGTTTCATATTTCAGTCAAACATACATGCTTATATACATATTACATATATTGATGTTCATATATTCAATTCATTTTCATACTCTCATTATTCAAGGATTTTGTCGCAATTTTCAAATCCCATCAAAGTAAGTTCTGCGACGGGCATGTAGTAACCGGAAGGGTACAAGTACCGGTAGTCGGGACGTCCTGTCTAGGTTGGCATTCGTATAAATCCAAAATAACGGACCAGTTTGCCTACCTGGGGACTAACGATGAGAGTACGACGGACCTATTAGGCCAAAGCATGCCACACCAAACGTCGTTCGAACTAACCTCACTTTGAGATGTCACCGTGTCTACACCTGGACACATTCCGAACATCACATATTGTATACATATTTCTCGATTTTCTCCGGGTTTTTGTGTACGTAACCAGGCAGAAACCGTGCGAACCATATGAAAAACCGGTATTCATGGGGGCCCACATGATTACACAGGTAAAGTATGGCGGCATGAAGGGCCTAACAGCGAGCAAAGCCCAAGACATCCTATGGATGTAGTAGATTTATTTTTCTATATTTATTTTATGAACGTTCAATCCCAAACACGACCCACGATCCCAAAGGCATCCAACTCATACTCTTGACATGTATTCCTTGTAGATGTCTTCTAACCTCGCCCGTAGGAAGTTGAGAGCAGAAAAAGCCCGTGAACGCATGGCTACCCAAATCGCTCAGCAAATGGCGACCGTAATACCCAACATCGTAGTTCAAGTTCAACAAGCCCTTACTGCTAATTCCGTTAACCCAACCCAACAAGAGGATCAAAACACTGTCAACCTTTCAGTCACTAAATGCACCTACAAACATTTCAAATCCTGCGATCCTCCAAAATACGAAGGTACTGAAGGTGGTACCGCTCTCCTCCATTGGTTCGAAGAAATGGAGAACACTTTTCTAAATTGCGATTGCCCCGATGATCGCAAAGTGCGTTATGCTACCGGTCGTTTACTTGGAACAGCACTCACATGGTGGAATACAGAAAAGACCAAACGAGGTGTTGAAGAAACTATGACCTTGACTTGGGAAGAATTGAAGGGAATCATGACAAGACGGTTTTGCCCAAGAAGTGAAATCAAGAAATTGGAGGATGAGTTCCATGCTTTGAAACAAAAGGAAGGCGACCACACCACATACAACAAGAGATTCCTTGAGTTAAATCAAATGGTTCCCAATTTGTTCACTCCCCTCTACCGTTTGATCGAGCACTACATTCGTGGTCTTCCATCAAAGATTCAAGACCCTGTAATAAGCACCTCGCCTGCAACTTTGGAAGCAGCAATGGAGCTAGCAACCGCGCTCACCGAGAACCGAATCCGGAACAAAGATTTCAAAGAGGAGAAGAAGAAGGATAAAGCATCAACGGAAACCTCAAACCCCACCCGAACCGAATCCTTTACACCACCTACTTCTAAGAGAAAGCGTGATGGGCAAGTCTTCGCCGTCACCCAACGCAACCAACCAGCTTCACAAGTTGTACCTCCTCAAACTATCCCAAACGCTCAAGTAGCACCCAACTCAACTTACCCAAATAAGAAACCTTACATTGGACCTCACCCTCAATGCAACACCTGTTTCTATCACCATCCATCTACTTCACCCTGTCGACTATGTGCGAATTGTGGACGTTACGGTCATTTGAGCAAAGTTTGCCGCACCTCTAAAAACCAAACCTCAACCCTACTCAACCCATGACCCAAACATATCAACAACCTCAATACCCCATGTACCCATATGTTCGAGCTTGTTTCAATTGTGGCGACCCTACCCATTTTAGAAATACGTGTCCTCGTTTGGTTAACATCATAAACGCCCAAGCTCAAGCAAACCCAGTTAACCAAGCCAACCAAGCAAACCCAGCTCCACCGCCAGCAAGAGGAAGAGTTTATAACATCAACGCCAATCCTGTTGAAGATATTAACGGTCCAAACCAACCACTTAACTAGCCTTCTCTCACCAAGAATCAAGATTCAACTCCAATCACTTAGTTTTTATGTTTGTCTTTATGTTATCTCAATTTTCACGTATCTCAATTGGAATTTTATCCAAGAATTTTAATGCAAATTACTAGTTCAGTTGGTTTTATACTCATTGATTTAATATTCATATCATCATACTTCACGACATATCTCAGTTTTATCATTTAAAGAAGTTGAGTTGTGTCTCACATGCAATACATTTCATTTCATTTTACATTTCAATACATGCAATACGCTCGGCTCCGTTTGATTGAGCCTTGAGCGCACAGTTCAATTTACATTTCAATACATGCAATACGCTCGGCTCCGTTTGATTGAGCCTTGAGCACACAGTTCAATTTACATTTTCAGTTCATGCAATACGTTCGGCTCCGTTTGATTGAGCCTTGAACGCACATACATTTTCATTATCAGTATCTTGTGGTTGTGGTGTTTGTTGTAGAGTCGCATAGAACTAATCATAACTGGCGGATGAAGTCAATGAGAATTTGACAAGAATACGGTGGATACGCCGCTGGTACTTCCTATATATAAGTATTTTTGTCAAATGATCGGAGGCATTATCAGGCGGTTATGAGAGGTTCCATGCATAGGCTTTTTGTGTGGTTAAGTTATTCATATTCAGTACATGCAATACGCTCGGCTCCGTTTGATTGAGCCTTGAGCACACAATTTCAATTTCAGTACATTCAATACGTTCGGCTCCGTTTGATTGAGCCTTGAGCGCACAGACATTTCAATTTCAGTACATACAATACGATCGGCTCCGTTTGATTGAGCCTTGATTGCACAGATATATTTCATTTCAGTATTTTTATATTGGTTGTAGAGTTATAGTACTAATCATAATTCACTGATAAAACCAATGAAAATTTGACAAGAATATGGTGGATACGCCGCTGGTACTTCCTATATATAAGTATTCTTGCCAAAGGATCAGAGGCGTTATCAGGCGGTTATGAGAAGTTCCATGTAGGATTTAGTATAGCCTTGGTTGAAATTTGTGTTACATTTATATCATCTCACTATTTAAATTGGATTGTGATCCATTTCTACATAGACTAACCTCTCCATCATAACAAACGAGAGAGGAACTGTCACCATTCAAACATATATACTATCAGAATGTGGATTCAATTATTTGTTGTTGTGTTTACTTGTGTAGATTATAGTAATGGAAGTTTTGCCTTAGGATATAACCATACTTTTCCAAACATATCTAAACTCTTATGCATGATATCATTTTAGCGAATTTTTCCTGCTTAACAATACTTATAGGCAACAAAAAGCGATTCCTGTATTAGGATACTTAACCTTTACAAGGAACGTTACCGCCTCAAACAAAAACTTAAACCCTTATTTCGTCTAAGTATGTAACTGTCAAAACTAAACATCATCATTTTTTTAGTCAAATATATCACTATTTAAATTTCGGGACGAAATTTCTAAAAAGCAGGGATACTGTAACATCCGTCAAAAATGGATTTACCAAACCCGCTCCGTTTATCAACCGAACAGTCAGTCAAATTTTTCGTTGCGAATTAAATGCCCAAAATAATTTTAAACGATCCGTAATCAATTATTATGCGGGGATATATATTTAGTTTTTGAAAAACTGATAAAAATAACAAAATAAAAATGTTTTACCCATGCCGGGTTTCGAACTCGGGTCTATACCGGTTCAAACCAAACACTTATCCCTCAGCTAAACAACCACTCCGCCACTTTGATTTTCTGGTAATAACAGAAAGCAATTAATTCAAATATTCAATTTCAGAAGTTAAATTCAGTATATTGCGCCCAAAATAACAGTCGTCGGAAATCCCGACGACTTCGCCGTTTATTTACGTTTTCGCTCAAAGTAACCGAAGACTTAACTCCTACGACGGTTATAACCGACGTCTGAACCCGCGACATCAGCCATAACCGCCGGAGAACGGCTGACTACGAATATAGACCGAATTCAGACCCCATTCATCTCAATACTACCCTATAAATACACCCACAACTCGCCAGAAACCTTTCACACTCAAATCGCACCTTTTCTCGGCGAAAAATCACTCGCCGGAAATACTTGATACATCGCCGGAAAACCGTATTATTAGTCTCCGAGCTTTACTGAACCCCCTAAACTCTTACCGAAATCACCCACACCCTTTGCAAGCCTTCGGAAGACTCTCTGCTGCAAGATACTTGTCGCCGGAAAAAGATTTCTGTCGCCGGAGTTCTGCCGGAAAACAGAGTAAAACCAGTCGGTACTTTTCACGCCTAATTCCTTTCCTTTTTACTTTTATCTCGTTTGTAATTGATCATTAAACGCAAAAGGAACATGAATCAACTTTTCGAACCAGTCAGTCGTCACTTCCGGTTAAAAACAGTGAAGAAGACGACATTTCGGTAATGGTTAAGTATAATTAAAATCAAGTTATTTACCGGGTTAGACACACAGTCCAGCGGTGGACTGTGTGCACTTTTAACGCTAAGGTCACGAGTTCGAGTATTGCCCCTCATACGCCGCCTTGATAAAAATTCTTTTTTTTCAGCAAACTGAACTGGGTTGATTTAAGCATATGTTAAATATATTGATAACTGAGTTTATAACCAAGTGAGACACACAGTCCAGCGGTGGAGTGTGTGTCCGTTAACCCACAGGTCCCGGGTTCGAGACCTGTGGAGCGCACCGGTTCGCCGGATTTAATCCATTTTTAAATAAAGGGATTTCTGTTTAAATTCTAATTAAGGTATATATGTAATTAAAATCGGATATATGACGGGTTAGACACGTAGCTCAGTTGGTAGAGCTGCGTGCACGCGTACGGGAGGTCTCGGGTTCGAGCCTCACCCGGCGCACAACAATATGCCTTCCGAACCGGTCAACGTTAGTCAAAGTCAACGGTCAAAAGTCAACTGTAGCAAAAATAAAATATTTTTTTATTATTTTTATTTAATTATTTTAATTAAAAATCAATTATAAATACTTAAAAATAACATTTTTAAGGTTAGAAAATAGCCTCAAACTCACAAAAATACACCCAACAAACCTACTAAAATAGATTAATAAAACCCGTTTACTTACCAAACCGTAATGCGATTTATCTAGGTTTAATCTCACTTGTGGTTAAAACCACTTCGCGTGCAATCAACGTCATCAACCGAACGCACCCAATGTGAGTGAATTCTTACAAACTCCCTTTTTTATTCATGTTTTGGGGTGTATCATGTGTCGCTTAAACTAATTTTCTTATGCAAATTCGTGCTATACCATTATATGAACTAAACTAGAATGTAACTATTGTTTGGTTGTGATGTATTACATATTGTCAAAGTTGTATGCAAATTATTCAGGCCCATCAGTTCCTCGTGGGAGACGAGAACAACGCGTGCCTCAAAACTCATTCATTAGGCCCATCAGTTCCTCGTGGGAGACGAGAACAACGCGTGCCTCAAAACTCATTCATTAGGCCCATCAGTTCCTCGTGGGAGACGAGAACAACGCGTGCCTCAAAACTCATACATTAGGCCCATCAGTTCGTAAGAACAACGCGTGCCTCAAAACTCATTCATTAGGCCCATCAGTTCCTCGTGGGAAACGAGTCGAACAACGCGTGCCTCAAAACAATCATTTGGTGTATGTGTGTTCAATATTCAATATTATGTGTTGTGTGAATAAATTTACATCTACATTTACTCATATGTGGTATGCACATTATTTATAATCAATTGGATAAACTTGTTCAAATGTTTTTCCATAGGATTCACTCGCCAACATTATGTTGATCCAAAAACCTTTTTACACATGATACAGGTGAACAGGTTGAAGCAAGGAAAACATAGGATATGCCTTAGAAGAGAACCAAGAAGCTTAGACTGATAGTTAGAATATGTTGTATCATTTATTTCCATTAAATTGTATTAATGAATATGAAACATATAATAAATGCCATGAGCTTTGATGATAACCCAATTATGCCCCGATCACCTTTTCCGCTGCGGGTCGGGGTGTGACAATTTAGTGTTTCTAAATCGATGCATCGTCTAAATGGTCATCAAATTTACAACTTGAAGTTGTGTGTAGCTTAGTGTAACACCCTGTAATATCGTGTCCAATAGTATAGTGACACGTGTTGTATTTTTTAAATATAGTTTATTAAAAACCAATAAGGACTAAAGGCGTTAGCATGCTCAATCTGAGCCTCTGAGTGACGATCCGATGTCAACATGCATAAATAACAGCCTCTGAGTGACTGATATGTCAACATGCTTAAATCATTAGCCTCTGAGTGACTGATATGTCAACATGCTTGAAATTTGGCCTGTGAGTGACTGATATGTCAACATGCCCAGCCTCTGAATGACATCAGAATCAACATGATTATCATAAGCCTCTGAGTGATCCTTTATGAAGTCCTAAACTCTCATACGTGCCATTTGTTGGACGAGAGAGTTCAATTTTGTAAATATGTGAAAGTTGGATGATGGAGGGATTAAAAGTGTCAACATGTTAATTTATACCTCTGAGTGACCTTTAACGAAGCGAGAGCTCGACAATGTCCGGGCATAATCCCGGGTATGCTAAGTATTGGCTACGGAGGGCTAAAAGTACCAAAAAGGTATTTAAAAAGTTTTTAGAAGCTTTTTAAAGTTAAGGGGCTAAAGTATCAAACTTTGAAACTGCCTTTGGGGCGCTCGTGGGGCGCGAGAGGCAAGGCCTGTGCCTCTCGCGGCCCGCCAGAGAACATCTGCTGTAGAAAGTTTTGCTTGGCTCCCAAACAAAACTCCAAAACCATTAAAACCGAAACCATGGCTTCCCAGTTTTGGGACACTTATAAGCTTCCTCTTACACCCCTAAACACCTGGCTTCACCTCATTTGAGCTCTCCAACTATAAATAGGTGTTCAAGTGCTTTATTCCAACTTGCACCTTTCTCATTAATTCACTCTTCTCCCTCCTCTAGAAGTTCCTAGCTGAAAGGAGCATCCAACTTAGTTCTCTTGCATTGTAGGAACCTCTTGTAAGTGTTCCTTGCTTTTACATTTTCGTTTATAGGCTTTTATAGCCAAAAGTCAAGCGGTTTTCGGAAAGCGCTTTGACTTTCGGTTAAGACCATTATGGTCTAGCTATTGTTCGAAATGAACATGGCTAAGTGATCGTAATAAGGTAGGTGTTAATCCCTATAAAGGGCACCTCCTGAAGATCATGTTTGCTAGACAAATTGACGGGTCAAAGTTAAGTTATTAAAAAGTCAAACATGCCATTTTTCGGAAAAATCATAAATTAATCTTATATATGTTATGAAACCTGTTTTGGCACTTAAACAAGTTGGTAATACTTATTAGAACATGTATAAACATGTTCGGCTCGTCAATTTCAGTTCTAGGGTCGGTTCGCAACCGAAAGTCGTGAAGTTTGACTTCTGCTTTGACTTTCAATTCTGACCCGATATAGGTTAGTTAGCTACTGATCTAAAGTTGCATTATGATCATAATATAATTTAGCATATCCCCCTGAGGTTATATTACATGATCATAATCAGAATCTAAGTTTATGCGCAAGTTCCGTAATTATGCTACTTTGACCGAAATGTCCTTTTTGCATAAAATAAGGTTTTAAATGGTAATAAATTTGAAAATGAGTTTCTACTGATGTAATATCATAAGTAGGATTATTTTGGATGTTAAACCAAGTTAAACTGAGTTTTCAAGCAGGTCCTTCAACTATGTCGATAAATGACGGTTTTAGTCCTTGTGACTCATAAAATGATTTTAATCAATCTTTTCAAGGTAAATAATTTATCTACTAATATGTTATATTAAATTACATATTTTAAACATTTTAATCTGACCCTAATGTCAGTTTTCGTAAACATCGCTTAAAAACGTCATTTTACGACATAAGCGCCGTTTCGGCGCATAGTATGGTTTTAAACCATATTATTGACCAAGACTTGATACCTACTGATTTTAAAACTTATTTTAAACATAATTACAGTAGGTACATATTATAAACTCAGATTCCCAAATAATTTATAAACTATGTTTCAAATGACCAAAATGCCCCTTCGGTGCATAGTTGGTCATAAAAGGTAAAATACACATATAATTGGTATCCTACTGATATTATATCATAAATTAAATATTTTTCCAGAATACTCATGATCATAAACTTAAAATATATTCAAGTTTTTTTATACGGTTTATAGTTACCGAAAGCCCTTATGAGGCATAATTTCGTTTTAAAACCTTAACGGGCGTACAAGTTGATATCCTACTGATATCTTAACTTATTTAAAATATAATGGCATATAGAACTTGTCCATGACTTATCCGATCACCCATTATCGCTTATAAGCGTACGGTTGATTATACGTAACTAGTTTACGGAATTCAACCAAAACGGGTTTAACCTTGTCATTTTAATCTCAAAATCCAGAATGTTAATAGTTTACCCATATTATACAAGTCAAGATATTTGTTGGGATCAAACTACATTCTATCCAATCATCGTTTAATCTAGCGTCATACGTTTTGATCAAGTACGCTAGTCGGTCTAAGTCTATAACTTAAATAAAGACCGTTAGTATTTAATTGGTTAGTTTATGCCATAATCCAGACTAGAGACTTACCGGTAAATGCTATCTGCATTTAGTCCTTTTGTGTACGTCTGAGTTATTAAAAATTAAAAGAAGACTAGCTCAGGTAAATACTCTCGACTTATTTCCCCTATTCGGGCTTGGGTTACGGTAAATCATTACCGCTTGGTCGGAACTGGGATTCAATCAAACGCCGGTTCGGGATAATAAATCCGCATATTCTGTTTTAATTAGTTTTGTTTGATAATTTAAACATCGGGGGTTAACTACCGTGTCCTGGATATCCTCGGCTCATTACAATAGAAATGGCCACGACCTTAGCGCGGGTATAGGCATACACCCGATAGACGCTCAATTATGCATTCCCACAAGGTTGGGAGGAATTGACTCCTTCATGAGTCCAAAGTGGTGTGTACGTTAATTATGTCTCGGTCTCCGTACCGAGCCTCGTATGTATGACAAACATGTAAATCTGTTAACAAGGTTGGACGGTCAATTAAACCAAGTTATAAAAAGATTTTGTGCTGATACGCACTTAAAACATTTTTGAAATGTTTTCAAAATAAGTCAGTTGGGTGTATTTACGAGCGTAAGCTGACGTATTTTCAAAAGACTAAACTGCAGGTACAATACGAAAATAGGCCGGAGGTGCTCGGTAGTGATAGAGGATCTTGCAAATTCTAAATCTGCCCAAAGTCTGTTTTATATTCTTTCCATGTACAATTTATGATCCGCATGTGGATCTTCTATTACAAGCTTGTATATTATTTTATATTTTCGAACATTCGGTTTGTAATAGTAATTTTACTCCAAGACTTCCGCTGTGCCGTGTTTAATTGACAATGATGTTATCAACTGACGTCATGATACTCCCCACCCGGGCCCACCGGTGTATGGATTTCGGGTTGGAAATCCGGGGTGTGACACTTAGCTAATGAGATAGCAAGCATATTATTCCATATTATCATATTTATGGTGGTTATAACATTGAATTTAATATCCATGTTACTAATGATTATTGGAATAAGTATTGAACTTTCTAAATGCTTAAAGACACAAATTGCTTTTGTTGAAGACGATGATCAAACGTCTTGCAAAGCCAATAATCAAGAGAGCAAAAGTTCATATTTGAGCACATGTGATTTTACATGCGGTAACATTATTTCACATCAAGCCAACATGTTGTAATAGTTTCTCCGCATAATAGTTGGTTTTGATCAGGAACCATATATTTCCCATCAAACCTTTTTTTGTGCGGTATACATTGGAATTGATCCACCACAACGCATAAAGATTGAAACTCAAATAATGTTGGGAATATATGTTGGATTAAAATGCTATTTATGATTACATACTTAGAGCAATTAACGAGAGATTTATTTATGGCTCGTTAAATCTTACTTTAAGTAAATTAACATTTTCAACATTAGGGGGAGATTAATGGCAGTTGAAAAAGAAATGGGTATGCATGAATTATCATTGATCCTCAAACGAAATTGTGTGAACAAGAATGTCACACCCCGACCCGCAGCGGAAATAAGAGTCGGGGCATAATTGGGTTATCACCAAAGCACATGACATTTACTATTATGTTTCATATTAAATAAAGTCAAGATTACATTTTCAAATATCCAAACATGTTCATTCAATACAAAGGAAATAAACCAAGCATAACAATCCCAACACTAAATCGTTTTATTCTTCTAGTCCAAAGCCTATGTGTTCCTAGCTGGAGCTGCTTCACCTGTATCATGTGTAAAATGGGGGTTTTTGGGTCAACATAAGTTGGCGAGTGAACCTTATTAGATAAACATTTATTAATAAATTAATTGTTAGTTTATCAATGAAAATTGTGCATAATCATAGATGAGCAAATGTAAATAATCAAGTAATGGCAAATAGCAGTCACCACTATAACATACAATAACACATGGCAGCATACATGAACAAACCAATATCATACGATAAATAACATAAATGAACTGTGCGATCAAGGCTCAATCAAACGGAGCCGATCGTATTGCATGTACTGAAAATGTAAAATGAATTGTGCGATCAAGGCTCAATCAAACGGAGCCGATCGTATTGCATGTACTGAAAATGTAAAATGAACTGTGCGATCAAGGCTCAATCAAACGGAGCCGATCGTATGTGGGCACGCCAGGTTCAACCGTATAATAAAATGGGGAACATGCTCAACGCTCATAAATGGGGAGCGGCGGCCTATGAAATTGCATGTACTGAATAATAAATTGCATCCAATAATAACTACTTAACAGCAATAAACAGAATACACAAGTTCATGATATGATGTATGCACAATGGTTTAGTAATAATATATATACAAAGACACATGATACACCCCAAAACGTGATTAAAACGGGGAATTTGTAAAGATTCACTCACATTGGGTGCGTTGGATTGGAGATGGTGAGATGCGCACGATTTAGATGAGCGGATCAACGAGGAATACTAACCTAAATGAAAATGGAAAATATATTAAATGGATGGATTTTATTAAGAATTTTAATGAAATTTTTAGATATATTTTTGTGAGTTTATGGCTATTTTCTATCTTTAAAAATGTTATTTTTAAGTATTTTTAATTGATTTTTAAATTAAATTAAATAAATAAAAATATAAAAAAAAATATTATTTTTAGCGTTGACCGTTGACCCGTTGACCGGTTCGGTCAGCGAAATAATCTGCGCCGGGTGAGATTCGAACCGGCGACCTCCCGTTCGCGTGCACGCAGCTTTACCAACTGAGCTACGTGTCTAACCCGAAATATTCTTGTTTTTATTTATATTTAAACACTTGTTCGATTTAACCGAATTTCCTTTATTTGCAAAAACAGTTTAATTCATTCGGACCGGTGCTCGTGACGGGTTTTGAACGCGCGACGTGTAGTTCATGTTGCACACAGTCCACCGCTGGACTGTGTGTCTAACCTGGTTAATATCTCGGTTTTTATTATACTTAACAACTAACTGGGTTATCCCGGTTTAGTTTTTAAACAAAAAGGCGCGTTATAATATAAGGTGTGCGTATAGCAGGAATCGAACTCGGGACGTGTGTGTGAAATTTGCACACAGTCCACCGCTGGACTGTGTGTCTAACCCGTTTAAAATACCGTTTTTAATTAATCTTATCTTATATTGTGTCTTCATCTTCTTCGTCGATTTACACAGACAATATATTCCGACTTGTTATGATTGATTTATGACTTATACGCTTTTCAGACATTATCAGTAATTTAAAAGTAGAGAATGGAGAGAGTTTAAGGAAGAGGATATACCGATTGATGTTGTTCACAGAATTCCGGCGGAGGTTCGTCGGTACTGAAAATGAACTCCGGCTGTTGAAACCAATTAACAGCGTTGATCGATTATTTATGAAGTTGAGTCACTTAAACAAGGTTTAAAAGAAGTTTAAGATATCATACCAGTTCACAGTGTGATTCCGGCAGTTTCAGAAGTTTTCCGGCAAAGATAGGATTTTCGATAAACGTTGACTAGGATCGATTCTGATGGTGGAGTTGTGTTAGAGACTGATTAATCACATGATTTAAACAGAAAGAGTCGGAGGAAATACCGTGAGGATGTGAGTCCCGGTTTTCCGGTGACTTGCATAAATTTTCCGGCGAACTGATTCAGATGATCTGGTGGTCCAAAAATGCGACGAAATTGAAATTGAGTATTGATATGATAGCTCTGAATCGCGAGAATGGTCTGAAGCTTGAGTTATTCAGGACTTTGATGAACTTTCGGTTTCAAAAACCGAAAATGATGAAACTTTAAGTTCAATCAATTCTAACTTGATTAGAAACCGTCATACATCGGTTATAAGCTGAACATGTGAATTAAACAACGATTTGACGATTGGTTTGCCGATTACCGTTTCTCAGATGGCGCCATCGGTTTAACTGAATTGTGTATAAATTTCATTTGTGTTCTTAGAGTTAACAGAAAACACATTGTGGCGGAGTGGTCTTGGAAGTGAGTGTTAAGTTGTTTGAAGTATTTCTTGGCTGACCCGGGTCGAGTCCCGGCAGCTTCAAATATTTTTTATTTATTTTATTTTAACTTTTTATCAAATATAATTTTTCTAGTTTAGTTTGTTTATTAATTATGTATCGTTTTAACTCAAAATTACTCATAAATATTTAATGCAACTTTTATAACTTGGTACTTGATTACAAAACGGAGCGGGTTTTGGAGACCCGATTTTTACAAATGTTACAAAGAAGTTCAAAAGATAATTCGTAAGAATCAATCACCAGACATGTTCGCTGACCTAAATACAGTGACTAAGTAAGTCACGTAGTCAACTGCTAATGCTCCAATAAAGTTAATTGTCCTAGTAGGGCAAACCATATATTAATGAGTCTACTGCACGCCTGAAGCGTGGTAGACTAGTCGATTCCAAGAAAATAAAAATTCCTTGAAAAATTGGAGCAAGTAATGAAGAAAATGGTCAAGTCGAGGTTATAGTAAAAAAAGGGTTTCTTGAAGAGACATTAGACATGATGGTTCTGGAAGAACCTCAGGTACCTGAAAATAAAGAGCTCTTAGTAAATTATATCATGTCTAGAAGTGTATGGAATCGAAACAAAATCGACGACGTTATACTTTTGTATATATAGCGCTTGAAAAAGATGAAATGATGAGGATCAAGATTTAAAATCTGCCTATGAATAAATACAAAGAAATGATTGGCCAAAATGGAACGACGCAAATGAGGCAGAGTTGAATTCTCTATTGAAATGGAAAGCTTACGGGCCAGTAGTCCATAAAAAAAGTTGTAAAATATACTTAATATAATTAGGTCTTTTATGTGGATCAACAATTGATGGCACAAGGATTTCGCAAATACCTATGATTAATTATGAGGAGACGTATTCTCTAGTGGTGGATGCAATAGCTTTCCGTATTTAATTAGTCTGGTAATATAAAGAGAGAATTGATATGTGTCTTATAAATGTTATGTATCATTTAGATACTAAAGTTTACATGCAAGTCCTTGAAGGATTTAAATTATGTAATTCATGTAAAGTAAGTTCTCGAGAACAATATAATCGTTGTATAAAGATTCATTTTTGAATACGATTGAACTCCTGATGAGTTTCTTAAAGCAATTGAGTTCTTTAAAGGTGAATCACAACATCTTAACGATGTGATTCTTGTTCACCAATAAACATACATTGAAAATTTGTATCCAGTGATTGTGATATCTCAATAAATAGTGTACACGTATGGTACAATATGGATTTTGGAGATAAAGCAAGTGTTCATGACACTTTTACATGATATAGATATTTATGTGTTAAATGGACAAATTTATATAGCAAAACTCCTGAAGAGTGAAAGCGCATGCATATATGGATAAGATGTAACGAATTCCCTCATGGATTGATAATGCTAGAAGCATTGATGTCAAAAACTCAAGAACATACTATACGAATTTGATAAAATATGTGTGGACTAAAATAGTCGAGTCAAATATGATATAATTGACTCACCAATGAGCTCCAAAACGAGAAATACATATGGTGAAGTTGGTCTATTTGTTTTCATTAAAAGAACGATATGATGTTTACAAGTATTGCAATATATGTTGATGATGTCATTGAATCTCTCGAAGAGAAAAAAAAGAGCTCAAACATTTTAGCAAGAATTTGCAAATGAAATACAATATTGCAAATTTATGGCTCGATACGTAGGACATACATTTATATTATAACCCATCAATCATGATACATCTAGAAAATGTTGGACATTTTCATATGGACAAAGCTTTTGGTGTAAGTACATTTAATGATGTTCAAATATTTGATATAGATAAAAATGACTTTTATCATCTTCTATCAAAGAAGCAAAGATCCTTGGTCATGAAGTACCATAATTCAATACAAATTGTATTAATATATCTTGCTAGCTATACACGAACTTATACCATTAAATTCATTGGCAAAATTTAACTCGTGTACGACAAGGAGATAGTGAAATGAGTAAAACATTTATTTTCTATACCTTAAGGTACGAAAGGTATGTGTTCATATTTTACTAACCCATCAACAAGTTTTGTTAGTTTTGTAAATGCATGGATTATAACAAAACACATTCATGGATCTTATGGTATCTACTTACAAGAGGAGGTAATTAAAGTTTTACATGAAGATCATACATCAAGTTCATTAATAGCTTGCACATCAAGCGACAAATCACTCACTACAAAAGTTTTTCAACAACTTTCATAGAAGATTGGCACTTATTACTTGAAATGATACATATTATATTGAGGTGGAGACAATACACATTGCACTCTTTTTCCCTTAGCTGAGGTTTTGTCCCATTAGGTTTTACTAGCAAGGTTTTTAATGAGACAACATCATTAAGCGTATTAAAGAATAGTATTCCATCATGTGGATAGTCAAGGGGGAGTGTTATGAATGTATCAATTATGTAGTGACTTTCCACATGTATAACCCCTATCTATGAATGCATCCATTATGTAGTGACTTTCCACATGTATAACCCCTTTCTCTTATTTACTATTGTACTAATGTGAGTGCCTATATATAATGGCATTTGTATATGATGTTAGAGGAATGAATAAGAATTCTCCATGTTCTATTCTCTACATGATTTCATAGTCTAGCTCTTATTTTTTATATACATATATATTAGTTGCTAATAGACCGTTGTTTCACAACATAATTATAATTTAGTTTTTCAAGTTTTTACAAATTCTATCCAACTTAAACATCAAAAACAACAAGAATTATCGTTAGGAGGTTGAAGCACATAAAATAAGTAAGAATTGTATCATGTAGAAAACATGTTTACTTAAACGGTAAACAATTACTCGTTATAAAATAGATTCATCACGTTAAATATAGAAATCAATAACTAATTTTGAAGCAAAGAATCTTTGATGTAAACTTGGCAAACCATGTGAACATTATATATTCAACTCCATCCATTAAAACCATTTAATACAAAACAAAATCTATTTAAATAGAAAAATAATTCTAATTAAAAAAAATATAATAATAACTAAAAAAGTGGGATACTTAAAAATTTAAAAAAAGGGATATTAGATTAAAAAAACCTCAACTTTCACCAATTGGTCGATAGCACTCCTAACATTCGATTTGTATCACACCAATCCCAACTTTCAACTTATTAGCCGATAGCACTTACAAACTAACCCAACACTAAACCAGTTTGCTGACATCACCAAACTAGTGCCACATCATAAAAAAAACAAAGTCAGATGCCACGTCGGCTACCACGTCATAAAGAAAAAGTAAAGTCAGATGTAATGTCATAAAAGGAACTCCACATTAATGCCCCTGAACACTAACTGGGTTAGGGTTCAGTTAGTTCAAGAATGTTATCAGTCAATAAGTTGAAAGTTAATCGAAAATCGAAAGTGACGTCACACAATTAATAAAAGGTAAAGTTATTTAAATCCAATATCGTTTTAAAAAAAATGGTGGATGTATATTAAAGGAGGTATTTATGGATAATTAAGATATTATTATATTCTTGGAGCTATACCCATGAAAGAGATTTTGAATGAAGTGGAAACCCAAATCCGGACGCAAGGGAATGGAATTATCATGTGAAAGATTGATCGATCATCAATCGTAATCCCGTATATATCTCCGACTCCAACAATATGGGCGACCCATCTCTATCTCTGTCGTCAAGGTATCAACATTATCATCATCATCATCATCTTCTTTACAATCTTAAGTCATTCCATCATTCATAATCTTCCTTTACCCACTTTTCATCACCCTGTTTTTTCTGATATTTAATTATTACCAGAGAGGATCTTGTTTCATCAATTTCGAAGATTTTGAATTGCTTCATAAATCATAAACCCAGAGTATGTATGTATATTGTAACGTTTTTATTAAATAGTTACGTAATTGTTTGACGTTTGACGTTTGTCTTTTGATTGTTTTTTGCTTTGTGTTGATTCGTGTGTTGTGTTTGGTTTTTGTAGTTTTTTTTTATTATTGAAAGCTAACGGTAAACAGTGAAGAAATAATCATCAATTATGTTGGGGTTGGATATAATCGATGATTACGTTAGTTTAAGTAGCGAAAGAAGATGGTTGATATCGGCTTTTGGTGGCATCATCATGTGCAAACTTGTAAGTTTGTGTTGCTTATGTTGTATATTATGTTCAACTTCTAATGTTGGATAAGGATAGAGTGGTTCATGCATTAAGGTGGTGTTGGATGCGCGTTTTGAAACTGGTTAATCTCGCAATTTAAGTCATAATTAGATAATAGAATAATAGCAGAGCTACTGGTAGGGTCTGCACTGTATCCTTTATAGACCCTTGGCTCCAAAAACCTTTTTTTTGGACGTTTATAGTTTAGTAATTCAGATAACATAAAATGTGGCTAAGGGAATCACAAGTCACGGCTTGGTTGTGTGTTCAAGTTACAAGTTACGATAGTCATTAGATGCACATCCAAACACACCCTAACATCCAATAGATATGTAGCACCAAGTTGTCTAATATCTTGTATTTTTTCTTCAAGTCTTATGAATTTACAGGAATAGTTACACCCTTTATCTTCAAAGATTTTACCAAACTAAACAAGGCACAGAAACTTGAATGGAAGAACAGGTTAGGTTATTTACCTTTTGGTCCTTGCTCATCATGATCTTGTAATCAAATTATAGTTTTTTATTAGGTTGCTTTAGCTGATGTGTGCAACTAACTTATGTTTTTAACTTTTTCAGGGGATTTTCCACCTTCCATGCACTTTTTGTGGCCATTGCTTCTCTCTACTTTTTGCTGATTTCGGATCTTTTTGACGAGAATGTGCATCAAGAGTTGATCGTTTACAGAAAGTCAACGTTATCTGAGACCATACTTGGGGTATTCGTCGCATATTAAGCATGTCATATAAGCTATGAGATTGAATTGTTGCCATTTAACCTTTTGTGGGTCTCATTTACTTGATGTGATGGATGCGCAAAAAGTGACATGCCAAGAGTCGATCAAAATAGTAGGGGTGTTAAAAAGCTGCCCAGCTAACGCAAGCCGACCAGTTTGGTGGTTTCGAATGTATACAGTCTGTTTTTTTGGTTTTGACAATTTTACGGTTTGCAGTTTCATATTTATTATTATTATTTTTTTACTTTGGGAATATGAATATGTAAGGTATTCATAAATCATCCTTGTCATTTAAAAAAATTACCTTTTTGAAAAAAAAAACTTTGTTCAAAACCAGCGTAACCAACTCATCTAGCTTGGTTTGTCGTTTTCAAAAACTATAGCTAGCGGCTCGGCTGAAAGCTATCGTTAAAACAGGCTGAATCGGACCACCCTTACAAAATTCATTCTTATGTGACTGTTTTCTAAAATTCCGCATTGTATGACTGCAGATGTCTTCCGGTTATTTTTTGTCTGACGTGGCCATGATTATCTGGACATATCCAACTTTAGGCGGTTTTGAATATGTAAGAAACTTTCTTTGAATTACAATTAGATAACTTTACATTAATCTCAACGGTTTGCTTCATGAAAAGGTTAACTATTTGACCAAAAAGTCAACTATCTGACCAAATTGTGTTCATATTTCTTAGGTGTTACACCATGGGCTCTCAATGTTTGCAATCATGCAATCCATATTAACTGGTGAAGCCGAATACTACATCTTCATGGTTCTTTTCACCGAGAGTACAACGCCTTTTGTGAACTTAAGATGGTAACCAAAATGCTTGAAACTTTTATATTCTTATACATAGGCTGTGAATTCATTAAACACATGGCTGCAGGTATTTTGATGTTGCTGGTATGAAGTCTACAAAGCGTTATGTGTGGAACGGTATTGCAATGTTCTTAGGGTGGCTGGTACGCGTTACATACATTATACAACAAAATTTTCATAGTCTATGTGGTAAATTACTAAAATTGTTGACACGAAAGCGTTTGTTTTTCTAGGTTGCAAGAATCGTGTTGTTTGGGTTCTTTTTTTACCACATGTATAACCACATTGATCAGGTAAACTATGTACCTGTCATCTATTAGGACTGTTTGGATGTGTGTTTTCAAAATAATTGCTGCAAGTTGCAACTTTAAAAATCAGTATGGATACTTGAGTCCATGGTACATTTACCTAGTCGTAGCAATTTCTACACGACATGAAAAATATCGGGTTTTGGTTGTCGAATCCAATGTGTTTAATAAACGAGTGATGTTCGGATTGATCTGTTTAACCCGTTTAACTAAACACGTCTAGGGGTGCTAATGAGCTCGAGCTTGAGCTCAGCTCGTTGGTAGTTTCTCAAGCTCGAACTTGGCTTGGCCTGGGCTCGTTTATTATCTATTAATTAATATATTAAATAAAAATAATATAAATAATAGATTCGTTTAGGCTCGCGAGCTCAGTAAGTGAAGCTCGGGCCCAGGCCAGGCTCGTTTACTGAACAAGCTTATTTTTAGGATCGGGCTCGGCTAGTTTACTAGACAACTTAAAATAAGGGGTAAATGTTATTAAACATGAATAAAAACTAATATTACACTAAGGCCCGATAAGGCTCGACGAGCCTAACGAGTGATGAGCTTCACATGCAAGGCTCGAGCTTGGGCTCGATAAATAAATGAGCTTTATTTTAGGTTCAAGCTCAGCTCGGGCTCGATAAGGCTCGTCTAGTTTCAACCTTTTTCTCAAGCAACTCGTGAGCTGCTCGACCGGTTTGCACCCCTAGTTAAACATGCCATTTCAACTTACACGTTTTTTAATGTGTCTTGGCTAGGGTTGATATTCAATCTGGAAACCCAAGTCGATTAACACACTGCTTTTTTGGGTCATGATTATTTTGACCCAAAAAACAGAAAGCTACAATTTGTTGATTAAAGTTTTTTTTTTTTCAGGTGAGACGATTGCATATGGTCACCTTTTACGGGTTGCATATAATTCCACCCGTTTTGGCGATCATGAATTTGTTGTGGTTCTTTAAAATCGCGAAAGGGATGGTAAGAACACTCAGGAAAAACAAGACTCACACCAGCTGATTTCTACTTTGTGTTCTTACTTGGTACATAAGGAAAGGGTAATCATGTAATTCTTACATCCTGTGTAGTTCAAATTGTCTATAGTCTTATTCTCATCTTTAAGCCATCTTTTTTTTTATTATGGCTCACAGAATTGCTAAATATCTATCCCACTTTGTTTATAACAATTGGAATGTTTATTATTAAGTTCATTTCATTACACGTAAATTCAAAAGGATACTTATATAGATATTGGTCATAATGTATGTTGGAAGGTTTGTTAGAAAGCATGCTACAAAGTAATATTACAGGTTTTGAAAATTGTTCATGGCCGATTCGTAATGTTTTAATCAACTACTCATGCGACTAGTGTAGTATGTCTCGTTTTATGGGTTATCACTCATTCGATAGACGTGTCGCACTTCAAATAAGGGGATGGTGTGGAGAAGTAGTACGCGCCACACCATTTTTTAGAACAACAATCCAAATCTGTCCCTATTAAACAGCCTGCACTTTGGAGGATTTGAACTCTCCACCTCTAAGGTAGAAAAAAGGCATCTTTACCACCAAACTCGTACCTTTTGCGACAGTACGCTGGGGATCATACTTTTTTTTTCCAAAATACCCGTACTCGTATCGTACTTGTACCAATTTTGACTATTCAGTACATGTATCAGTACCAAGTTTTATTGATTTCCGTATCCGGTACTTTTGGTATCAGTACAGGTAAAAATGGGTGATGGTACTGAATTTTATATATAATTTCAAGAGCTTTTTTGGAATGCTTATCGTTTTTCGTATTATGGTATTCATATCAATTTTAACTATTTGGTACCCATATTTTTTTACTACTCATACCGATTTTACCATATATGGTACCCACACTGTATAAGTACGTGTACCGATTTTTACCTATTTGGTACCCGTACAAGTCCTCAATTGATTAAAAAAACAAAGTGGTACCAAAGCGGGTACCGCACCGAAATATTGGTACTGATACCCATACCCGTACCGTTCCATAATTTTTGGTATGATATTCTATACTTAGTTTTTTTTCTGATTCGATAATCGTATTTTCGGGTTGTATTTCAACACTCTATAATTGCATCTCAAATTGAGGTGAGTGAAATTACCCAAAGGAACTATAAACATATAATACAAAATGGTTGAAGATGGATGCGATTTACAATTCGAATGCATTATACATAATTTCATAGTTGGTCAAAGCACCATATTCATAACCTCGTCAATAGCTTAGGCGGAAACACTAAGGCCTCCTCAATCGTTTAGGCGTGAGGCAAAAAAAAATGCTCAAGATTAGAAAATACTCAATAAAAAGTAACAAAAAATTTATAGGCACAAAATATTATTAATTTAATACTATTTTACCAATATAATAGTTTTTACGTTAAAAAACAAATTGTTAAAAAAAAATAAATAGTTTTTTCCATTGTGTTTTCATCCCATGTTGCCACATGTCAAGAACTAGTAAATTGCCTCGCGTGTTGCTGCAACGTTTCATAAAAAAAATTTACGTTAAAACATGGACCAACCGAGATAAAGATAAACACGAAAATATTATATTTGACCCAACTCATTCAGGAAAAATTTACGTTGAAACGTAAATCAACTTGAATTTTTATACCCACACGTAGATAAAAATAAAGACGTAAAACTTGACTACAAAATCTTTAAAAAATTAATTAATTCTATGCGTCAGTGTTAAAATTTGAAGGTTAAAAAAGATACAAAGTAAAAATAAGACAAAAAAAAATTCAAACCAACCTCAAGCCAAGCACTATCCACATGGTAGGTAATTGTGTTATATGCAATTTTTAGAGATGAAGATACGTGATAACAAGAACCTTCTTAGTGAGTTGTGATGACGGTTGAAACTACATACATTACTTCTTAGTGAGTTGTGATGACGGTTGAAACTACATACATTAGAGAGTAACTATAAACGTAAAAATTACAAGAAATACATGGCACCAATTCATGTATGAATTTGAATCGAATCATGAAAACATGTTTTATTGATGATGCATGACAAAAAGTTGATATGCAAAAGTTGTTTCACGTATAATATAACCTTAAGCCTGTGTTTTAAGAAGTAAAAGAACAGGTGACCCTTGTGTCGCGCAATATTTGACTATACCAATAATTTCTTTTCTCATATGATAATAAAGATATATCACATATTCAAGTTTCATAATATCTCTCATTTCTTCCTCCTTTCTCTATTTCTCTCTGGTATGTTACATTTTACAATCATTACCATTAGTTCTTTCAGTTCTATCTATCTTTTCTATAATTTATTTCCCTTTTAACAACTAAAAAAAATAAATGTTTTTGCATATTAATGTATGCTCATAACAAATATACAAGTTGTATAAAATAATTCTGTGTGTTAATACTAACAAGCTAACACACGAGTCAAGATAAATCAGCATCATCATACGTATAATTTTATATATTAATTATTATATTCAATCAAGTACATACATGATTAAGGACTTTCACCAACTCCTTCGCGTTGTTTACACTAGCCAAATTGGTCCCTCAAATGTAAAAAAGAGATCAAACAATGATATATACCTGACAAAACAAGCCCATCAATTTCATTTTGGGTTGATATAGGTATTTTAAATTTTAAGACTGCTTAATATGAGCTGAATAAAATTAGTCACTAGATTAGGATATGTTATGAACTAGTTGATAAAAAAAGTAGGTTAGTATAGGTATAACATAAAACCCAAACGGGTCTGGATGGGTATAAAATAAAATCACTATACTAATTACCACTCGTAGATATTTCTTCACAACTATGACTTCACCAATCGCCGCCGTAGTACTCTCGTCGTTCTTCGTTTAAAAATAATGAAAATTTAAAATAATCCAAAAAATTATAAAAAAATCAAAAAGATTGTAAAAAAAATAAAAAAATTCTACAAAATCAAAAAAATTGTAAAAAATCTAGTAAAATCGAAAAATTGTAAAAAAATCTAAAAAATCTAAAAAAATTGTAAAAAAATTCTTTAAAAATGTAAAAAGTAAAAAAAAATATAAAAAACCTAAAAAATCTAAAAAATTAAAAAATCAAAAAGATAAAAAAATCAAAAAAAATATTTTTTATTTAGGTTTTCTAATTTTTTTAATATTTTTTTCATCTCATCTTTACCTAAATCTATATTAATCTAAACTCATTCTAAACTAAAACCATTATTAGCCATTCAACCTTTTTTTAAATATTCATAACTTATAACCATCTTAACCCAAACCTGTATCGACTCATTACCCAAATACATATAACTTCCTCACTTTACCACCACTATATGTACCTAAAAGATATACTTAAAAAAGACTATCTAAGTCATTAAGTATTTGATGTGTGACACTTATTTTCCCTCTGTACCTAAAAGATATACTTAAAAAAGACTATGTAATTCATTATTAGGTATTTGATGTGTGACAGTTATTCTCTCTTCTGATCTTCACCTTTAATTTTGTCATATAACCTAATGTTCTATTAAATTATCTTTTATGCCTACTAATTAACCATGCCAATCCTTTTTATAGAAAACAAATAACCAAGATGTCACCAGTAAAATACACATCCTACATACCGGGTTAGACTCAGAAACAGTTCAATCGGATGTATCGGACGGTTCAGCCAGGTGTACCGGACAGTTTAACCGGTACTGCTGGCTGGATTAAACCGGTTTTTAAAACATTCACGAAAATATGATTAAATGGTTCACACACTATTTTCTTTCAATCAAATATCCTGTAGGGTTGTTTTGAAATCTCCATTTGAAATGAGAGAATTCAAATCAATTCTCATAACGGATACATTTTAATAACAATGCAAAACAAAACACAATATTATAATGCAACACCCAAGTTATAATTCAAACATACAAATACAATACATTAGTTTTCTTATTTGTTTACTTTTTAGAAGCACATAACTTGATTAAGATCCAGTAGAAAGGTTAACACACATATATAGGTGATCAAATATGTCAAACTGAAGATTTAAGTACCAAGATGGTGACGGGCTGATGGTTCTGGTGCATATTAGAACGAAAACTTTCTGTATTCGGCCGCCTCTTGAGCCCTTTCCTCCATGCTTCTATCTTTCCTTTCCTTGTCTAAGTCGAGTTTTTTCTTTAGTTCCT
Source organism: Scalesia atractyloides (assembly GCA_947069175.1). Taxonomy (NCBI): domain Eukaryota; kingdom Viridiplantae; phylum Streptophyta; class Magnoliopsida; order Asterales; family Asteraceae; genus Scalesia; species Scalesia atractyloides. Next base: position 92,881,904 of record CAMTDV010000012.1, read on the forward strand.
TCTCCTTCGCATCAATCTACAAATTTATAATAACAAGGAGTAATACAATCGCATGTTTCTTTAAAAACGTCATGTTTTTTATGAAGATTATATTTTAAGGAAAGTAAAAAAAGTGTATGAACTTACAGCATCATAAATCTCATCATTGTTCATAAAATCCCCGTCTTTTCGAGGAAGAATATGGATGTGAACATGAGGAACTGATTGTCCTGCATGAGGACCGTCCTGTACCGAGATGGACATAAATTTCAAAGCTCAACTTAATAATTACGACTAATGGTTAGCATCAGTGGCGAATACATAAATTTTTTGTAGGGTGGGCACATATGCGGATCAACTAAAAATGATTCAGACAAAAAAATGATAGTAAATTAACATAGTTCATTATGTATTTAAATGTAATATATAACCCTTAAATTTGATCAGCAATATGTGATAAAATGAGATAAAACCTTTGGGGAATGAGTAATTCACATTAAAAAGTTTGTTGATCCCGATTCCAAATTCACAAAAAAACATGAGTTACATTTTCGTCCTTATGGTTTGTCCAATTATTCTATTCAACCTTAGTTTTTTAGACAAAACTAGCATGTTTCAAGAATGTCAGAGATGAAAATGGTACAAATTTAAAATTTGGCTTGACCTGGCATAATTAGACAAATTACAGTGACGAAAATGGCAGTTAACTCTGTTATGTATACACATATATAAGGCACAAACATGAATGTACAAACATTTGAATAAAATATGTATGCAGCTAGCTTACTTGGATGGTAAATGTAAGTGAAGTAGCATTGTGGTAGTTCTCAAGCTGTTTCCCGATTTTGTGAGCTGAAATCCACAAGTCGGTAGCCTCCTCAGTGGTGAGGTCAACAAAACGTTTGACTTCACGCTTTGGGCAGATAAGCACATGTGGTTCGTTGTCAAGTCAGCCAAAGAGATAAAATCATCGAAAAGAAAACCAATGGCATGATGAACTACGTTGGTCTGGTTGATGAGCTAGTCCAGGCTCAGGTCAAAACGTGAGTCAAGTCGACCCGAATGGTTATATATTTAGTTCCACAAATAATGGATGCTTTTAATATTCTTAAGGAAACTATATGTTTTATCCAACATGCAGACTTGCAAACGGAAAACAGAAAAAGTCCATGTAAAACAACCTCTTTATAAGTTAGTTAAGCAGTATAAATGGAAAGCAAAGCATCATTATCAGGTTATAACATGAGACCAGACCAGTGGCGGATCTAGAAAACTTTCATAGGGGTAACGTGTTAAAGGGGTAACGAAATCGAAAAAAACGTCAAATTTTTCCGGAATTTACACTACCGCCGGAGAGCCAAGGAATAACGGAGGCTACCCCTGATTATATGGTACATCCGCCCCTGGACCAGACCATAAGCACAAGCACATGGACTAAAAAATGCACAAAATATTTCTGATCAGTACTACACCAAGTGCATGTTGTTCAAGGATATGACCTGCCAAAGAAAAATAAGAATAAAATTATAATCCAATATTTGGAAATTGACCCTCAAATTAACACCTCTATTGTCAACTGGGATGAAAACAAAAATAGTCCAATTTTTTAAGATGAAAACAAAAATAGTCCAATTTTTTTAAGTTAAGTATTAGGGTACTCGGGGCGTAGCTCAGGTAGTAAATTTGGTTTCATCATCTTTTCGGTAACACCGGCACCAACCCTTCGGCTTCAACATTCTGTTTAAAATGGGTAAAAGTGAATTGGGCTCCAACAGTACCCCATGTGATTTGGGCACTTTTTAATGAAAAATGGGTAAAAGTGACGTGTAACCATTTAATTGGTTTTTTAAAATTGGGTACCTTGGGTTGAACCCCTAGTACCTTTAGGATGCGATGATGAAAGAAAATTTAAGAGCCGGAAACTTGTTGATTTTTTTTTATTTTTTTATCTTTAGGTAGTACGGGGAATTTTTCGTGGTTTCTAGTCAATTTTTGGAACTTGTTTTCATTTTAGGTGATTCAATAGTTGAACGAGATGATGTGAATAGTGATCATGGGGATCCACTAGTTGAACTAACGGATGTGGTACTTCCTCAAAGTTCGTGATGAATTGGCAAATATGTAGTGGCATAAACAATATTCACGTCAAACTAGCGAATCCTCATAATCATTATTCACATCTCTAATTCATCAACTATGAAACTTCTCCAAGTCGACACTTGTTGACAGGCTTTATATAACATCTATACACTAGTAGATAGGGATGAGATTTTTTTTCCCAAATGCCTGTACTCGTACCCATACCGATTTCGACTATATTCGGTACATGCATCAGTACCAAGATTTATTTAATTTGGTATCGGTACAGGTAAAAAATGGTACCATTGTACTGAATTTTATATAGAAGTTCTAACAGTATTTTTGGAATGCATATCTTTTTTCATATTATGTTATTATTGTATTAATATCGATTTTACCTATGTGGTACCGATATTGTATCACTACTTATACCCGTTTTACCTTATTTAGTACCTATATTGTATTGTCGTATTGGTAACCGTACTGATTTTTACCTGTTTGGTACCCGTACAACAATTGTACAAATACTCAGCAGATTAGATAAAACAAACTGCTACCAAAGTGAATACCATAAAATACCCATACCACACCATAATATTCGGTACTCAGTTTTGTTCAGATTCCGTATAATGAAACCATAGACCAATAAACAACAATCAGAATTACAAAACTGATGAATTACCAGGAAGAACAGGGCGGAGATTGACGAAAGCATACGATAGATCAGTCGAGTAAAACGATTCCTTTTGATAAATCGTGTAGGGTCCAAATTTATAAGTTTCATCCGCCATCTACACACGTCAATTTTCAACCAACATCAAATTCTTATTAATTTAAAATCAAAATAAAACCGAAAAACAAAACAATGAGATGTTAATATGTTAGCAGCCACCTGAGTCTATGAAGAAGAAGATGATGATGTTAATTGATCTGGTGAAAGTAGCGATGGTAGACTTTGCATTCATGCAATTAAATATGTGTAGTAAACTCCTCTACGACGCCGTTTCATCTAGGCATAAATAATATGTGAATAAATAATATGTGATGACAAACGGGTGGGTATAAACCATGGGTCATGACAAACCATGGACACCTACCACACTTCATTTTTATTATATAATTTGTTGACTACACAAACTCACAAAGATAGTTATACTCATACTGTAAATTTCGTTGTTTCTTCTAAATTACATATCGTATTTATTTGTTAATGAAAACAAATTAAACCAATCATCTTCACTTGTTAAATTAAGCACAGTTTTAGAAAAATAAAAATAAAATGGTTGAACTGGTTGTGTCTGTGGGGTGGTGGGTCCAACCCGACAACGAACTCGAACATGATACATATATTCGCCAGTTAACATGAACCCAACTTGTTTAACCCGGTTTTGTGATATGTTAAAGATAACTATTACAGTCCATTAGTCTAAAATTGTCAAAACAATAACAGTACTTTTACTTTTGTAGCAATTACAACCCACCTCTGTTAACTCCGTCAAACTTAGCGTTAAGTTTTTTGTGAAAAGAGTAAAATACCCCACATTAGAAAACAATAAATAAACAAATGAGTTAATTACTTTTTTCGTCCCCGTGATTTGTTGAAAATAACCATTATAGTTCAATAGTTAAAAAGTTTCCAAAACAGTACCCTCTCGAGTTTGGTGGGTGATTTGTTGATTTATGTTTTGACTCATGAGGATCCGGGTGTGGGTTGGTGTCACACTCCGAATTTCCAACCAAAAACCGGTGGGTCGGGGTGAGGAATATCATGACGTAAGTTGATATCATCATAGTCAATTAACACAGCACAGCGAAAGTCTTGGAGTTTAAATTACTATTACAAACCAAATGTTCCAAATACGAAAAATAATATACAGACGGCTTGTAATGAAAGATCCACAAGCGGATCGTAAAATATAAATTGTGTAACAGACTTTGAGCAGATCTAAGGATTTGCAAGATCCTCTTATGTCACTACCAAGCAGCTTCCAGCCTATTTCGTATTTTACATGCATCTTAGTCTTTTGAAAATACGTCAGTTTTCGCTGGTAAATACACTCAACTGACTCGTTTTGAAAATATTTCAGAAATTGTGATTCAAGTGCACATGGCACGAAAAATCTTTTATAATTTGGGAAAGTCAGTCTTGTAAACTTGTTAACAGCTTTACATGTTTGTCAATACATATGGGCCCAGTACAGAGACCGAGACATGATTAACGTACACACTACTTATGAACCCACGAAGAAGTTATCCCCAACTTGTGGGTAAAAATAATTTAGCATCCGCATCTGTCAGGTGTATACCTACACCCCGTGCTTTGGTCGTGGCCATTAACTAATGTAATGAGACAAGTATATCTAGGACACGATCGCTAACCCCCAATGTTTAAGTTATCAAACAAAACCGATCAAAAAGGAATATGCAAATTTATTAGCTACAATTCGGCATTCGATTGATCCCATTGCCGACCAAGCGGTAATAATTTATCGTAACCCAAGCCCGTATATAGAAATAAGTCAAGAGTATTTACCTAAGCTAGTCTTGATTTAAAAATGCAAGATTTAATATCTCAGCCGTATTCAAAATGAAATAAGTGCAGATAGCATCTACTAGAAGGGTCTAGTATGGATTATGGCATAAGCTAACCAATTAGAATGCTAACGGTCCTATTTAAGTCATAGACTTAGACCGACTAACTTAAAGATCAAAACGGTATAATACGTTAGATTAAGCGATGACCGGATAGAATGTAGTTTAAACCCAACAAGTACTTAAGACTTGTATGTTATGGGTAAAGAATTAACATTCTGGAATTTGAGATTAAAATGATAAGGTTAAACCCGTTTTGGTTAATTTTCGTAAACTAGTTACATATATTCAACCGTACGCATATAAGCGATATCGGGTAACCGGATGAGTTATGAACAAGTTCTATATGTGATTATACTTTAAATAAGTTGTAATATCAGTAGGATATCAACTTATACGCCCGTTGAGGTTTTAAAATGAAACTACGCCTTATAAGGCGTTTTGACCCTCATGTGTCATATAAAGGAACTTGCATGTAATCTGATGTTATGATCATAAAGTTCTGGAAAAATACTTAATTTGTGATATATTATCAGTAAGAAGTCACACATAAGTGTGGTTTATGGTTCAAGACCAAACTATGCACCGAAAGGGCATTTGGATCTTTTAAAAGCATAGTTTACGATATTATATTAAAATTAGTTTATGATTAGAATATTAACATCATAATATGTTAATTACCTTAACATATCAGTACATAATTCATTTGCAAGTTCATTGTTGATTAAAATCTTGTTTTATGTAAAAAGGGCATTTTAGTCAAAGATTGTCATTTTACGGAACTTGTGCATAAACTCAGATTATGATTATGATCAAGTAATATAACCTCGGAGGGTTATGCTACATTGTATTACGCTCATAATGCGACTATAAGTCAGAAGTAAACTAATCTAAATCGGGTCAGAATCGAAAGTCAAAGCAGAATTCAAACTTCGCGACTTTCGGTTGCGAACCGACCCTAGGACTGAAATTGACGAGCCAAACATGTTCCCACATGTTCTAATAATTATTACCAACTTTTTTAAGTGTCAAAAACATATTTTTAACATATATAAACTCAGATTATAACATTTATGAAATCTGACTCGTTTGACTTTTTAAATCATAAACTTTGACCCGTCAATTGACCTAGTAAACGTGATCCTTAGGAGGTGCCCTTTTAAGGGATTAACACCTACCCAATTACGATCACTTAGCCATGTTCATATTAAACAATGGCTAGACGATAATGGTCTTAACCGAAAGTCAAGGCATTTGTCGAAAATGATTGACTTTTGGCTATTAAAAGCCTATAAAAAGAAAAGAGCAGAGATGGAACACTTATAAATGATCTATTGGAAACTTAGAACTCAAAGGGAAGCTCCTAAATGGTCAGGAACTTCCAAAAGTGTAATAGAGATGAGAAAGAGTGAATGAGCAAAGGAATGAGGTGAACTAAGTGGTTATTTATAGTGTAAGAGGTGCAAGAAGATGGAGCCAAGTGTTAGGGGTGTTGTAGGATCATCACAAGTGTCTAATTAGGTGTCAAGAGCTGGAATAGTGTGGCAATTTGCAGGCTAGGTGGCATCCTCACAAATATTTAGGGTATTGACACATTTAGTCCCTCAACAATAGTTTTGTAGATTGTCATGAATTGTCCCTTGACTTATATTCAATGACATAATAATACAATTTTGTCTTTTCGTTCAACACGAGATGTATTGAGAAGAGTACGAATAACCGAACGTTAACGGGTGTCACACTAGGTGTTCTTACAACTTATAAGTGTTTACTAGCTTAATCGTGAAAGATACGAATACTTGTGGTTTCATGGGTTAAATTACCCAAACTAGTAAGGTTAAATGTTCGGTGATGATGTGTGATACTCAAGAATGGTGAATCAAAAGATATCACCTTAATCGGGAGTCGTTCTGGTCAAAAAATGACTTGGTTATGCAAGGAAAATGTAATAATAAAGTCTAGGGGCCTTTGGGTTATTATTTGAAAGTTAAAATGATGTAAAAGTGAAGTTCTGGTGGGGCGCCATAGGCTACGGTCACCAGACCGTAGCTTACGGTTAGTTATAAACCAAACCAGAAAGCCTGGACCGTTGCTTATGGTCCGGGATCGTAAGCTACGGTCAGGTTTAATTTTTTTAGATACGTTTGAGGAGTTGAGTGGCTAACTCATTTAAGATATTATCCGAGGGCATGTACACGTGTCGTTTATTAACGAACACGAATTTTACGAGTTGTAACAGTTGGACGAGTTAGGTTGCAGTTTACCCGACTTAGTTGTCAATTAGGTTGAACCGGAAGTTGACTCCTCAAGGATTTGCTGATTTCAGTCCAACGATGTCTCCATCATGTTTGTGGACAATGGTGGCGTGTTTGGGTTAAAAGGTTGGGGTGGGGAGGTGGAGGAACAAAATACAAATATATATGTTTTCTTGACTCATAACATGTTGGGCTGAGTCAAAGTGGTGGGAACATGGTGGGTGGCCGAGTTAGGATTTGATAGAAATAAACACAGAGGGAATATGTTGTAGTGGCTTTGTTAAATGGTGGTGGTGGTTATGGTTGCTGATTGTGGCAACATGAGAGAAAAATGGATGAGAAAGTGAGATTTGTTTATATATTGTTTTTTAAACAAGAGGTAATGCCAAAACAATACTGGTACTGTTTTGGCAATTTTTAAACTAATTGAGTGTAATGGTTAATTTCAATAAACCACATGGATGAAATACGTAATTAACTAATTTGTTTATATATTGTTTTTTAAAATGAGGGGTATTGTAGTCATTTCATCAAAAAGTTAACGGTAAACTGGATGGGTTAACGGAGTTGGCCAAGGTGGGCAAAGATTTCTATGATGATTTAAGAGCTTGATTATAGAAAAAGAAAATTACAAATATGAAATGGATCTAGTCAATCAAATAACATGCATTATTTGAGGAATACAAGAGGAAAAAGCTATTGCAAATATATAATATATATATATGTATATATATATATATATGTATGTATGTATGTATGTATCCTGATAATGAAGATGATACTTGATAGTAATAACGATGATCATAACATAAGACAGCGATAAGAGAGATTGAAACCATGAGCCTCCACCTGAATATGATGAGTCTTCATCGGACCAAGGTTAGACTCCATGGAAATGAAGGTAATTCATAGAAAAACAATATTCATTTTGTTTTGTGACTGACTTTGTTTTCAAGTTTTTGGAACCCTGTTTTTTTTTTATTTAGATGATTTCAAACCACAATATTAACCATGGAATAGTTCCAGTGAACAAACAAAGCCATATATGATTTACTACGCTTCTTGAATCTAAATGAAATAGAAAAGGGAAAGAACTTTGAGAGGTCTTCCCTATAGTGTGTGTGAAATGAAGGTTGGCGTTTTGATGTGGACATGGTATTATTCAACATAGACAAACGTGTCTCCTTGTCGGCACGCGTGTGGTCATACATTTATTGTCAATACATGTGTGTGTCCTTGTTGGCACAAGCGTGCATCCCCTATGGTTGTATTTTGTATCATTTTAGGGTGGCACGACCGAGCAAAGCTTTGCATGACAATGCTTTGGCTAAAACTTGTATGTTCTTCATTTTCCATTTGTTTTTTCACTCGTTTTCATAAGTCAAGCAAAATCACTTGAAATTTTCACAAGGAATGGTATAAAGCATTAAATTGATTCATCAAAAAACCGTCAGAAATGAAGCAAAATATGTATAAATAATGACACAACAACCTAGAGCTCTGATACCAAATGATGTGGAAACACATCAACACAATCAAATGGCTCAAATCTATATATTTCAAATGCGTCAAAACATATAAACGTAGTCAAATGGCTCAAGATTATAGGTAAAAAAGCTTTCGAAACCTAAAGATAGACTTGAGTAAAATTCAATCTAAAACTTTCCATTCCTTACGTTGGGGTTTTAAAGAGTTCAAATCCTCAAAACAATGAGAGGGTAACCATGCAACAAACAATAAGAGATGAATGCAAAATAAAGGATAAATGAGAAGTTCAAACAAATAAGTTAGTCCCAAATTACTCCAGCCGAAACCATCTTTATTCGGTTAACTCGGTTCGACATCCTCATGTGTTGGGTTGTTACTCCAAACCGATGCTCCTACATCACCGTCGAAGATCATCTATAAGCAAGGATATCTTCATCCCTCACGAATGAACCCACATGTCTTACCATGCTTCGACTACCATCCAACATGATTCTTTTCCTATGAATTCACCTTTTGTCGGTTGTCAAATTCCTCGCAACCAAAATTCGTCAGGTCAAATCTCTCACAACCAAACTGGTTGAAAAGGATGCATATGCTCTTCGATAATAAGAAGTCAGTACAAGCTTGAAATTATAGGGCTGTCCAAAAAGCCCGTGGCTCGAAGCTCACTCGAAGCTCCTTCAGGTTTAGCTCGGAAAAAGCTCGCTCAATACAGCTCGGTTTGAAACTGAGCCAAGCCGGCTCGACTTGGTTAGAAGTGAGCCTAGCTCGGCTCATATCGTAACGAGCGGATTAGCTCGCTTGGTAGCTCGGATTATTTTACTTGAAATACATTAAATTTTTATATACATTATAATATGTTACAAAAAAAAACTGATTATTATTTACATGTATCCAGAGCGTAATTTGATATCTATAACATATACGAAGACTGATTACCATTCTAATGAACTAATAATGTATTTCATTGAAATTTAAAACTTATTTTGTGTAGCTAAAATTGATTATGGCTTGTAATGTATTAGGTTGTACTTATTTTGAATATGTTGTTTTAAACAATTGAATAATATTTTAAACTACTGAATTTATAAAGCTATTTATTAATTTTTCTTTATGAAACAGAACCAAACCAAGACAACCCAAGCGGAACTAGCGGAATTTAAAACTAAATCAAGCTCGAACTTAGACTTTCTAACTCGGTTTCAAATCCGAGCCTAACAAGTGAAGACTAAAGAAAGAAATATAAGTCAAGAATAAACGTCAAGTTGAGGGGTGAAAAACATAAAAAAGAAATGGGGCCAAATACATATCCTGTATGTTATCCATTACATAACATCATCATCTTCACCATCACCAACAATTGCAGACTCCTTCATCTAATCCAAGCTCAACAATGGCGAGTGCCACAACTACATGGAGCATGTCGTCACTCAAATCCTCCCTTCCTTCAATCTCCACTTCCACTTCTTCAGTTCGTTGCTCGTTTCGCCCCCAAATTTCACTCGAGTTAAACCTAATTGCAAGCCTCTGTTTGGGTCTTTTCTCGGTCTCGCTCCTCTTAACCCTATTCCAAATCTCACTTCAGGTAAAATGCGTAAATATATATGTGTATATATATATATATATATATATATATATTATATTCGTTTGTATGTTATTAACTTATTATGTGCAAGGATGCTGAATTGGTGTGGTTTTGATGTGTTGTTGGTTGCATATGTTTGATAATATGTTGAATTGAGCTTTTTTTTTGGAAGAATGTTAATTGTTGATGGCTGTACATGTATCTGCATTGAATTAGTGATTTATAGGGTTTGTTGAAGCAAAGGGTTTTAGTGTGAATAGTGTAAGCTGTGAATTGTGATATGGTGGTTGAATTCTTGAACATTGGAACAAGATTTAGGTAACAGTTTGTTGATAGACCTTACTCTAAAAAGATGTGTGAGTGTCTGAAATTTGAATAAGTTTTGAATTTGAAATTGCTGTGGGTTGTTTTTGTGGTTTGAATAGACTTGATATTGTTACAAAAACGTAAGGGAATTTTGGGACTAGTGTGGTGAAGTTCGTGTAATCGTGTCAAAGATATGTGAAATCGAAATCTGGAGGCTGATTTCTTCGTGAAGAATCAGCTTATTATTAATTTAGGATACTATCTGAGACAAAAGATTGAATCTTGTATATCCAAAAGATGTATAATCAATGTATTCATGATGAGTTTTTGACCATTTGGTGAATAGCTAGTTTTAGCTTTGAAACTTCCCAAAAGAGGAACCGTTGGAAGCTCATGCGATCGTAGGGGGTATGACTTAAACATACGAGTAATGGCCTTAACATGTAAACCTAACAAAATCTTACTTATAATATATTGCAGTTCAAAAGCTTCTTGTATGATATATATTTCTATTGTATGTTATGGTTCACAATCACAACATGTTACATTTCTTTATTCTTTTCCGTGAAAGTAGAAACTGGATTATGTCATATGATCTTGCTCTTTACTGTACCGAACACTTATTTTCATTAGTAAAATGCCATTTTCGTCCCTGAGGTTTCGCGAGTTTTGCGGCTTTCGTCCAAAGGTTTGTTTTTTCGCATCTGGATCCAAAAGGTTTAAAATCTTGCCATTTTCATCCGGCTCGTTAACTCCATCCATTTTTCTCTGTTAAGTCAGGGGAATTTTCGTCTTTTTGTAAACTTAAAGGGCAATACGGTCTTGTACATATGCTAAATGCTTGTACATAAAGTGAAAAGACCGAATTGCCCTTTAAATTAACAAAAAAGACAATAATAGACTTTAACGGAGAAAAATGGGATGGAGTTAACAAGCTGGATGAAAATGACAAGATTTCAAATCTTTTGGATCCAGATGCGAAAAAACAAACCTTTGGACGAAAGTCACAAAACTAGCCAAACCTAGGGGACGAAAATAGCATTTTAGTCTATTTTCAATCCTCCCATAGTTTTCTTTTCACAAAGATGCATGCTTTGTGTAACCTTGCAATAACTGCACTTAAGATATCTATAATCTTGTTGATTTCTACCAGGAAACAACGGTTACGAGCATAACTTCACCATAATTGACAATGGTGGTCGTGTCTCTGCCATGAGACACGGAAGGCGGGTCCCTAAGCTCAACCGTCCGCCAGACCAGCGAAAAGCGCTCCTCCGTGGGCTAACCACTCAACTTCTTAAACACGGACGGATTAAAACCACCAGAGCACGAGCCAGTGCCGTGAGGAAATATGTTGACAAAATGATCACTTTGGCTAAAGAAGGCTCGCTTCATAAAAGGCGACAGGCCCTTGGGTTCATCTATGAAAAGCAAATTGTGCATGCATTGTTTGCTGAGGTCCCCGAAAGATACGGTGAAAGGAACGGAGGGTACACAAGGATCATTAGAACTTTGCCTAGGAGAGGGGATAATGCACCAATGGCATACATTGAACTTGTTTAGTTTATATGATATGTCTTATGTCTTATTTATCTATGTTAATGATACAGTCATTCGTGTTTGATTTGATGTTTTGTTGGTGTATAATACAATTTTGAACCGGGCTTATTGTGATTTGTACGAAGCTGATGGATGATCTAGGATATTGATGTTGTGAGTTGACTATTGTTGACTTGTCGGGTTTGATGACCATTTGTCTCTGAAAGATTGAGCATGTGAGATAAGGCGGGATTGAGCATGTGAGATAAGGCTGTGGCTGTAAAATGCACAAACTTTACCAGTGTATCAACCTTTTCTCATTAGTAATGAATTAATAATTTTGAATTAATGAGACAAATGACACCATATCACATAGAGATTTACATGTGTATTGTTATTTGTGTTTACCATGAAAAATTCGTTGTTTAGATAAAGACATGCATGTAACTAAATATTCATGTATGTTATAACGCGTGAAGATATATATAACGCATTTAAACAAAGTGAAAATAAAGCACACCGCTATGCTATTCAAACACCACTAATATGCTATCCATCATGTCATATGGGTAAAAAGTGGTTACATGATCATATAATAATCATACATCATACATGCTACACAATAGGTTGAAAAATTGTCATATCAATTGTATGAGAGCAAAATCACATTACCATATGATTGTTATATAACCACTAACAAATTTATATGACCTATATAACCTCCTGTCACTCTAATCATATAATCCGTATAACGTGGTATGTGACTTTAATTGACACCCAAAGTAAATAGTTTTGTATATTCAAATTTCATAACCGGTTCGACGGACCTATTTCATTTAGGGGCTTTTTGTTTAGCTCTTAGTGAGTCTCTTAATTGTTCAGACTTCTTACTCGTTCAACGCTTAATGATTCAGATTATTTGTTTCACGAGCAGATGTCTGAATGATTCAGACATTTGCCTTTAAATGATTAAACATTATAATGTATTTTAATGGTTCAGAGCTCTTACAAATTCAACACCATTCACAAGTTACCAAACGACCCCTTAACGAAACAATGATTAGTGGGTCCGGAGAAGATTATCGTAGAAACCGATTGAACCAAACCGTAAATTTCACCGCATAAATATTAATTATCTGATATGTAACACTCGAAATGTATATAGACCTAATAGTCTTGAATATTCAGCTTTCAAAACCCTACCTAACTTTAGATTCCAAACATCAAAAGTAATTTCCGAACAACAACAACAACAACAAACCAGTTTCCGAATTAACCCCCCGCCGCCACGAAACACAAACTTGCTGACTACGTTAACTTGAGCTAGGGTTTGTTTACTCCAACGACGTGTTCGCACCATAGTCAACGACTCTTCAATCCAATGTTATATTGAACCCAACATGCAATCAACCATGGCCACAAGGTGCCTTAGGGCTCGTGCACTCATCTTCCGGACCACCACCACCAACACGATGATGATGAACTCGACCCACACGTGTACAACCAGCAGTAGTCCAGTTTCTCGTTCGATTCTTCCTCAAACATTCACCACTGGTTCTTCTTCACACACTTTTAGCAGTCGTGTTTTGACCGGACCGTTTGCCGTACGGCGTCGTAATGCTATTTCATGGGATGTTTCCAGGAAGTCCACCCACTTTTTCAGACATTTAAATGCTTTTGTTTCGGATTTTTCGCCTAATTCACCTCAAAAACCTGTAAGTTTTTTTTTATGGTTGGTGTTGGTGTGAATTAAAGGATTGATTGAGCTGGGGTAAAGATTGATAGAATTTAATTCATGTTGGCTGATTTTTTTTTGTTGAGAATTGTGTAAGTTCGGTATTTTTTGTGTTTATTAGTTTGAATGTGGAATAGAAAAAAAGACCAGTGTGTTAAAGTGTGCAAAAAGTTGTATGCTTGTGTATCTTTAGGGTCAAATTGTGAAAACAATGAACTTAGTTATCGAAACAATCCGTTTATTTGGTTCCCTAGCCCAGGAGCTACGTAGTTAACATCGCCTATATATCACCGGTTATTTCGGTTATTTCCCCGATATCGGTGCAAAATATTAGTACCGATATTATTGGCGACATTGGACCGATATATGATTTTCCCGATATCGGTACCTTTCTTCTTAGTTCTACCATTCGTCCTTCTTCTTATTGCTGCTATTAATGTTTTAAGTCTTAATTGTTAATTGTTAGTGTTAAATGTTAGTGTTTTAAGTCTTAGCCAGTTCTTACTTGCTACAATTGTTAGTGTTTTGCAAGTTGTGTTAGTTTTTTAATGGTAGGAGAGTATGTTGAAATGTTAGTGTTAAATTGCTATAGATATAAATTCAGCATGATATTAAATTTACCGATATCCTACCGCAATTACCGATATCTCAAATATGGTCCTTAACCGATATCCGGTTTTTTACCTCATTAACTACTTAGCCCCGAGGCCGTGGAATTCCTGAGCAGGGTCCAACTGGTCGTGCATAAGGGGTTGCGGGCCTTGCACCACAGCTAATTTCAAAAGGGGGTTGCGGGCCTTGCACCGCAGCTTGGTTTCGTTTTTAGTAGGATCGGTTATGCTATTCAAAAGGGGGTTGCGGGACTTGCACCACAGCTTGTTACCTGCCACTTGTTTGTAAATTGGTTGCTTTGTCATATCAATGAAATTGCTTTAAATTTCATTTATATGAAAGAAGGAATCGGTTTATATGAAATATTTTGAAGTTTAAATTGAGTTATTGTAAAGATTGGTTTTGATGTTTTGATCTGCTGGTTTATAAATATTATTGTAGGATCGGTTATGCTATTCAAAAGGGGGTTGCGGGCCTTGCACCGCAGCTTGTTACCTGCCACTTGTTTGTAATTGGTTGCTTTGTCATATCAATGAAATTGCTTTAAATTTCATTTATATGAAAGAAGGAACCGGTTTATATGAAATATTTTGAAGTTTAAATTGAGTTATCGTAAAGATTGGTTTTGATGATTTGATCTGCTGGTTTATAAATATTATTGTGTCACTTGCAGTATGCCGAAACTTGATTCATTCCCGTAACATTTCATCACGAGAGAAACCCAAGATTATGTGTATATAAAGTTTAAACATTTAATAGTCAATGCCACAATTAAGATCTGCATGATTCATATTGATTTCTTTTTTGAATAGCCCAACGATAAAACATGTGTTGATATCCTTGGTTTTAAAATGCGCGCATAATGCGTGATGTGCTGATGAGATCGCATCAGGTGCTGCGATGCGATGCGATTACATGATTCGAAGATGATGTGCCCTAAATCGCATAATGCGCTCCTGATGCGCTCGCATGGTGCACCTTGATGCGCTCATTTTTCTGAAATCGACCATTATAGAGTAAAATTATACAATGGGCGGATGAAGTTGTTAAATGAGTTCCTACATAAATTACTTGTACCTTTTGCATAGACTACTTGTACACTTAAGAGTTCAAGGATTATTTGGTTATATTGAACTTCTTGAATGGTACTAGAGCTATTTTGTTGTATTTATTTATTTTAATCTCTAAATTTTTAGTGTTTAAAGTTAACAAGTTAAAAATATTATCTATAAATATTTTTTAAATAACAAACGCCTCGCATACGTGATGCGCGCGCATCACGCAATGCGCATCGGCTTTTGGGATCAAAACGCATCGGAGCGCATCGCGCATTTCAAAACCAAGTTGATATCAACATTTCTGATGCGTGTTTGTATGCTTGTAATTAGCAGGGTTCTGTGCCAAATGGGTTTGCTTCATTAACAACATCAAGTGGAGCACAAGGAACAAAGCACGAAAAAAAAGATGAAAAGAAAATTGTTACAAAAGGGGAGGAAATTAGTAACACGAAGATTCTCGGTACTCTAGCAAGATATTTGTGGATGAAGGATAACACGGAGTTTAGATTGCGAGTGATCACTGCATTGGGTTTCTTGGTTGGAGCCAAGGTGAGTAAATGAGTTAGTTGGATTATATTTTGTTGCTAACGGGTCAAATGAGTTATTTTCTTCCTTTTAAACACTATTAATAGGGTTAAAAAAATGGGGAATAAAAACGGTTTTACCCTTCATTAAACAGTAGATTTTAACAGACGTTAGTTTTTTGGAGGGAACTGGCATGTTTCAAGAATGTCAGGGACAAAAATGGTACTATTTGAAATTTGGCCTTTGGACAAACCACAGGGATGAAAATGACAGTTAACACTAAAAAAGTTAGCTAAATAGACGGATATTAAACCATTAGCGGGTCAACCCAATCCAGCTCGATTTGACCCATCGCAAAAGTTTGCAGACTTTGACCCGTTACACAACTCACATTTTGCCAACTGTATTGGTTCCTTATGGCTAAAGTAATTATTGTTTTTTTGTCAAACCAGGTAATGAATGTTCAGGTTCCGTTCTTATTCAAGCTAGCCATTGATTGGTTAACAACAGCAACAGGAAACCCTAGTTCACTTGCCGAGTTTGCAGCCGCTAATTCAACGGCTTTAGCGGTTTTCGTCAGTCCTGCAGCTGTGTTGGTTGGTTACGGTATTGCACGGTCAGGGGCTTCTGCTTTCAACGGTACATCATTATGAAGTAATTGCTTGTGCTTGTCTTTCTAGATTTAAACTAAAAATAAAATCTTATTAATTAATCAAAATATGAACTTATTTCCTTCTTGCATTTATTGAAAAATACCTTTATTGCCCCTCTTGGTCTCCTAATTTTCACACTTATTCTTCTTGTTCATATGTATTGTTTCAGAGTTGAGAACTGCAGTGTTTTCAAAGGTCGCATTGCGGACTATTAGATCAGTTTCGAGGAAGGTTTTTGCACATTTGCATGAGCTTGATCTACGATATCATCTAAGGTGTGTTAAAAATGATCGAGTCTATAACTTCAAGGTTTTTACAGTCTTTTGTATTCCACTGGAAAGCATATAGTAAGGTGTAAAATCGTGGTGTCGGGTTTGCGTTTTTAAACCGACTATTTGACATTAATTTTAATTTCACAAACTGTGTCAGCGTGTCTACTTTTATAGAATAATGCCCTGAGTCGTTATAGTTATAATCATTTCTAAAATAATCAGAACTTTGCCAAACACTCGAAACATGTGATCATAGGATATTTAACAGCTTTAAGCATTAGAAACACATCCACTTATTATTACGGCTCGTTTTTTTACACTGATAATCTTGTTCTGATTTTTCAATATCACATAATCACCTTTAAAATGTACACTTAAACAAGCCCTGAATATCACAACTATTAGAGGCTTCCTTTTATAGATTGTAGAATGTTTCTTATTTACTCTTCTGTTTACAGTCGAGAAACAGGGGCTTTAAACAGAATTATTGATCGTGGTAGTCGAGCTATTAATTTCATCCTCGGGGCCATGGTATTCAATGTTGTACCGACAGTATTAGAGGTAATCTTTTTTGTTCTCTTTAGTATGGTCTATATTCAGATGCGTATACTTTTCTTTATTGTAATATAGCCATCATATTAAATGCTGTATGTATGTATTATTCAAGTTTATATCTCATTTTCGTTTATTAAATCATTAGTTGCTTAAATTTATTCGCTTGTGTTTTCAGATTACAATGGTAGCAAGTATTCTGGCATACAAATTTGGAGCAACATTTGCATGGATTACTTCTTTGTCGTTTGCTGCATATGTTGCCTTTACATTAACTATAACACAAGTATGACACTTCTTTTATACGGGTGTGTTTGAAATTTACGACTTAAAACCTAGAGGCGCATCAAACACTATTCTCTACTCCCCTTTTAGTTGCTGCTGATTATTTGAGTTTTTATTCAATATCACATAATCACATATTTTAATTAATATTTTTTTTAGTGGAGGACTAAGTTCAGGAAGATAATGAATAAAGCTGATAACGATGCAAGCACTAGGGCAATCGATTCACTTATAAATTATGAGGTGAGTAATTCCTGATTGAAAAATAACGTTACTTTTTGGTGCAATTATTATATGCATCTTCATTTTACCTTTTTTTAGCTGAGCTAATACTTTTTTTCGTCAGACTGTGAAGTACTTTAACAATGAGCATTATGAAGCTGAGGAGTACGACAAATATTTACAGAGTAGTTTTTTTCCTGTTTTGACTTATCAGCAGTAAAATATAACCCAGAATGACTCATATTAACTTAATTATAATTAAAATTGTACCTCAGGATATGAAGATGCTGCATTAAAGACACAACGTAGTCTTGCAATTTTAAACTTCGGTCAAAGTCTAGTGTTCAGTATTGCTCTTTCATCAGCTATGGTATTGTCTTCAAACGGCATATTGAATGGTCAAATGACTGTTGGCGATCTGGTATACCTTTTATATGGTCTCAGTACAACCTATATTCCTCACAAATATAATTTGTTTACTAAGAAATTGTATATCGTATGTTTAAATATGCACAGGTTATGGTAAATGGACTTCTGTTCCAACTATCTCTTCCTCTCAACTTTCTTGGAAGCGTTTATCGGGAAACTGTTCAGAGTCTTGTTGACATGAAATCCATGTTTCAACTGCTAGAGGTAGAACTCATGTCTTTGTTGCATGTTTGTGATCTTTAGATCTTGATATATATATTGTGTATATATATATACATATAAATATATATATGTATATATATATACATATATATATAGGTATATATATATATGTGTGTGAGAGAGAGAGAGAGAGAGAGGTTTAATTACTAAAGGCTCTTAACGTGCGACGGTATGTGACCACAACAATAACGTGCGTAATTATGCAAATAACGTAATTAGGGTTAACCCAACCCATGCATAATTATGCAAATAACGTGCGTAATTATGTAGTATAACATGTGTATTTTACCGTCACATAATTACGCACGTTGTTGTTGTGGCCCACGTACCATAATGATAGCCATAAAACACACCAAAAACCTACAGATAACACAGTGAAGATTACTAAAACATCATATTCAAACCCTAACATCCCCAAAAAGTTCAAACGCACCACCATAGAACTATGAATATAAAACACCACATGATGATAAACATAAAACACCATAATGCTAGTCATTCGATAATGGGATTGGGAGCCTTATCATCCAAAACACAATACAAAACCCACATATATGGTGTTTTGGTAATCTCCACTCTGTTATTTATGGGTTTGAATGTGTTTTTATGGCTGACATTATGGTGTTTTATGACTTTTTACACTTTTTAGGAGTTTTGGACTTTGTAGCCAACTCCTAGCCTATATGTATAAATATATATAATCGACATTATCTATTATTATGCCAGTGAAACAGTTTTGTTGTCTTTTAACAGGAGAGGGCAGAAGTTGGAGACGCGGATGATGCAAAGCCTTTAAAGTTAGGAGGAGGTAGAATCGAATTTGAAAATGTTCATTTCAGGTGAAATATCTTCTTTTAGCCAATAATCCAAACATTTTTTTCTTTTCTTTTTTTTGTGAGCATAATCTTATATAACATTTCTGAGCTTGTGGTCATCATTTATTCAGAAAGCATCTAAAACGCAAACATCATTTAAAGATATTAGTTTGGTCATCCACTAAGGGTGTTCTTGAATGTGTTTTTATATTGATTGTTGCAACTTGCAGTTGGATTATTTTTTTGGTTAATATTTAGGTCAAAATAAAAAATTTAGTCATTGATATAAATCGTCAAATGACTGCCGAACGTCACAATAGTCGTTTTTTGAACACAATCATAAAATGGCTGATGAATGTCACTATAGTCCTGTTTTGAGCATCTTTTTTTGTTAACATTCATGGTCAAAATAAGAAATTTAGTTATTGAGATAAATCATAAAATGACTGCCGAACGTCACAATAATCATTTTTTAACACAGTCCAAGCTCCCTAAAATAACTGCCAAGAGTTCCTTGAAAACTAATAACAGTTTCGTGGATTTAGTTGCTGATGTGTAGTTTGTTTTCCCGTATCTTTAGTTATCTTCCAGAAAGAAAGATTCTAGACGGAATATCGTTTGTGGTGCCATCTGGCAAAAGTGTGGCTATTGTTGGAACTAGTGGCAGTGGTAACGTTTCTCTTTTGGTCACTTGTTTATCAATGGATGAAAGCTATGAACAATACTTAACCAGTTAAGTTTAATTCATGTGTAGGTAAATCAACCATTCTTAGGATGATATTCAGGTTCTTCGACACTAATTCTGGCACGGTAACTCATTCTTCAACCTTTTCTTTTTACTGTTATTTTAGGATGGATGGAGTAATATACGTGCTGGATTACAATCTCTATGAAACGATAGTGTACATTGTATAGGTGGTCAAATGAGCGTGTTGGGTGCAAATGGGTAGGGTCAGTAGGCTAAACCTACATACAGAGGTGACAAATTGGGTTTCTATTTTTTATAAATAATTAGCAACATATATGATAACTGTAGTCATTTTGTTCGTATAATAAACTGGTTTATTAATAAGATATTTAAGAGGCTAGTGCCCTTGCTGTACACGTTGGACAACTTTTAATCCGTTTGAGGAATTGGTACTGGTACCGAACCATAGCTATCGAATTTTGGTATCAATTCAGTCCGTTTTTGGCTCTCTTGAGATCGATACTTTCGGTTCAAGTACGGTACGGTATTTTACCCACTTTTGTACCTTTGAATATTGTACGGTATCAGTACCCATTTTTCGGCGATTTTTGAGATCGATATTATCGGTACCGTACGGTACCGAGCTCGTCCTTATATCTGACTCAGTTCTGTTCCTTTCCAGCTAAAAACTTTGATTTTATCTAACAGAACCCAAATTGAACCATTCATAAGTAAATAGTTCGGAAATGACACCCATACCTACCGGTACCTCATCCATTTTTTCCTTATTTCATAACTAACTAGCTACTAATATAGTAAACACGATTAGATAACTGCTAATCAAAATAACGATCTACTCTTTTGATAGAACAATGTAAAAGGTTGTAAACACCTGAGTATGATTTGTGAAACCATTTAATCTATTTCAAATTGACCCATTTTCACATACAATGGCTGATATGCTCAATTTCTCAAGTGTAACACTTTTTTACATGACAGGTGAAGGTAGATGGTCAAGATATTCGGAAAGTTACACTCGAAAGTCTTAGAAAACATATCGGTGTGGTCCCACAAGATACGGTATTTTTTTATTTTTTTTATTTTTTCACATTTTGTGCTCGTTATATATTTCTTTTAGTCTGACAGATGCATGATTCAAATTTCAAACTCCTTTTGCTTTGAGCAGGTATTATTCAACGATACGATATTTCATAACATTCACTATGGTCGTCTTTCAGCTACACCTGAAGAGGTTATTTGTCTTTCTTTGGACTATGTTGTTGATTATAAAAAATAATAATAATAAAATAAAGCAGGAGATTTCATTTTGACTAATCAATTTACTTCGAACAGGTGTACAGTGCTGCTCGAAAAGCCGCAATTCACGATACTATAATGAACTTTCCACAACAATATTCCACTCTAGTAGGGGAACGTGGGCTTAAGGTAAGTCTCTATTTAAAATAACATTTCAAGTGAAGAAACCCTAGATTTCACAGAATATACGATAAGAAAATAAAATATGAACATAGAGTATTGTAGCGAAAAAATTGAAATCGGAGTTTGATGGGATTTGTTATTAATAACGTTTTCATTCGTTTAATCTTACAGCTTAGTGGTGGTGAGAAACAACGGGTTGCTCTAGCTCGTGCATTCCTGAAAGCTCCTCGTATTTTGTAAGTTATTTTCTCATTTATTTTAATAATATTGCGACTTGAAGAATCCCAATTAACAAATCAATTCAAGTTAATGATAGTTAAGTAACCACTAGCTGCTTCTCTCATGTTTGTGTTTCGATTTATTTTTTTAAGGTTGTGTGATGAAGCAACTAGTGCGCTTGATAGCACAACTGAAGCAGAGATTCTGACTGCGTTGAAGTCACTTGCCGATAACCGAACAGCCGTCTTTATTGCTCATAGACTTACAACCGCAATGCAGTGCGATGAGGCAAGTCATATTTCATAAGTATATTGTTAGAAATTGGCACCTGTACCAGAATTCGACAAAGAGAGATATCTTTTGGTTTCAAATTAACCCTTTTTCACATACATTGGCTGACCAGAGTTTGACCAAGAGAAATGTTTTTAGTTAATTTTTTTTATATTTCAGATTATTGTTCTGGAGAAAGGACTTGTGGTTGAACAGGGTCCTCACGAAGTTTTATTGTCATATGGTGGTAGATACGCACAACTCTGGTCGCAGCAAAATAACACGGTTGATGATCTTGATGCAGCCATCAAATTAGAAGCCTAAAATCAATCCCCTCCCTCTCTCTATATATATATATTAGTCATTGCTTGTGTGATTCAAGTTCGCATCGGGTTAGTTGATGTCGGTTTCAGTTTCATTGTATAGTTTCAGACGTTTAATCTTGACGTACGTGTGATACCGACTGCTATATAATAACATTCGAATATTTCGATTATACAAGTTTTAGTAAATTGGCAGCTTAATTTCTTGCAGTAGTTCAAGCTTATGGCAATTGCAATTCCATTACATTTTAACCAAGTTGTTTATATATTTTATTATCTAGTGTAAAAATAAAGTGGTGTAAACGGGCCGGGCCAAGCCCGAGCCTGACTAGGCTCTAGCTCGGCTCGATTCGAGCCTACTTATTTGAGCACGAGCTCGGCTCGTGAGTGAAAAACAAAAATTGAGCTCAGCAAGAGCTATTTTGAGAAGAACCTCAAACGAGCTTCGGCTAAAGCTTAATGATTGTCGGCTTAGGGTTGTGTATAACATGTATGTATATGATTATATTAGGCAGCAGAATAACAGAGAACAGGTAAACAAAAACTAACAAAAAATACTTTAATAAAATGCAATAGACAAGGAATACATCGGTTATACAAACAAGTTATTGTTGAAATGAAAATTAACAATGAACTTTCAACCATTTTAATTGCTAACAAGTTGCTGAAAAGCTTCATTTGTTCAACTTCTAGCCTAATGATGATCGACAAACTCCCGTCGTTTATGGAGCTTGGTAACACAAAACACATACCTTCTAACCGGATCTGTAGCGGCCCCATGAAGACGGGCGGGCCCCATCCAAAGTCCGCATCGTGAATCCCGAGCCTACCCCAACTTACTATTCTTATATTAGCGTATTTATAAGAGACTATAGGCTGTTGATCAAGGTGTTGTTCCAGATATCGAGTGCGGATTTTATATAGTCACTATTCATGGTCACTAAAGCATCATGGATTTTACTCGTAGCATACCAGATAGGTTGCGACTGAATTTCACCTGCTGTCGCTATGGCAGCAGTTGTTAAGTTAACGTTCCCAAAATAGCCCGATGGAAGTGGCGGTTGTAATCTGGCGCGCCCATTCGTAACGATGTGAGCCTTGGTGCCCACATCTTCACGAAGTGAGCGGGATTTACAAACACATTTCCAAACATGGCCCGCAATGATTTCAAAAGTGCTGTAGCGGATTGTGTTACCATTTTCCTTTGATTTTGCTCTAAGCACGTTGAGTTGGTTTCGTGTTAACTTGAACATTGCGCACACAGTTTTGGGTTCATTTAAAGGGACTTGGCGTAGCGAGTTCATTGTTTGATCTTGGTTATATTCGAAGTGCTTAAAAACGGGCCGAGGTGGGTCCTGTGCACGAAGGAGGGTCCGGTCCATGAAGGGTGGGTTAGTGATGTCGAGGCCACGAGCGATATCGGACCACGCGTTTGTGAAGTGCATCGCGGATGTCCCGTCTACAACATAATAGTGAAATGTAACTACTAGCGAAACTCCCCCACATTTGAAGCAAGTTACCTGCTCAAATGAATTTGGTTTACATACATGCCAATTTTGATTAGAATAATTTTCAAATTTGTAAAATATATCTGCCATTCCAGCTTTGGCTAGGTGTCAGAAGCCCTTGCCTCTTGTGGACTAGGGTTAAATTCCTTATATGTGGTATATTAGGATTATTTTGGTATAATTTAAAAGTATGGTTATTGTAACTAAGGCTGTCCAAAAAGCTCACGGCTCGTAGGTCGCTCGGATTTACCTTGTAAAAAGCTCACTCGATATGGCTCGGTTTAAAACTGAGTTGAGCGGGCTCGGCTCATAACAGGCCAGATTTGCTCGGTTTGGCTCACTTGTTAGCTCGGCGTGGTTTAGTGCGGATTATTACTTTTCATATACTTATTATCATATACGTATAGTATATTACAAAAAATTTAGTATGATTTGCATGCATTTAGGAGTGTAATTGGATCTCTATAACATATTTGAGGGTTGATTAGACCATGTGTAATGGTCAAGCCCGATAACCCTATTCATGTTAATAAGCTTATATCGTATTTTGTTGAAATTTGAAACTTATTTTGTGTTTTGTTGAATTACATTTTGGCTTGTAAATTAGGTTGAATTTATTTTGAATATGTTTTCTTTTTTACTTTTGAATAATACGTTACACTATTGAATTTTTGAAAAGTCAACATTTTTTTTTTAATTCTAGCCAAACCAAGCCGAGCTCAAGCTTAGATTTTCAGTTTGGTTTCAAATCTGAGCTGAGCCCGAGCTTGTCCTGGCTCGCTCGGCGCGTGAACAACACATATTGTAAAATTTGCCGTTAAAAAAATTAATAATAATATATTATGCCTGTGAGATCAGAAGAGGAAATGATTCAATTCCCAGCGAGTAATCAACCGTTGGAACGAGTTTCAAATACTCCAATCCGGGTGCAAAGTCACCAAAATTATCGATAACGCCATCTGACTCAGCTTCCACAAACAACGCCCCTTGTCCTCGACGATCGATCTCAATGCGGCCATCTCCGCCTCGCTTTAGGCGGCATCCCAACGGGTAAAACGCAACCAACACCTTGCTCAAAGCGTCCTTCATTACTCTCGTATCAAAAAAGTTGGGAGCACCATTGGGCCAGTAAAAATACACCGGTTGTGCGTGAATATTCGGGGCCATGAGGTCAAGGCTAGATAGCCATAGCCTTTTTGCCCGTGTCTCCTCGGCTGGTCTCACCATCGTGGATTCTCTTACCACCACCTTCATTTGGTTAACAAAATATGAAAATTACACTGAAAAAGGTATTATGTTTATCACCACCTAATTTTGAAAACCCACTTTGGCCTCAATTATTAGATAGGAAAAAATCAGCCGAATATTTTTTAAAGGTACAATATCTTGAAATTTCTAAGTTGTTTGGGGCTAAAAATCTAAAATGTCTGCAGTGGAGAAGAATTGCATTTAGAGAAATGCATGTTGGGGACGTGAGGGGTTTTTTGGTAAATTAAAGTTGTGCATTTATCACCTTTAAACATATGCTTTTGTGACTTAACAAATAACCACACATATTTTTCATTTTTAAATAAAGTAATTTGAAAAATGATCAAAACGAGTTTTTAGGGCTCGCGTTTTGTGGCGATACTGTCAAACCAAACCAAAAATAGACGTAAAGACGTTGAGCCACGCATGTACACTGCAAGATGTTAACTTGCCAAATTTCGAATGAAACATAAAACATTATCATATAAAAGAGTAACTAAGTCGAAATGATAAAAAAACACATGTAAAAAATTGACGTCAAAATGGTGATAAGAAGAAACATTTTTTAGTCCAAATAAGCAAGATGTAAGGTTAAATAAACACATCTAAATGTAAACCTTATAAAAAATAAATAAATGCAACATCTATATTGATAATTGAACTATTTATAAGAAATAGTGATAATATCATATTATCCTATTTAATACACCTAAATTAGTATATAGTATATGTTTAAAAAAGAACTCATTGGTATAGCTCTTTTAGTTATAACTTAAATAAAAATATCTAAAAAACAATGAGAATTATATTAGTCACAGAACATTTAGTTTATACTTTTTAATTAACCAAAGTTTCTAGATTTTTTATATCTAAGTTTTTACAACAACATATTAAGTTATTATATAATTATATAAAATCGATCATAAAACATTTGGATGGAGACATTTTAGATATTAACTTGTATCCACATTAGATACTAACTAAAACATAATAGTTAAAAAGGTGAATATAAGAAGGGTGATAGTACAGTGGACCAGTGAGTACAAAAAAAGATTAATCCAAGAAAGAAAGAAGAATGCATTATGAATTTGTAAATCAACCTTATTAAAAGTTATACAAAATTAAATAGTGTTTTTAACTCACAAACTAACTTTGATGATTAATACTAGGGAAATATGTAATGTTTTATTGAAAAAAAGAAGATTTAATAAAAAAGTTACATTTAGTATTTAAAAATATCTTTTATAACTTTCAGTTTATAAAATTACTTTTGTTGTTTAAGATATATTATGTTAAGTTACATGATACAAAAGAATAAAAACGGCTTAATTATAAAAAAATAATTTGATTATTAAAAAACATGCAAAAGCGGTAACGATGAGGAAATGAATTTGGATATTTGTAGGGTTAGAGAAAAAATGAATGTTTTAAGAGTCAAATGGTCGGATAGTCCCTTTGGTTTTGTAAAGTGCAACATCCGTTGAAAAACGGGTTTTCAAAATTCGCTTCGTTTATCAGTCAAACATTCAGTTATAAATTTCGTTGCGTATTTATAGTTGACATTAATTTTAAACGATACATAATTAATAAATATATTAGAATTTAAAAACCATAATTTAAAATTTCTAATAAAAACTGAATAAAAAAAATAAATGCAGACACCGGGTTTCGAACCCGGGTCACCCGGATGAACAAACACACAACACACCACTCCGCCACACGCGTTTCTTTGTAACAATACTGAATTAAATGATACTTAAAGTAAACCCGAATTCAAACCAGAGAAATCACGCGCACTCAGAGCTCGAATCACCGGAAAATCCGGCAATCCGCGATTTTGGCCAAATCCGTTTCGACTAAACCGCTCCAATTGATGTCGACATCGGTTATAACCGTTGTCGGCAATCAATTTCCGTCATAACCGACGGAAATCCTAACTCGCGGACCTTGACTCAATTCAACCTGTTTTCACTATAAATACCCACTTGAACACTCTGAAAATCCTTTCGCTCAGAACCACGATCGTTTCCGAAGCTTAATTCATCTCAAAACACGTCGCCGGAGATATTTTACAGTCGCCGGACTTTCACCGGAAAACCGAGACTTACTTCAAATCGGTAAAATTCTCGACTCTTTTGTTTGTAATCCATTATTCGACATGTATTAACTTCAATCCTTCAACCAGAATCTGTCCCAGACTACGCCGCCGGGAAATCCCACACTCACCGGAATTTCACTGAAACATCGAAGTCTCACTATCGATCGGTATAATCATCTAAAAACTCTTGATATCTCTTACTCAGTAACTTAATTTCAAAACACAGAATCTAAACTGTCAAACACTTCACTCAGCCGAGAGTCACAAATCAGAGCCGACGACTCCTGCCGGAAATCTGAAGTAAACGCGCTGTTTTGGTACATTCTATTCTTTAATCTAGTTAACTACTTCATTCCAACCAACTATAAGTTTTGATAATCGAATTAAACAAAACAGTCGGATCTCACTGATCTGAGTTCTTGTAAATGAAGAAGATGAAGTCGAGAATAGGTATTAGTATAATTAAAACCAGATATTCAAACAGGTTAGACACACAGTCCAGCGCTGGACTGTGTGCGCAAACAATACGCACGTCACGAGTTCGAATCGCACAACGTACCGACTTTCAAAATTAAAACCAACATTTTTAGAACTGAATCAGAACAATGCACAGAATGTTTATAAGAGTAATATAATCCATAAGTTAAACAGATTAGACACACAGCCCAACTGGTTGGGCTGTGCGCATTCGAACCGAAGGACCCGAGTTCGACTCCGGGTCCCTGCAACCGGTTCGGCCATATAAATCCTTTTTAATAAAAAAAACCAAATAAGTTTAAAAGTAATTAGTATATAAATATAATTAAAACAGAGAATATTTTGGGTTAGACACGTAGCTCAGTTGGTAGAGCTGCGTGCACGCGTACGAGAGGTCCCGAGTTCGAACCTCACTCAGCGCATGGTTAAACATAGTCCGACCGGTCAACGGTCAAAAAGTCAAATTTTTTTATTTCTTTTATTTATTTATTTTATTTAAAAATCAATTAAAAACACTTAAAAATAATATTTTTCAAGTTAGAAAATGTCCGTAAACTCACAAAAATAATTCTAAAAATTCCATTAAAAGCACTAATTAAAAACATTAATCTCGAATAAAATCCATATATTTACCGAACCATTTCGTTATTATTTTAGGTTAGTTTTTCCTCGTTGATCAAATCCTAAAATTCGTGCGCATCCAACGTCATCAAAGAAACGCACCCACTGTGAGTGAATTCTTACAAATTCCCCTTTTTATTCATGTTTTGGGGTGTATCATGTGTCGCTTTAATTAATTCATTTATTCAAACTCGTGCTATTACCATTGTATGATCTAAACTCTAGATGTAAATATTGTTTGTTGTGATGCGTGTTTACATTTTGTCAAGTTGCGTGTAAATCATTCATTAGGCCCATCAGTTCCTCGTTGGAGACGGGTTGAGCATCAGGTGCCTCATTGTTCATCATTTGGTGTGTGCTTGTGCATTGATTGAGATTATGTGATTATGTTGTTGGTTGTGATGTGTGTTTATATTTTTGTCAAGTTGTGTGCAAATCATTCATTAGGCCCATCAGTTCCTCGTGGGAGACGAGTTGAGCATCAGGTGCCTCATTCGATCGGCTCCGTTTGATTGAGCCTTGATCTCATTATTCATCATTTGGTGTGTGCGTGTGCATTATTTGATATTATGTGTTTTGTGATTAAATTTACATTTACGTTTATTCATATTTGGTTATGCACAATTTTATTTAAATAACCAACATAACTAATCCTTTCAAATATTTAAATAAGATTCACTCGCCAACTTTTGTTGATCCAAAACCCTTTATTTACACATGATACAGGTGATTCGGTTGAGAAAAGAAACACATAGGATGGCCTAGAAGAATAAACAAGTTAATGCCTTGGAATGAACGATTAGTTTTGTTTTCCTTTGTAATTGTACTCTAGTTTGTAATTTGAATGAAAATGTATTTGAACATGTTGTGTTTGTATGTTTATTGTAACTTCTTCTTTAAAGAGAAATAATAAATATGAAACTTTATAGTAAATGTCATGAGCTTTGATGAAAACTCAATCATGCCCCGACTACCATTTCCGCTGCGGGTCAGGGTGTGACATAAAGTAACACATACAGTCCCCAATTTTTGAAAATTATACTGGTGCTCCCTGTGGTTCACTTTTGTTACTCGGATGATCCCTGGAGTGGATGCCAGTTAGTTTTCACCGTTAACTCCATGTGAAATTACTTATTTACCCCTCTCTTATTCACCCTTTTAAGCCCCCCCCCCCCTCTCTCTCTCTCTTACACACACACACACACACAGAGTCCTTCTACAAAACAACCAGCCACCATCACCATAGCCACCCACGTTCACCTCAACCTCTAGCTCCACCCACACCCGCCTCCGCCACCTAACCCTTACAACCCTTAACCCATCACAAAACACCACCACAGTCACCACCGCCACAACATCAGCCACCAACAGTCACCAATAAGAGAGAAGTGAGGAGGCAGCAGAGGGAAGGGTTGGGTCTTGCCCCCTTCTGCAGCCCATGATCTTCGATTTCCCCCCGAAATTCAACAGCCCTTATGTCACACCCTGATCCGCAGCGGAAGTAAAAGTCGGGGCATGATTGGGTTTTCATCAAAGCTCATGACATTTAATATAATTAAGTTTCACATTTATTAATTTAAATTTAAAGGAAAATATCCAATCACAAAGAAACATACAAACACAAGAAATATTGTTCTAAACATGAGATATTTTATTCATCTTCTAAGGCCAATCCTAAGTGTTCCTCTCCTCAGCATGTCCACCTGTATCATGTGTAAAAAGTTTGGGTCAACAAAAGTTGGGGAGTGAATCTAAATTAAACATTTAAACGGATTAGTTACGTTGGTTAATTTAATAAAAGAAATGTGCATGGACCATATATATGAGCATATGTATATATAATCAAACCACAAACCACATAATGTCAACAATGTGCACATGCATGATAAATGATGAACTGTGAGATCAAAGCTTAATCAAACGGAGCCGATCTAATGAGACACGATATGCTCAACTCGTATCCAACGAGGAACTGATGGGCCTTGTATGAATGATTTGCACTGAAATGACATAATGTAACCACATATAACAACGACAAAAATATACACATTAGATCACATAATGGTGTTAGCACAAGTGTTTGAATAAATAAAACATGTAAACGACACATGATACACCCCAAAACATGAATAAAAAGGGGAATTTGTAAGAATTCACTCACAGTGGGTGTGTTGCCTTAGCTTGACGACGAACGCGCACGAATTTGGATTAACCGTGAGAGAAACTAACCTAAATAATAACGTAATAATTCGATAAATAAATAAAATTTAATATTTTTA
Organism: Scalesia atractyloides; assembly: GCA_947069175.1. Taxonomy (NCBI): domain Eukaryota; kingdom Viridiplantae; phylum Streptophyta; class Magnoliopsida; order Asterales; family Asteraceae; genus Scalesia; species Scalesia atractyloides. Next base: position 92,912,278 of record CAMTDV010000012.1, read on the forward strand.
ATTAATGCTTTTTATTAGATTTTTAGGTTTATTTTTGTGATAATTTATGTAATTTTTAAACCTAAAAAGTCTTATTTTAAGGATTTTTAAATGGAATTAATTAAAGGAAATAGTAATAAAAAAATATATGGGTCTTGTCAGACCTGACCGGTCTGACCGGTTTTTATGTGTGGATTTGGCAGCGTGTGAGGTTTGAACTCGTGACCTCCCGTACACGTGCACGTAGCTCTAACAACTGAGCTACGTGTCTAACCCGAAATATTCTCTGATTTAATTATTCTTATATACTAGTTAGGTAATTTCTGAAATTCATATTTAAAAAGGTTTTAGAAAATATTGAAATGGTGCACAACCCTGAAATCGAACCCGCGTCCTGTGTTACGTTTGCACCCAGCCCTACCAACTGGGCTGGGTGTCTACCCGGAGAATAAAGAATTTTAATTATATTTATATATTATATGTATTGTTTTATATTAAAGTTATAAAAATGTTTGGTTTATATAAAGAATTCGACATCATGTATGGGACTCGAACTCGAGATCTTCGCGTTTCAAATGCACACCGTCCACCACTGGACCGTGTGTCTAACCCGATTAAAATCCCATTTTTAATTATATTTATAAACTCTTTGAAACTTCATCTTCTTCCTTAAATCAAACCCAGAAACAAGATCCGACTGTTATCATTTTTAACAGTCTTGGGTTACCTGATTGAAATCTAAAACATACTAAATACAAGATATAAAAAGGTTTAGAGGGTTATACCAACCGAAAACAAGATTCCAGTTTTCCGACGGCGGATTCCGGCGACGAGCAAGAATTTCTGACAACGTGCTTTGAAAGAAAATTTCGAGAAGGAGAGAGTGATTATGAGCGAATTGATCACAAGGAAATGGTAGGATATTTATAGGGTGAACAAAAAGATTTCGGTTTCAGTTTCAAGACCAAAATCATGGTCAATGATTTCAAACTTTAAAAGAAACGGTTTTGGATCAATTGAGTTTTGAATTGTGGTTTTAATTGATGTTAATCATCAGTTACACTCATTTGATTACGGAGTCAACCGCTAAATTTCGATGATTATCTTGAATCAGTTTCGGCGGTTACAGACTTGGTATTGCAGGGAGAGTTATTAGTTCCTTTATAAATTTTATATGTTATCTAATTTGAACACAAAGTGTGTGTGGTCCAGTGGTGTGTTGGTGTGTGAACGTTTGTGGGGACCCGGGTTCAACTCCCGGCTACCCATTTTGTTTATTTTTTTTATTATTTAAGTTTTAATTTCCTTATTTATGCCTTTTATTAGTTATTATTTTAATTATAGAATTTATTTGTTAATAAAAAATAGTAAAATTAAGTAACAAAATTAAATAACGCACAACAAATTTCTAATAAATACTTGGGTTCGCTGAGCGGGTTTTGAAACCCGTTTTACATGAATGTTACACCTTATATCTGGGAATGAACTTGGATCTTCGGATCTTCCGATTGCTTGTTGACTGGACTGCTCTATTTCTTCTATAATCTTTTCTTTTTTACCGAATACGGTGAAATTATTATTATATCGATACTGTTTCTTCTGATGTTCTTCTTCGTAGTGGTAGCATCGGCTGCGACATACTCAATTACAAACACCCCTCTTTCTATTTTCTTCAACATTGTGAGTTACAACAACAATCATTAGAGGCGATGATGATGATGATGATGATGATGAATTTTTCGTTGTTATCTGAGTGAATGGAACGAACGTTGAGATTTACAGTATCTTGGCGGGGTAATATCCGAAGGCTTGGCGTAGAAACTGGTGTCTTTACCAGGTGGATGAAGGGATCTGGGATGGAGGAGGGAGTTAAGGTGTCAGATGTTTGATGTTGGGGGTGTTGTAGTGTAACAGCCCAGCGTAACCGCACCATGATATTGTCCGGTTTGGCAGCCAACACGCTCTTAGCGCCTGTCCCTCACGGTTTTAAAAGGTGTCATGATGGTGAAGGTATCTACAGCCCCTTATAAGGAAGCTTTTGTTCCCCTTCACAACCGATGTGGGATATCACAATCCACCCCCCTTAAGGGTCCAGCTTCCTCGCGGGACCTGACACCACCGGTCCGGCCCTGGCTCTGATACCATCTATAACAGCCCAGCGTAACCGCACCATGATATTGTCCGCTTTGGCTGTCACACCCCGACCCGCAGCGGAATAAGAGTCGGGGCATAATTGGGTTATCACCAAAGCTCATGATGTTTACTAAAATGTTTCATATTTATTAAATTCAAATTACAACTTAAATATTCAAATCAAATCCATACAATTACAAGAAAATGAAACTAAGTAAAACAATCCAACGCTTAAACTGATTTATTCTTCTAGGCCTTCCTATGTGTTTCTTGCCTCAACTGGATCACCTGTATCATATGTAAAACGGGGGATATTTTGGGTCAACAAAAGTTGGCGAGTGAACCTTGAGAAAACATTGTTATTAATTTCTTGTTGTATTTAATATTGAAAATTTGTGCAATAATCACATGTGAGCAAACATATATATAACAAAACACAAACCACATTGGAAGAGTAAATGACATGAATGATGATGTATATGAGATCAAGGCTCAATCAAACCGAGCCGATCGAATGACATGAATGATGATGTATGTGAGATCAAGGCTCAATCAAACGGAGCCGATCGAATGAGGCACCTGATACTCAACCCGTATCCCACGGGGAGCTGATGGGCCTAATGAAATGCATGCACTGAAAATGATAACTTCAATCTAAGCATAATTCACACAATAATTGATACACATTGGATACACATTTGATCACGGATATGATGGATGCACAAGTGTTTAAATATAATAAGGAATTAAACGACACATGATACACCCCAAAATGAGATTAAAACGGGGAATTAGTAGAGATTCACCCACATTGGGTGCGTTCTTTGATGACGTTGGATGCGCACGAATTTTAGGATTTGATCGACGAGGAAAACTAACCTAAAATAATAACGAAATGGTTCGGTAAAATAGTACTTTTAATTTATACTCTTAATGTGATTTTTAGATTTATTTTTATGAGTTTAAGGAGGTTTTCTAACTTTAAAATCTTATTTTTAAGTATTTTAAATGATTTTCTGATTAAATAAATTAATAAAAATAAATAAAAAATTTGACTTTTTGACTGTTGACCATTGACCGGTCGGATTGTGTTAATTATGCGCTGGGTGAGGTTCGAACTCGGGACCTCTCGTATGCGTGCACGCAGCTCTACCAACTGAGCTACGTGTCTAACCCGAAATATTCTCTGTTTTAATTATATATATATACTGATTAACTTTTATCTTATTTAATTTATTTCAAAAATGATTTAAAATGGCCGAACCGACTTCAGTGACCCGGAGTCGAACTCGAGACGTTCGGTTCGAGTACGCACAGCCCAACCAGTTGGGCTGTGTGCTTAACCTGTTTAATTACTGAGTTATATTATATTTATATACATGTTGAAAGGTGATCTGGATAGGTTTAAAAAGGATTGGTTTTATTTCTGAAAGTCGGTAACATGTGCGATTCGAACTCGGGACGTGCGTATTATGTTGCACACAGTCCACCGCTGGACTGTGTGTCTAACCCGGTGAAATATCCCGTTTTAATTAAACTTATACACATTGTCCGACTTCATCTTCTTCGTTTAACATTTCAGAACAGTGAATTCCGACTGTTCTGTTTAATCGATCTTACTGATATTTGATTGAATTGAAGAGCGAAATGAAATGACAGGGTACACCAGAACGGCGAGTTTGCTTCAGGTTTTCCAGCGAAGTCTCGTCGTCTCCGATCTGCAGATTCCGGCTGAGGGAAACTGTTTAACAGTTTTGATTACTAGATTGAGCAATTAGATTATAAATCGAAAGATAGCAAGAGAAATTTAGATGATTGTACCGTCTGAAGAAAATCGCGGTTTTCCGTTCAGTGATTCCGGCGAAATTGGAATTTCCGGCGACGTGCTAAAGCTTCGAGAAATTGTGCGATTTTGAGCGAAAAGGTCACCAGAGGTTTGGGTGGGTATTTATAAAGATGAACAGATGTATTGGGTCCGAATTATGGTCTTGATTCGCGGTCAAAACTTTTCTAGCTGTTACGACTGGAATTGGGGGTTAGACATCGGTTATAACCGATGTCGAAATTAGTTCACGCGTTTCAGTCAAAGAAAACGGTCGTGATTTGCTAAATCGTCGGTTTTTCCGGCGACTGCGGATTGGGCGCCCTGATTTCCGGTTTGACTTTTGGATTTACTTTAAATGTTATTTGTTTCTGTATTTGGCATGAAAGAAGTGTGTGGCGGAGTGGTGTGGTGTGTGTTTGTGCTTATGGGCGACCCGGGTTCGAAACCCGGCAGCCTCATTTTATTTTTTTATTCACTTATTTTTATTATTTATTAATTATAGTTTTTAAATTCTAAAATATTTATTAATTATGTATTGTTTAAAATTAAAATGAACAATATATACGCAACGAAAATTATAACTGAATATTCGATTAATAAACGAAGCGGGTTTCGGAAACCCGTTTTTCGACGGATGTTACATTGGCAGCCAGCACGCTTCAAACGTCGAGATTCTTGGATACTTTTATAAAATACATATAGTTATATTTATTTCAAACGTCGACGATTCGGGAACTCCCAAATGCTATTTGTTATATTCGATTTCAACGCCTAACGAAGTACGACGCAACTCCGCAAGACTATAACAAGCGTACGATGACACCGTTATTTATTATAAACGATACGCAAGACTATCGCGCGAATACGAAATGTATTATCTATACGGGTATCCTTACAAGTCCATATACATTATGTCTTACGAAAACTACGAGGAGTCGTACTATTACCCGTCAATATATGCGTCGACTAAATATGATATCACGAAATATGGATTTGTTTATATGTAAACATATATTTCAAGTCTCTCGAAAACAAAATCAATTCTAAGAAAACCATAGGTTGGTTAACCGAGTTAAGTTGATAACAATTTCATAGAATCGTGTGAGTAACGATTCGGTAGAGCTCGTATCACATAGTATAGCTACGCCATTCTTAGAAACATACAAGTTATTCCATTTTAGGAATACATTAGATTGCATGCTAGCAAGTCAAGTTGTGGAGACAACACTATGGAAATCACATTAAGCTAGCTTTGCACTGGATATCCAGGTGAGTTCATAACCCCTACTTTTTATCGTTTTACATTTTTATAAATGTTTTCGGGAGTGGAAAGATATGCAAGTTTTGCAAAAGAACACAACGTTTCGATAAACGAAAATCATATATTTCTAAGCCACGTTACAAACAGGTTTCAATGAACAAAAATGGTTTACGAAAGGTTTATACTAAACTTACCGATTTTCACAGCTATATAAAGCTTTTCGAAACATGCATGAGTTTTATGACTAGTGACGGGATTGTCATAGTCACAACTAGGGGGCGGGGCCCCAAATTTTACAAAAAAAACATGGGCTCGGCCCAAAGACAAGAAAACATGGGCTAGGCCCAAAATCACAAAAGAACATGGGCTAGGCCCAATAACACAGATTTATAACAATTGGTATGTAGCTATGGGATTAGATTATAACAAGATCACTGTGCGTAAGTAGGGAAATAACAATAGTAACATTAATCACGTAGTGACCAAGGTGCAAAAGGTGTAGATCTATCGAGTTTGAGACACGCTCCACTCCTGGTATGATAACCGGTTAGGAGTGCTTTTGTGATCCCAAAATGTCAAAGAAGTCTCTGTTTGGTTACTTACTTATGGCACATAGGTCGGTGTATTAGCTACACACTGACAGATCCTTAGATTCCATAGGAAAACTACATGCTACGATTTAAATACCGATTTACAAAGATAACAGAAAACATTTTATCACCGGTTTATAAACATAACAGTTATATGCATGGATTTGCAGACAACATGGAAAACATTTCAATACTATTATACAGTCATAATATTTCAAATGCTTTGGGATACTATGATCCCACAAACCGGTTTTCGAAGGCAAAATGCTCAAATGTTTTATGACTCATTTGAAAACAAAAACAGGCAAACTATGAACTTGCCAACTTTATGTTGATTTTCGCATGTTCTTTCTCAGGTTATAATTACAAGTATAGCTCGGTTGGAATAGTGGAACCCATGGGGATTCGAGTAGTTAGCGGGCGTTCATTTACTAGAAATCTTAGCCATCACGTATGCTTCCGCTGTGCGATGAAGATGCCATTCGATTCACGCCCCGTCTCTGATGCGAAAGGATAACATTGGGGTGTGACATGCAGGTGGTGGCGGCTGGTGGTACGTGGTGGAAGCAGGTGGTGGTGAGTGAGTGTGTGGTGAGAGAGAGAGAGACAAGGGCTTAAAAGGGTGAATAAGAGAAGGGTAAATAAGTAATTTCATATGGAGTTAACGGTGAAAACTAATGGACATCTACTTCATGGACCATCTGAGTAACAAAAATTTAAACCACATAAAGTACCGGTGTAATTTCCAAAAGTTAGGGACTATAGGTGTTATTTTACAAAACCACAGGGACTATCCGGAAACATTTTACTCATGTTTTAATGTATTTATAGAAATCTGTAGCAATTGACTGAATCTATTTATAGATAAACTTAGCATGTTTTGTTAGTGATGATTTTATGTAATACTTTGTGCATATGTTTAAAGAGTGCCTTGACTTTTTTTCATTTTTTTTGCGATAATGAAAAAAGCAAAATATAAAGAGACCATAAAAAAAGTCTATATTCGGTTTTCTAGCAAAAAAAAAAAAGACTAGAAGTATAAAAGCAATTATTTAGTTGAATAACCGATGAAGATATCACATATATGTTCTTTTGTCGATTTATGTGTGTTAGTGTCACCAACTGTTTGCGAACAACTGAAATTCCTTAACAAACGAACACGAAAATGAACTCATATTCGACATGTATTCGCAAACAGTTCACGGGCATATGCATTCCTTAACAAATGAACACGAGCATGGCCTTATTCGTGTTCATTCGGTTCGTTTACAGCGCTAAGAGATGGAGTAGAGAATTGATTGTGAATGCTCTTATGGAGTTCCATAATCAATCATTTCAAATTTAGAAATATAGGAGCTTGACAGACTAAAGTTTATTCAAAACTCGTTTACCTCTACCATGATCATCAGTGACCTTTGTCGGTAGGACAGTAAGCATCGGCGTCGTAAAAACCCAAAACCATCGTTGTCGTGGATCAGACTAGTGTCGCTTGAATGTGGCTCCATTACCTACGATTTGAACAAACATGAGTAGAAGAGAGAGAAATGGTCGACACTAGAAGGCATCAGTACAAAGCTGCCTTCCATCTCTCATATATTTGCCTTTAAAGATAAATGGTGTGAAGAAAAGATAACTGATACCTTCATTACACGCGTGTTAAGACCAGAATTCTAGATTGATAGAGGACCAATCGCATCCCAATCAGTTATGCCACTATTCCTTCAGTGCAAAGAAAAGATAAGTGACACCTTCATTACACCGTCATAAGACCAGAATTCTAGATAGATAGAGGACCAATCGCATCCCAATCAGTTATGCCACTATCCTTCACTTGATCCTTAGATAGTAATAATAACACTAATATATAATATTAACTAACTATTTTCTAAAATTACAATTTGATATTAAATAAGTTGTATAATATATCATATTTGTCTGTTGAAGCCTGGATGAGATCTTTGTAGTAATTTGTCTAAAATAGTTAATATTCTTGTGTAACGTTATAAAAATATGTAAACATACTATAATAATGATATATAATATAAGTTAATGGGATTCCCCTTATTACATTCGGAATGAGAATGTATTGGGTATCGAATTTTCGGAACCGAGTTGATTTTTGGTATCGTTCAGTACCCACATTCGTTTTCGGTACTGGTATTTACCGAATTTTACCCTTAAAAACCGGTCTGTACCGGTACCAAACCAGGTATTTTCGATATGATATAAGTATCCATTTTTTAAAATTTTCGATGCCGATTGGTACCGAACTTATCCTAGATGTAAAATCGTGTATTGGGCTTTTTAATATTATTACTTGGGTCTGCACACAGCTGGACCAAACGATGGCAACTCGCTTTTCAAGATGGTACTCGTATTTTTGGGTTTGTTCATAGTGAGATATTTGCTATGCACGTGGTTCTGATTTTAGGCCTTAAATGTTGCAAATAATTAAGTCATTGTATTATACTATATTTTAGTTTTTAATTCCCTCAAAGGTTAATTAACACTTATTTTCTATATTTTTTTTTTAAGATTTAAAAAGGCTATGTAAATAATATTGCATATTTGCGTGCTATTTTTAGAGAACTTTAAATAATCATATTAAACAATTTTGAAGAATTTGTATAATGATCTGAAGTCGAATTTTTCAACATTTACCCATAACTATTTTATCATAAAAAACAAAAGTTGTATCTTTTAGCATTGTCATGTTGGTTCTTCTCCCTTTTCTACAATAAGTGTTTTTAGCATGACATGTAGGGTTTTTTCTATTATATAATAAACAGGTAGTGCTTATAAGAAGGTAACAAAATGCAACTTTAAACTTAAAACAAAAACTTAGGGAAGAAGGCATTAAAACCAAAAGTATTCTAGCTTTGGAACAGTTGTTTAAAATGGCTTGACTTTAAAAAAGGTGTTTTGATTAGTTATAACTTCTAATCTTGGCCATGCTTTGTTGACCAAACTTTGAGATGGATAAGGTATGAGTTATGTTATTTTTTTCTATTCATTTTCCGTATCTAGCTAAGCGTCATATCATTATCCCTGTCATTTCTTTCCTCTGACACCAAAGCTATGTTATGACCATCCTTCATCTCTCTTTTTTATGTCTTTGTAATAATTAAATTATCACAAAGTTCACATGTTTCTTTTTTATATTTTTGTAATTATTAAATTATGACAGAGTTCACATGTTAGTCTAAAAATATACAAATAATTGTTCATAACATCGCATACAAAGTATTAATTAGGTTAAAGATCCAAAAATAATCGTATGTGTATCAGGTTCAAAAGTGTTCTTCATTGTTTCTCCAACTAATTCATCAGATGTTTTGAAAAGAAAAAACCTCCGCTGATGCTTAAATCAACCCTTCATTTGAAGTGGTTCCCATTTCTTTTTTAACCGCTCCTAAAAATTGAAAAAAATAAAAAAAAAATGAAGACCACGATCTCATCAAAGCACAAGAGGGACTAGAACACAGTGCCTACTTCCCGATCCCACTTCCACAATCCCATCTGACACCTCCCGACCCGTAACAAATAGCCTAATTAACATCCATTTCCCCACCAAACATTGAATTTGATTGAATGTAATAACTTTTTTTTAGGTCTTGAAAGTTGAAACACGCTGATAAATATATATATATGTATAAAAGGTTTAAAACTATATATTAGTATATGTGTGTATTTTTATAGGTGAAATAAATATTTTTTTAACCATTATTATTATTTAGTTAATAAATTTGTGAAGTTTGTGCATAAGACAACAATCACTTAAAACTTCAAAGTTGACCATTTGAAACTATTTACAGAGCCACTGTCGGTGACAGAAAAACAACCACCGGAAACCACCGTATACCGGAGTAAGTTGTTGACCAAATTCACATCTCCACGTCATCATCTCCGCCTCCCGGCGTTCACAGTTTCCGTCGTGGCGTCCGCCAAATAACTCTATTAGTCAACTTAATGGCGTATAGAAGACGTCAAGGTTTTGCAACCGATTCAACCTCTGTAGAAGAATTTGCAAACCCTAACCCTAATTTGAGACGTCAGGGTTCTCCGACGGCTCTAGAAGACGGTGCCGCCGCGTTGGAAACACCTTCTCTGGCTGCTAAAGCGATTCGAGCGTCGTCCGCGAATCGTGATTCTTCTCTCTCTTCGGCTTATGGTCAACCGGCGATTTCACCGCGGAATGTTAAGCCAAATCCACTTCGATCTTCTCAATCATCTGCTCCTAAGGTTCGCTGTCGAGTGTTGACATCTGTTTGATTGTTATGCTTGTAATTGTGTCTGTATGTTTGATTATTATGCTTGAGATATGGTGTTATTGATTAATGCAGGATTACAGTTACATTTTGGAGCCATAGGTTTTTCTTATTGGATTTAGGAATGATAAGTTTAGGGTTTAGGTGTTTGCTTATTGTCCTTAGAACAATAGATCGTGTGTTATAGATAGCATTGGTTTTAGTTTATATTTCAAATATGTTATGCTGTTAGACCAATAGATTACAAGTTTGGTTTTAAAAACTTGTGGCGAACCGATGCAACGCACAAGGCACGCACATCACGTGCTGAGGCGTTCGTTATTAAAAAAATATTTATAGATAATATTTAAACTTGTTAACTTCAAACAATCAAACCAAGATTACAAGGATCAACATAAAGTCATAAAGGTCTCGTTTTTGGATAAATAAACTCAAAAAGTGACAAGAAATTGCATAATAATACAACAAACAACCAAAGGACTGACAAAGAAACAGGATCCAAAATGCTATTATGGGTTGGAAGGTTTCAGTTATATTCTGTTACTATTCAGTTCATATTTGATGTAATAGTTTAAGACGGGTCTCTAATATTGGTTTTGTCAGTGTCATAATCTTTATGAGACCATTGTAATAGTAGTTAGGTGTTCTGTTTGTAATCCTTAGGTTTCTAGTAATGATATATCCATTTTTCTGTTCAAAATAAAACCTAACCTTGGGTTACTTTTTTCTTGTTTTGATGAGTTAACAAGTTTTTATGCTGTTTAGGATGATTCTGTGAAATATGATTACACATCAATGAAGAGTTTGGAAAAACCGAAGCGTGGATTTTGGGGTGTTTTGGCTAGAAAAGCCAGATCCATTATTGAGGATGATGATATGTGGCGCAACAATATGAAACACCAGAAAGAAGGAGGCAGCAAATGTCTAATGCAGAGACAAGGAGTCAGGTAATTGTGGATGTTAAGTTTGTTGTACGAGTAATTTTTATGACTGGCATATAGAGATGGAAAGATAGATGGGCCGGGTAACATTAACAACTGAAAACTGGTTCGGGTTGAAACATGTGTTTTCTAGTTCGGTCATAATGGGCCATTCGAGTTGTATTGACCCACAAAAATCTTTTCTGTCCACATCTTTGTAACTTTTTTATTTATAAACAGGTGGTGTGCTAATTGTGATCTGAAAAACATATAATTACACCACTGTAAGTTTTTTAATCAACGATATAGGAGGTTGTAGTGTTGTACGCATTAACAAACTTACTTTGGTAGACATTTAGTCTGTTCGACACTTGACCCGTTTGTCCGTTTCCCCTTTTAGCTAACATTACCATTTGACCCATTTGAGGTAAAAATACAACCCATCCACATCCACCCATTCAAAGTTTGAATAAGGCTTATGTACGATACATCCTTTCCTTACATCCCTTTGTCACGTCTAAACATACTTAATCGTATGGTGGATGTAACAACTATCAAACGTGATTGTGACAATTCACAGAACACACAAACTAATAGCATTGTTCTTATTGTTCTCAAACTTTTTTCAGTACTCTTAGCCAGCATCAGGTGCCAGAAAGTCATCAAAAGCCCGAAAATCCTGGTTTGCAGAAGGGATTAGGAGTGATTACATCATCTCTTAGTTACATCGGTAATGCTCTTGAGGTATAAAAGATTCCGTAAAAAAGATGATTCATAATTGATATTACATATGTGTTGTTATATTATTTTTGTTTATTGTTTAAACTAACAGGAAGGCAAGACATTGTGGAGAATAGAACAGCAGACATAATTCAAGAAACACGCAAACTACATATAAAGAAAAAAAGTGGCATCAACGTCCCTGAGACTCAGAGTACTTCTTTTAGTGTTCAGATTAATAAGCAATTACAGCAGATGCGCACTCAAACTCAACCCCAAACACAAACAGATATCGAAATTCAATTGAAGGCATCTAGAGACGTAAGGTTTCAACTTTCAAATATGTATTATTGGATCCCGTATAAACCCGTCTTGTAGAGGTGGCAATTTCCACCCATTTACTTACCAATAGGCCTGTAAATGAACCGAACGAACACAGAGTCATGTTCGTGTTTGTTCATTTAACTTTAACCGAACACGAACATATAAGCGAACACATTTTTTTGGTAATGTTCGTTTAGTAATATAATGGGCTTGTTTGTGTTCGTTTAAAACCTAAACGAACAGTTCATGAACGTAAACGAACATAATTTAACAAAAATAAACAACACAAATGAGCCTAACCGAAGAAACATAAATGAACGTAATTTAATAAACATAATCGAACATAAAGTAATTTTTTATATGAATTAGTGATTAATTATGAACATTCCATTGGAAAACCCAGATTTTAGAAAGTTATTTTAATGTTTAATATTTATATAAATATAACTATGTATGTATTTAATTTGAAACAAACATAAACGAAAAAAACACAAAAAATGTAAATGAACGAACATGAATGAAAACAAATGAACGAACATAATCGAACGTTCACAAACATAAATGAACGAACAAAATGTGTGTTCATGTTCATTCGTTTACTTAAATGAACAAAAGTTGTGTTCATGTTCGTTTGCTTATTAAATAAACGAACAAAAATGAACTTCTTGCCGAACAAGTTCACAAACATTCATGGACGTTCAGTTTAGTTACAGGCCTACTTACGAATGGGTCAAACATACAAAATTAGCTAAAAAGGAAATGCGTTTGTAATGCATTAGAAACATGATTGTATTTTCAAAATAGGTTGTATCTCATAGCTTAATATATGTACGATGCGTGATATGTTTTTCGGTTTTCACTACAGGTTTCAATGGCAATGGCTGCAAAGCAAAGCTTCTACTTCGCGAGCTGAAAACCGTGAAGGCTGATCTTGCTTTTGCAAAGGAGCGTTGTGCACAGTTAGAAGCGGAAAATAAAAGTCTTAGGGAGAAGAGTGGCGGAGACGGAGACAATGCTGAAGATGATGATCTGGTATGTTTAATTGCTTTAGCATTATCTGATTTTGAGTAAAATGCCATTTTCGTCCCTTAGATTTGACCAGTTTTGCGACTTTCGTTCAAAGGTTTGTTTTTCCGCATCTGGATCCAAAAAGGTTTGAAATCTTGCCATTTTCATCCGGCTCGTGAACTCCACCCATTTCTCTCAATTAAGTCAAGGTAATTCTGTCTTTTTTGCTAACTTAAAGGGCAATTCGGTCTTTTTCATTTTATGCAAAAAGACCGCATACCTCTAAAAACTGAATTGCCCTTAAGTTAACAAAAAAGACGAAATACCCCTAACTTAATAGAGAAAAATGGATGGAGTCAACGAACCGGATAAAAATGGCAAGTTTTCAAATCTTTTGGATCCAGATACGGAAAAAACAAACCTCTGGCGAAATGACCTTTTACTCTCTGAATTTTTTCTTACATGTTGAGTGTTAGAGAAACCCTTACTGGACTAAGGGTGTGCATTGGGCTGGAATCGGACTGGACCGGGCCCAAACAAAAACCCAAAATTTTAAGTTTTGGACACCCCTACTCTCAAACAGATGAAAATAATACTTAATTTTTTTTTTTTGTGTTTTGTTTCTCAGTAATATGTTAATCGTTGCCCTGGGTATATGATTTGTCACTTTACTTAAATGTTTGAAAGTTACCCCACCAGTAATGGGTCCTACATCTCCACCTCATCTGAAAATGGCATCATCATCTTCAGCACTGTGAGCATTGACCCAGATTTCATGTAATGGCATCAAACCAGTGTTTTCTTGTACCGAGAAAATTACAAGCTACAACTAGATACATCTAAAGACTATTAAATTCTTAGCCACACAGCAGCCCAATTATATTAATATATATAAACACACGGACACAGTATCAAAATCAATTTTTAGTAAATAACTGTCCACGTAAATGTTTGTACCTTTTGCAGTTTTGCTTTAACTTTCAATACATAAGGCTAGGGGTGTAAACGAGCTAAGCTAAGCCCAAGCTCGATTAACTTATGAGAGCTCGAGCTCGGCTCGTTTATTATCTATTAATTAGTATTAAGTAAAAATAATATGAATAATACTCATTTAGGCCCGTGAGCTCCGGCTCAGGCTCGTTTCCTAAACAAGCTTATATTTAGGTTCGGGCTCAGCTGTAAACAAGTCTAAATAAGCTCGGTTCGGCTCGTTTGCTAGAAAATTTAAATAAGGAGTAAATGTTATTAAATATTAATAAAAACTAATATTATACTAAGGCTCGACAAGCCTGACGAGCTTCACATGTCAGGCTCGACTCGATAAATAAACGAGCTTTATTTTAAGCTCAAGCTCGGCTCGTTTCAGCTTTTATCTCGAGCAACTCGCGGGCCTCTTCGCTCGTTTGCACCCCTACATCAGGCTATGTAACCGTTTACCTCTCTCTCGTTTACTAAATCAGCGATGCACGTATATTGCACGGTTCCTAAATTATTTACTAAAAGGGTGGTTATGTATTAAAACCGCCTCTTATAGGCATCATGCGTGTGTGTATTGTATATAGTTATACTGATTTAGGTGGTTGTATGTGTTTTCAACCTGTTTAAACCATCTGACCTCTCTCCTTTAACCAGCCCATTTAACCAGTGAGACATTAAACATAACCCAAATGGACCCATTACTGAAAACTTTCATATACGTTGCAGATACGGCTGCAACTGGAGTCGCTTTTAGCAGAGAAAGCAAGGTTAGCGCAGGAGAATTCAGTTTACGCCAGAGAAAATCGGTTTTTAAGAGAAATAGTTGAATACCATCAACTAACAATGCAAGATGTTGTTTACATAGATGAAAATAATGAAGAGGTGAGCCAAGTATACCCCATTAACAATCTTTCAACTCATAATCTACAATCCATTATAATACCAACCTCACCCCCTTCATTGACATCAACAAATTCAAATACTTTAAACACAAACAGACAGGCACATGAGGCCCAACCCAATAGCCCTTTTATGTAAATAGTTTGTTATTTTGCATTGTTTGCTCAGTTATCAAGAAACGAGATGATTAAATAATTAGAAACCAAAATATTTACCTTTTCTATTTTGTTAGAGAAGATTGTTGTTCACATTGTCTGGAAATTTTTTGGTACCTTGAGAACCCGTTACCGGAAAAATCAATAGCTTGGTAATCAATGGGATCAAGTGTGTCGCAGCTTGCCGGCTTACTTTGGGCAAGTAGTCTTCAATAGGGGGTGTAAACGAGCGGAGCCCGGTTATTTGGTAGTTTCTCAAGCTCGTGCTCTGCTCGTTTATCATCTATAAATAAGATAAATAATAAACTCGATTAGGCTCGTGAGCTCGATAAGTGAAGATTGGGCTTAGACTTATTTACTAAACAAGCTTATTTTAGGTTCGGGCTTGGCTAGTAAATAAGTTTAGATAAGCTCGGCTCGACTCGTTTACTAGACAACTTTAAATAAGGGTAAATGTTATTGGCTATTTAAATTAATATTACATTAAGGCTCGACGAGCCTGACGAGCTTCACATGCCAGGATCAGCTTGGGCTCGATAAGGCTCGGCTCGTTTTGAGCTTTTTCTCGAGCAGATCGCAAGCCACTCGGCTCATTTGCGATGGTTGAAGTAGAAAACATCGAAAAATGGCTCAATATGATTCGGTATACTAGAGTGAATCAAACGCTTAGGCCATGTGTTATGGGGCGCCGTTGGTGCCATATCACCATCGGTTGAGGTAAGAACATCGTTATATTTGGGCGTGTGGTCGAGGTTTTGGGGCAAATTGCTGGTGTGAGCAAGGAGAAAAGAGGAGGAGGGCCGGCCAATGGAGAGAGGCACAAGGGGCATGGTAACGCATCAGGGCGTGTGATAGATTTAAAAGAAGTTGAACAACTGTTGCTTACGTACATCGTGACATTTAGGTAACTTTTTTTTTCAACTGAGAAGTCTTCACTAACACATAAGACTTATCACCCGCCCATCAAAATTTTTAATGGTCAAATCTTGAATTATGTGCAAGTTGAAAAAGTTGGTAAAACATATATAGTGTGGTGGGTGGTAATTTGTTTAATGATTAAAGCTGTATTGGTGGAATTATTGGGTATTTGTGTAGTAAATTTGGGAGGTGAGGTGGAAGTTGACTGGTGGTGGTGGTGGTAGTGTTGGCTTTATTATTTCAGTACTGTCAGATCATGATTTATCCAACATATGGAAGGGGACCTTTCTTCATCATTCAATGTTATTGAATCCTTTTATTTCACGTATTATGTTTGTGAAAAAATCTATCATTTATACTGAATGTAACATGATGGTGCAAAAAGTGTAATAATATGCTAAGTATTATGGAATGGATTGGGTTGAGATGCATTTTTAAAAGGTGTTGTAAACGTACGCCAGGGGCGGACCTACCTTATTGGTAGGGGTAGCCTCTGACGATAGTGTAAATTTTTGGAAAATTGACATTTTTTCGACTTCGTTACCCCTTTTCTATAAAACGTTACCCCTACGAAGATTTTCTGAATCCGCCACTGACGTACGCGGCCCCTTTTACAAACTTGAGAGGAGTCCGTCACTAAAAAATATTTTTCCTCTCACACAGGGGATATGTAACATGTTTAGACAGCCCAATGACCTAGAATGATAACGCAAATTAACATGCCCCTTTTTTTCTCACAATTTTTTTACAATTGATGGCTTATGTAATGTGTTATTTCTTACATACAGGGATTGTCACTATTTCTATGGGGATTGTCAATTTCTTCCATTCATGGTTTTAGATAGTTAAAATCTTGGAATTTTATTAATCTATATATTCAAAACTAATCATAAACCTTTTTTTACCGTTCCCAAGAGGTATGGTTTGATGACGTGTCTCTCTTCTATCCAAGTAATGAGGATTCAAATCTTACAAGGTACATGTATATGAACATTTATAATTATAGGTTTTCCTAACATATAATTCTGCATCTTTAGATTGGTCGATCATCCCGCTTCTTGTACAATCTGGCAAAAATAGTAGCAAATAAATGACATAATTTATACCTATATATCAATCGAAACAACCATCCCAATCGGCTATTAATGTTGTCAATTTATTTACAACAAACACAAATAAATTGACAAACTTTTAATAATCCATACAAAATTGGTGAAAATCTGAAGCTCGGTTAGGCGAAGATTCTTTAAAACAGTTGCTTTAAACTTCATTAAACACGCGCACACCCCTACCAAATCATCAGGGGCGCCCTAAAAACCTCAATATACAACTGAAACAGTTATCTAAAAAAACACGGTTTAAAGCTTAATGATTATTACTTTTGTTTAGTAAAGCTAGCAATTTCATCTTGTAACCGGTTACGAAGCTTTATCATTGTGACCTTTTTTTCTAGTTGTTATAATGATTATTACTTATGTTAAATAAAGATAACAGTTTCAACCTGTAACTGGTTACTAAGCTTTATTATTGTGACCTTTTTTTCTAGTAGTTTTTATTAAATATCCAAAACTGAAAAACTTATTTTATCGCAACATATTAACATAATTAAATTATATAATCCTACAATAAAAAGTTTCAACTACAGTAACTCCACGTAAGTTTTTTTTTTTTGTCTTTTTTACTGTCATTTAATGTCATTTTTTTTCTTTTTCTTATTTTTACACTTCAACAATCTATATTAGCACTTACATCCTTCAACTTTGTAATCACTTTTTACGTGCTTATTTTTTATACATATCGGTGTATATTCAGTTTAATTTATGTTTCAATGTAATTTCTTTTTTGGAAATTGGTAGGCTCAAACATAATACGTTTTTATGTTATTTTATGTACGTTTTTAGTTGTTTTACATTTTGAAATAAATTCATTAGATGATAAAAATTCGAGTTACTTTACGTTTCGATGCTGCCGTAACACGGCATACTATTCTTTAACTTAAAAAAACTTAATTTCCTTACGTACTAATTTTTATGTATGTGTGGGTATAGGTTCAAGTTGGTTAATTTGTTTGTATGTATCGGTATAAATTCAGGTTGATTTACGTTTCAATGTAATTTCTTTTTTGGAAATTGGTAGGCTCAAATATAATACGTTTTTGTGTTATTTTATGTATGTTTTTATTTTGTTTACATTTTGAAATAAATTCATTAGATGATAAAAATTCGAGTTACTTTACGTTTCGATGCTGCCGCAATGCGGCATACTATTCTTTAACTTAAAAAAACTTAATTTTCTTACGTACTAATTTTTATGTATGTGTGGGTATAGGTTCAAGTTGGTTAATTTGTTTGTATGTATCGGTATAAATTCAGGTTGATTTACGTTTCAATGTAATTTCTTTTTTGGAAATTGTAGGCTCAAATATAATACATTTTTGTGTTATTTTATGTACGTTTTGTTTTGTTTACATTTTGAAATAAATTCATTAGATGATAACAATTCGAGTTACTTTACGTTTTGATGCTGCCACAACGTGTGGGTGGGTATAGGTTCAAGTTGGTTAACGTTTCAACGTAAATTTCTTTCGCAAGTAAGTCAGATCAAATATAATACGTCTTCGTGCTTATTTTTATGTACATTTTTAGTTTGTCTATGTTTTAACGTATTTTTTATTCAAAAACAAATAGGGTTAATATATTAGGTTTTCAATACGGTACAAATTCGAGTTACTTTACATTGTGAACCCAAAGCAACGCGCAAAAAAATTTAGTAGTTTACATACAAAATGAATAGAATATGTTTCAGCCGCCTTCAAGATATGTTATCCGACAAAAAATTATTTTGAAAGGCATTCGACAACAATTAAGATACAATACTTTATTTTTTTGCTAAAAACCAAAACTAAACCGAACAATATATATATACATATATGTATATATAAAGTATATCGTATATTTGGGCTTAACGTAAATTGCGTACATTTGAGCTAAATCGCATGTCGTTAAAAAACAACAAAGTCGCATGTTGATAAAGTCTAGCATACGTAATGTACATTAAGACCAAATGTACTATATATATATATATATATATATATATAGTATATCGTATATTTGGGCTTAATGTAGATTGCGTACATTTGAGCTAAATCGCATGTCGTTAAAAAACAACAAAGTCGCATGTTGATAAAGTCAAGCATACGTAATGTACATTAAGACCAAATGTACTGTATATATATATATGATTAGGATTATTTGTGAACAACTTCTTGAGAATGAACTGAGTGAACTAATCTTGACATTTGATCATTTTCTAGATTAAAATGGTAAGATTGATATTAGTTAAGTATTTTTAATAAAATCCCTTAATTTTCTTATCTCTTAACTATTTTTCTCTCTCATTTTTAATTATTTCTCTATTATTTTAATTATAAGAGATTAAAGGGCTAATGTTTATTTTTAAATAAACTCTTATGTTCTTTTTAAAATTAAATATTAAACCTAATTAAATTATGTTTTTTACATATGTGTATACAAGTCAGTATATACAAGACTTATACACTTGTGTATAATTACATCTTGTTCCCACAAGTTGGTATAAATCAGATTTATACAAATGTGTATTATTCAAGTACATATGTGTATTGTAACATCCGTCAAAAACGGATTTTACCAAACCCGCTCCGTTTATTAACCGAACAATCAGTTTAAAATTTCGTGGCGTATTTAATGCCCAAATTAATTTTAAACGATACATAATTAATTATTATATTGGAATATATAATTTGTTTTTGAAAAATTGTTAAAAATAATTAAATAAAAACAAAATGGTTCTGCCGGGTTTCGAACCCGGTTCAGTAACCGGTTCAACAGACTTAACGCACACACACTCAACCACTGCGCCACTAGTGTTCCTTGTTAATTATTAGAATCAATTAATTCATATCATGATTCTCGAATTCAAAACCGGCGCTCAAATTTCAGTCGTCGGAAATCCCGACTAACTCGCCAAGAAATTACGATATCTTCAGTTATAACGTAAACATTTACTAGGACATCGGTTATAACCGACGCCTCAGTCCGCGACACAAGCTATAACCGCCGAAAAACGTAATGACTTTGAATCAAGTCGGAAATTGGACCAAATTCATCAATAACCTGCCTTATAAATACCCCCTCGAACCTCTGCAAGCTTTTTCGCTCAAAACCGCACCTTTACCCGACGTAAATCCATTCGCCGGAAAACTTCTGTACCTCGCCGGAAAACCGAACCCTTCACTTCTGAGCCTTATTGAACCCCCTGAGCTTATACCGAAGTCACCCACATCCTTTTCAAGCTTTCTGAAGACTCGCTGCTGCAAGACACACGACGCCGGAATCTGTTGCTGTCGTCGGAGTTCTGCCGGAGAAACAGAGGAGTCCAGTCGGTATACCTTACGACTAATTTCTCTTTCTTTTTATTTATATCTCACCTGTAATTAACTGAAAAACGCTAACGAACATGATTAAAAACTTCGAACCAGTCAGTCATCGTTTCTGGTTAAAACTGACGAAGAAGACGAAGTTTCTGTAATGTTTAAGTTTATTATAAATCAAGATATAACTCGGGTTAGACACACAGTCTAGCGGTGGACTGTGTGCACAATAAACACGTAAACGTCTCGAGTTCGAATCTTGTCCCACGCATGCTTGCCTTAATAAAAATGTTTTTTTTTTGTTAACCGAACCGGAGTCACCGCTGTACATGTTAAGTTTAATAATAACCGGAATAATAACCAAGATAGACACACAGTCCAGCGGTGGACTGTGTGAATGTTTAAACACACGTCACGAGTTCGAGTCCGGTCTACTGCACCGATCCGGACAATTATCTAACTTTTTAAATAAGTCAGAAATGAAAATACTTAGTTTGTATTTAAGTATAATAAAAATCGGTTTATATAACAAGTTAAACACACAGTCCAGCGGTGGACTGTGTGTTAACTCAACCCACAGGTCCC
Organism: Scalesia atractyloides; assembly: GCA_947069175.1. Classification (NCBI taxonomy): domain Eukaryota; kingdom Viridiplantae; phylum Streptophyta; class Magnoliopsida; order Asterales; family Asteraceae; genus Scalesia; species Scalesia atractyloides. The sequence goes on from CAMTDV010000012.1 coordinate 92,933,253, forward strand.
GGGTTCGAGACCTGTGGAGCGCACCGGTCCGATTCAGTAAAATCTTTTTAGAAATAAATTGATTTTCGGATTAATCTAATTAATATATAAATATAATTAAAAACAGAAATATTTCGGGTTAGACACGTAGCTCAGTTGGTAGAGCAGCGTGCACGCGTACGGGAGGTCTCGGGTTCGAGCCTCACTCAGCGCACACTTACACGCATATGAACCGGTCAAACAGTCAAGGTCAACGGTCAACGGTCAACGGTCCAAAAAAGTCAAATTTTTTATTATTTTTATTTATTTATTTTAATTAAAAATCAATTAAAAATACTTAAAAACAACATTTTTAAGGTTAGAAAATAGCCTTAAACTCACAAAAATACACCCAACAATCCTACTAAAATGGATCAATAAAATCCGTTTACTTACCAAACCATAATGCTATTTATCTAGGTTAATTTCACTCGTGGTTAAAACCACTTCGCGTGCATTCAACATCATCAACCGAACGCACCCACTGTGAGTGAATCTTACAACTCCCCCTTTTTAATTACACGTTTTGGGGTGTGTCATGTGTCACAAAATAATTAACTCGTTTATTTAAACTTGTGCCATACCATATCGTGATCTAAACTTAGATTGTTTATATTGTTGTGATTATGTATTTCATTTTGTCAACTTATATGAAATTCATTCATTAAGCCCATCAGTTCCTCGTGGGAGACGAGTGAGCAACGCGTGCCTCAAAACCAATCCATTATTGTTCATGTGTGTATTATTGAGTTTATATTGTTGGTAGTTATGTCTTTCATATTATCATGGTTATGCAATTCATTCATTAGGCCCATCAGTTCCTCGTGAGAGACGAGTTGAGCAACGCGTGCCTCTAAACGATCCTTTATTGTTCATGTGTGTATTGTTTAATATTAAATTGATTTATGAATAAGTTTACATCTATTTTTACTCATGTGTGGTTGTGCACTTTATTTCATAATCAATTAAATAAACTTGTTCAAATGTTTTCCATAGGATTCACTCGCCAAATTTTTGTTGATCCAAAAACCCTTTTACACATGATACAGGTGAACAGGATGAAGCAAGGAAAACATAGAAAATGCCTTAGAAGAAAACAATGAAGCCTAGATTGAGATTTAGGACATGTTGTAATATTGATTGTAATTTTCCATTAAAGTGTATTAATGAATATGAAACGTTAAAATAAATGTCATGAGCTTTGATGATAACCCAATCATGCCCCATCACCTTTTCCGCTGCGGGTCGGGGTGTGACAGATTGGTATCAGAGCCATGACTATAGGGATATAGGATAGGTTATTAGACCCTTAGAGCCTATACTATAGTCTGCCTAAATTTTAATTGATTAGGTGGTTACATACAAACTTATGATATTTATTTGTTTCATATTTGTTTATATTTACAGTGAAACATACATACTTACATACACATTCATTATACATATATCAATGATCATATATTCAATTCATTTTCATACTCTTAGTATTCAAAGATTTTGTTGCAATTTTCAAATCTCATCAAAGTAAGTTCTGCGACGGGCATGTAGTAACTGGAATGGTATAAGTACCGGTAGTCGGAACGTCCTGTCTAGGTTGGCATTCGTATAAATCCAATATAACGGACCAGTTTGCCTACCTGGGGACTAACGATGAGAGTACGAAGGACCTATTAGGCCAAAGCATGTCACACCAAACGTCGTTCGAACTAACCCACTTTGAGGTGTCACCGTGTCTACACCTGGACACATTCCGAATATCACACGTTGTATACATATTTCTCGATTTTCTCCGGGTTTTAGTGTACGCAACCAGGCTAACACATGCGAACCATATGAAAAACCCGGTATTCATGGGGGCCCACATGATTACGAAGGTGAAGTATGGCGGCATGTAGGCCTAATGGCGAGCAAAGCCCAAGACATCCTATGGATGTAGTAGATGTATTTTTCTATAATTATTTTATGAATGTTCATTGCTAGTGCGACCCATGAACCCAAAAGCATCCAACTCATACTCTTGACATGTATTCCTTGTAGATGTCTTCTAACCACACCCGTAGGAAGATAAGAGCAGGAAAAGCCCGCGAGCGCATGGCTGCCCTAATCGCTCAACAAATGGCTGCCGTAATACCCAACAATGTCATCCAAGTCCAACAAGCACTTACCGCTAATCCTGCCAATCAAGAAAATCAAAACGTTATCAACTCTTCCCCAAATACCACTAAATGCACCTACAAGCATTTCAAATCATGCGACCCTCCAAAATACAAAGGGACTGAAGGCGTCACTGCTCTCCTCCATTGGTTTGAAGAAATGGAGACCACTTTTCTAAATTGCGATTGCCCCGATTATCGCAAAGTACGTTATGCTACTGGTCGTTTATATGGAATAGCACTTACTTGGTGGAATACAGAGAAGGCCAAACGAGGCGTCGACGATGCTATGACTTTAACTTGGGACGAATTGAAGGAGATCATGACCAGACGATTTTGCCCAAGGAGCGAAATCAAGAAATTAGAAGATGAATTTTATTCGTTGAAGCAAAAGGAAGGAGACCACACCACATACAACAAAAGATTCCTCGAGTTACATCAAATGGTTCCCAACATGTTCACTCCCCTCTACCGTTTGATCGAGCACTACATTCGTGGTCTTCCGTCAAAGATTCAAGACTCTGTAATAAGTACCACGCCTGCAACTTTGGAAGCAGCAATGGAGCTAGCAACAGAGCTCACCGAGAACCGAATCCGGAACAAAGACTTTAAGGAGGAGAAGAAGAAGAAGGATAAAGCATCGACTGAAACCTCCGATTACACCCAAACCGAATCCCCTTCTCAACCCACTTCTAAGAGAAAAAGAGACGGGCAACTTTTCGCTGCTATCCAACGAAATCAACCAATTTCACACGCCATACCAATCCAAGCTATCCCAATCACTCAAGTGGCACCCAACTCAACTTACCCAAATAAGAAACCATATCTTGGACCTCACCCTCGATGCAACAACTGTTTTTATCACCATCCCCTTACTTTACCTTGTCGACTATGTGCAACTTGTGGACGCTATGGTCATTTGAGCAAGGTTTGCCGCACCTTTCAAAACCAAATCTCTCCCCCTACTCAAACCATGAACCAAACCTATCAACAACCCCAATACCCCATGTTCCTATATGTTCGAGCTTGTTTCAATTGTGGCGACCTTACCCACTTTAGAAACACATGCCCTCAATTGGTTAACGTCATCAACACTCAAGCTCAATCAAATCCAGTTAACCAAGTAAACCAAGGAAACCCAACCGCTAGGCCACCAGCAAGAGGAAGAGTCTTCAACATCAACGCCAATCCTGTCGAAGATAATGACGGCCCAAACGAAGATACCCAACTAGTCCTCTTCACCGAAAATCCAGATTCAACTCCAATCGTTTAGTTTTATGTTTTTCTTTATCACATAGAACCAATCATAACTTAAGGATAAAGCCAATGAGAATTTGACAAGAATATGGTGGATACGCCGCTGGTACTTCCTATATATAAGTATTATTGTCAAAGGATCAGAAGCATTATCTGGCGGTTATGAGAGGTTCCATGTGTAAACTGTTTGAGTAATTATTGTTTATTATTTTCAGTACATGCAATTTCATAGGCCGCCGCTCCCCATTACATTATGAGCGTTGAGCATGTTCCCCATTTCATTATGAGGTTGAACCTGGCGTGCCCACATACGATCGGCTCCGTTTGATTGAGCCTTGATCGCACAGACATTTTCATTTTCAGTACATGCAATACGATCGGCTCCGTTTGATTGAGCCTTGATCGCACAGACATTTTCATTATCAGTATCTTGTGGTTGTTGTGTTTGTTGTAGAGTCACATAGAACTAATCATAACTTGCGGATAAAGTCAATGAGAATTTGACGAGAATATGGTGGATACGCCGCTGGTACTTCCTATATATAAGTATTCTTGTCAAATGATCGGAGGCATTATCAGGCGGTTATGAGAGGTTCCATGTATAGGCTGTTTGTGTGATTGTTGTTTAGATTAAGTTTATTATTTTCAGTACATGCAATACGATCGGCTCCGTTTGATTGAGCCTTGATCGCACAGACATTTTCATTTTCAGTACATGCAATAGGATCGGCTCCGTTTGATTGAGCCTTGATCGCACAGACATTTTCATTATCAGTATTTTGTGGTTGTTGTGTTTGTAGTAGAGTCACATAGAACTAATCATAACTTGTGGATAAAGTCAATGAAAATTTGACAAGAATATGGTGGATACGCCGCTGGTACTTCCTATATATAAGTATTCTTGTCAAATGATCGGAGGCATTATCAGGCGGTTATGAGAGGTTCCATGTATAGGTTGTTTGTGTGATTGTTGTTTAGATTAAGTTTATTATTTTCAGTACATGCAATGCGATCGGCTCCGCTTGATTGAGCCTTGATTGCACAGACATTTTCATTTTCAGTACATGCAATACGATCGGCTCCGTTTGATTGAGCCTTGATCGCACAGATATTTTATTTATTTATTTATTTATTTTTTCAGTATTTTGTGTTTGTTGTATTGGTTGTAGAGTCACATAGGACTAATCATAATTCACTGATAAAACCAATGAAAATTTGACGAGAATATGGTGGATACGCCGCTGGTACTTCCTATATATAAGTATTCTTGTCAAAGGATCAGAGGCATTGTCAGACGGTTATGAGAAGTTCTATGTGGATTTAGTAGTTTCTTGGTAACTAATCATAACTTGTGGATAAAACCAATGAAAATTTGGCAAGAATATGGTGGATACGCCGCTGGTACTTCCTATATATAAGTATTCTTGCCAAAGGATCAGAGGCATTATCAGGCGGTTATGAGAAGTTCCATGTAGGATTTTAGTATTGACCTGGGTTAAAATTTGTGTTACATTTATATCATCTCGCTATTTAAAGAAATTGGATTGTGTTCCATTTCTACATAAACTAACCTCTCCATCATAACAAACGAGAGAGGAACTGTCACCATTCAAACATATATGCTATCAGAATGTGGATTCAAATATTAGCTGTTGTGTTTATTTATGTTCTATAGTCATAGAACCAATCATAACTTACTGATAAAACCAATGAAAATTTGACAAGAATATGGTGGATACGTCGCTGGTACTTCCTATATATAAGTATTCTTGTCAAAGGATCAGAGGTATTGTTAGATGGTTATGAGAAGTTCCATGTAGGTTGTAGTATTAGAAGTTTTGCCTTAGGATATAACCATATCCTTCCAAACATATCCAAACTCTTATGCATGATATCATATTTAGCGAATCAATTCTGCTTATCAATACTTTTACAGTAGGCAACAAAAAGCGATTCCTGTAATAGGGTACTTAACCCTTGCAAGGGACGTTACCGCCTCAAACAAAAATTTAAACTCTTACTTTTCTTCTAAGTATGTAACTATCAAACTAAACACCATCATTCTTTTAGTCAAATATATCACTACTTAAATTTCGGGACGAAATTTCTAAAAAGCAGGGGATACTGTAACATCCGTCAAAAACGGATTTTACCAAACCCGCTCCGTTTATTAACCGAACAATCAGTTTAAAATTTCGTGGCGTATTTAATGCCCAAATTAATTTTAAACGATACATAATTAATTATTATATTGGAATATATAATTTGTTTTTGAAAAATTGTTAAAAATAATGAAATAAAAATAAAATGGTTCTGCCGGGTTTAGAACCCGGGTCAGTAACCGGTTCAGCAGACTTAACGCACACACACTCAACCACTAAGCCACTAGTGTTCCTTGTTAATTATTAGAATCAATTAATTCATATCATGATTCTCGAATTCAAAACCGGCGCCCAAATTTCAGTCGTCGGAAATCCCGACTAACTCGCCAAGAAATTACGATATCTTCAGTTATAACGTAAACATTTACTAGGACATCGGTTATAACCGACGCCTCAGTCCGCGACACAAGCTATAACCGCCAGAAAACGTAATGACTTTGAATCAAGTCGGAAATTGGACCAAATTCATCGATAACCTGCCTTATAAATACCCCCTCAAACCTCTGCAAGCTTTTTCGCTCAAAACCGCACCTTTACCCGACGTAAATCCATTCGCCGGAAAACTTCTGTACCTCGCCGGAAAACCGAACCCTTCACTTCTGAGCCTTATTGAACCCCCTGAGCTTATACCGAAGTCACCCACATCCTTTTCAAGCTTTCTGAAGACTCGCTACTGCAAGACACACGACGCCGGAATCTGTTGCTGTCGCCGGAGTTCTGCCGGAGAAACAGAGGAGTCCAGTCGGTATACCTTACGACTAATTTCTCTTTCTTTTTATTTATATCTCACCTGTATTTAACTGAAAAACGCTAACGAACATGATTAAAAACTTCGAACCAGTCAGTCATCGTTTCTGGTTAAAACTGACGAAGAAGACGAAGTTTCTGTAATGTTTAAGTTTATTATAAATCAAGATATAACTCGGGTTAGACACACAGTCCAGCGGTGGACTGTGTGCACAATAAACACGTAAACGTCTCGAGTTCGAATCTTGTCCCACGCATGCTTGCCTTAATAAAAATGTTTTTTTTTTGTTAACCGAACCGGAGTCACCGCTGTACATGTTAAGTTTAATAATAACCGGAATAATAACCAAGATAGACACACAATCCAGCGGTGGACTGTGTGAATGTTTAAACACACGTCACGAGTTCGAGTCCGGTCTACTGCACCGATCCGGACAATTATCTAACTTTTTAAATAAGTCAGAAATGAAAATACTTAGTTTGTATTTAAGTATAATAAAAATCGGTTTATATAACAAGTTAAACACACAGTCCAGCGGTGGACTGTTTGTTAACTCAACCCACAGGTCCCGGGTTCGAGACCTGTGGAGCGCACCGGTCCGATTCAGTAAAATCTTTTTAGAAATAAATTGATTTTCGGATTAATCTAATTAATATATAAATATAATTAAAAACAGAAATATTTCGGGTTAGACACGTAGCTCAGTTGGTAGAGCTGCGTGCACGCGTACGGGAGGTCTCGGGTTCGAGCCTCACTCAGCGCACACTTACACGCATACGAACCGGTCAAACAGTCAAGGTCAACGGTCAACGGTCCAAAAAAGTCAATTTTTTTTATTATTTTTATTTATTTATTTTAATTAAAAATCAATTAAAAATACTTAAAAACAACATTTTTAAGGTTAGAAAATAGCCTTAAACTCACAAAAATACACCCAACAATCCTACTAAAATGGATCAATAAAATCCGTTTACTTACCAAACCATAATGCTATTTATCTAGGTTAATTTCACTCGTGGTTAAAACCACTTCGCGTGCATTCAACATCATCAACCGAACGCACCCACTGTGAGTGAATCTTACAACTCCCCCTTTTTAATTACACGTTTTGGGGTGTGTCATGTGTCACAAAATAATTAACTCGTTTATTTAAACTTGTGCCATATCATATCGTGATCTAAACTTAGATTGTTTATATTGTTGTGATTATGTATTTCATTTTGTCAACTTATATGAAATTCATTCATTAAGCCCATCAGTTCCTCGTGGGAGACGAGTGAGCAACGCGTGCCTCAAAACCAATCCATTATTGTTCATGTGTGTATTATTGAGTTTATATTGTTGGTAGTTATGTCTTTCATATTATCATGGTTATGCAATTCATTCATTAGGCCCATCAGTTCCTCGTGAGAGACGAGTTGAGCAACGCGTGCCTCTAAACGATCCTTTATTGTTCATGTGTGTATTGTTTAATATTAAATTGATTTATGAATAAGTTTACATCTATTTTTACTCATGTGTGGTTGTGCACTTTATTTCATAATCAATTAAATAAACTTGTTCAAATGTTTTCCATAGGATTCACTCGCCAAATTTTTGTTGATCCAAAAACCCTTTTACACATGATACAGGTGAACAGGATGAAGCAAGGAAAACATAGGAAATGCCTTAGAAGAAAACAATGAAGCCTAGATTGAGATTTAGGACATGTTGTAATATTGATTGTAATTTTCCATTAAAGTGTATTAATGAATATGAAACGTTAAAATAAATGTCATGAGCTTTGATGATAACCCAATCATGCCCCGATCATCTTTTCCGCTGCGGGTCGGGGTGTGACATGTATAAACTAACAGCTGTGTATCTTGTATAAGTTGATAGTTAGCGAGACTGTATACATGTGTATAAACTAACATTTGTGTATATTGTATAAACTAATACTATCGAGACTGTACACATGTGTATACACTAACAATTGTGTATCTTGTATATACGGAAACTAGCAAGATTTTAGGAACTTTGATTATATTGTTTAATAAATGCACTTTACAAAAAAAAACGCAAAAACTGTTCTGTCAATTAATTTAAAGGGAAGTTACAGCAATCTTGCCATTGTTTAAAAATCTCTAGATGATATAATCCAATAGCTCAGATTAGTTCACAAAGTTCACTCTAGAACCCTACAACACACACACACACATATATATATATATACACATATGTATATAACTTACTTAAAAACCTACAACTTTATTATTTACATATTCCTTTAAAATGCCATTTCCACTAAATAATAACTAGTCTTAAACTCCCGCGTTATGGGTCGGGAGCATAAAACATGCTACCTATATGTGTAGGAGTATGGGGGGGGGGGGGGGCGTAAAACTGTGCTAACTGAACAACAACTAAAATCGAGGAAAATGTAAAACAAATACACTTATAACAGTAAGTGACCAACTGAAAACGTACATAAAAATAAGGACGAAAACGTATTATATTTAATCCAACGGAACTCGGGAAGATAGTTACGTCGAAACATAAACCAAGTTATATTTATACAGACGCGCATACATAAAAGAATGCATGTAAAACTCTAGAAGGTAAAAATGACATTTTACAAAGTTGTTAAAAAGTTAATTTGCTATAAATGCCGATATTAAAAGTTATGGTAAAATAACAAAACCTAAAAAGGAAAAAAAGTAATAAAAGAAAAAAATAAACACTATTCATGAATTAATATATAGAGTTAACTGCTATTTTCGTCCCTATAGCTTGTTAATTATATCAGTTCAGACTAAATTTCAAATTTATACCATTTACGTCACTGATGTTCTCGAAACATGTCAGTTCCGTTCAAAAAACATGAGTTAACTACTAATTTTGTCTCTGTAGGTTGTTCATTTGTTCAATTCAAACTTAGTTTATTGCATAGAACTCAAATGTTTCAAGAATGTTAGAAACAAAAGTAAACAATTTTAAAATTTGACAAGTACTGGCATATCTATACGCTATATATAATATATATATATATATATAATCAATATTGAAAATAAAAACTACTTCATTCACACTTATTTCAAGAACAAACCAACCGTTATGCTCTCCGTGTCCTCACACCTACTCTCTTCTTTACTCACGAGTCTTGATGCAAAAAAAGAACTCATTTTGATTGAAACCCATGTTTTCTTTTCCATCTTTTTCCACATTTCTCATACTTTTCCTCACAAAAATCCCATCTTTCACCTCACAAATCTCATATTCTTCAAGACTTCTTGATTCCACCCTCCAAGACCATGCATTCCAATCATTTCCCCATCACCGGTCCAAAACCGGCACCATTTACACCGGCAATGTACCGGTTAATCTAACCGGCGTTACCATTTATGCCCTTAGGTTAAGAAGTGGTAGTTTAAGAAAAAGAGGGTATAATGGGTATAAAGAGTTTAATCTCCCAAAGGGTGTTGTTGCAAATCCTTATGTTAAGAGGGTTATTTTGGTCTATCATAATTTGGGTAATTGGTCACAAGTTTATTACCCTTTACCCGGGTTTTTGTATTTAACGCCGGTGGTGGGTTTGTTGGGTTACAATGCGGATAATATGACGGCAAAAGGGTTGCCGGAGTTGGATCTCCGGGCACCGGAGGACCCCATTATGATAAAGTTTGAAACTTTAAAGGTTTTGGGAAATGGGTATTCACCGGTTTGTGTTTTCTTTGATTTATTTGGTGGGGTTGTGTTTGATCATGTGTTGAATGGGAGTGTTTGTAGTTGTGTGACACAAGGGCATGTTGGGATAGTTGTTGAGAGTTCGCCGGCGCCGGTGCCGGCGCCGTCGTCGGAGCATGTGCCGGAGTATCCGATTGCCGGTGGTGATGGTGGTGGTGGGTGTAGGGGTGGGAGGAATAGGGGTGGTGGGTTGGTGGGTCGGTGGCCGGAGGGGTTTTGTTGGCGGTGTTGGTGATGGTGTTGGTGTTGTGGGTGAGGTGGTGTAGGGGGACTAAGAGGATTGAGAAAATGACGGTGGCGGCTGATCGCGGTGTTCCGTTGGCGGTCGCCGCCGTGGGGAGGGCGGAGTTCCCAGTGGCGATGAGCACTCGGACTAAACCAATTTTGGAGAGTGAGTATGTAACCTAGATTTATTTGTGTGATCATTTTTTAATATGATTGTTTTAGTTTAAACATTTTTTCCTAAAGATATTTAGTTTGATTTTTTTATACATTAGAAATCCATTCCGGCAACAGCTCCCAAAAAAAAAATATTGAACCATTAAGATGTCTGAACCATTCAAAACTGAAACAAACAAACCGTACTCTATTACTTCCATCAAAATATCAACTGGAAATTTTAGGGTAATTGTGTTATTTTGTAGATCCAAATGAACTCATCTTAGCTCTCTATTAGGTTTTTATAATTAGGTAAAATGTAGTACTATTACCTCTCTTAAATCTTGATCATTTTGAGACCTAGAGAACAAAACATTAGATATCATCATTGGCGACAATGCACCCCAAACCATACAAACAAGCAATATGTTTGAAGTGATGGACCGCCTCTCGGGGTCCACACGCGACGAATGTCTTACTTTTGAGTGTCGTGTCGAAAACAATTCTGGCTAGAGAACAAAAACTACACTGACAAACAACTTGTTTAAAGTAACATGCAGAGGCCAATCCATAGGCCGATCCAAAAAGTTATAGATCTTCACGGATGTTTTTATACATCTAACATATTATCCATTCCAAAAGAACTTATATGCCAACCTTCAATGTAACGAAAAAAGTCTTGATTCGCCCTAGCTTAATGAGTCGCAACTCGCAAGACCACTCCTTATGTTACACACTTCTAAAGCCTTCGAATTCGCACGTAACCAAACTCGAAAACAACTTATTTTCATACATTATCTCCAAGATAAAGGGATGATAATACACTTTGTAATAATTGGTAACTAACACTTGCAAAGTAGTTACAATATAGGTGACTTTTCTAGTATATTTATTTATGAATAATTTCAAATATGTTTGAAACAAACAACTGATATAAATGTACATTAAATGACAGGTCAAAACATTTATCAAAACATGTGATACATTAACTAGCTACACAACTGAAAGTTGTAACCGAGTATCTAGAGGCAAATTTTATTCAAAAACAGGCCCAAGCAAGGCAACAACAAAAGAAACATAATTATACCATTATTACAACATGTTAAAATGACACCAATCTTTTCAAAAGAGATATTTATAGATTTTTATAGATTTGTACCAATAAAAACCCATGAGAATTTATACCTCCATTATTGATTCCACATTGGCTATTTTATTAGAGAATTGGGCCGCATTTCTCGCTTTCATATGCTCTAACAAGCGATCAGAATGGTACCATGTAATCCATGTCTTTTTTCGTTACACCACGTATTGATTCTCATGCATCACCATGCGCTACAATAGGGCATTCGCCTCATCGTGTACTTTGACTCTCACTCATGTTGCTTTCATTCCTTCTTCAAATTTGGTTTCTTGGTCTTCTAGTAAGCTATGGTTTGCTCTTTGAGCAACTCCATGCTTATGGTGTGATAATGTTGGCCCAATTTACTTGTTCGTGAACCCATCGTTTCATGCTCGCGTAAAAGCACATTAAATTGGCTTCCATTCATCTGAGAAATGCCACGCGGAAAAATTACAAGGTTTGTTCATCTCTACAAATGATTAACTTGCAGACATCGTCGTTAAACGACTAGCCCCTATTTGGTGCGTATTTATACGTTCCAATTTTCGTGTTCCTCCTTGTCATTTACTTGCGGGGACGTATCGACCTATGAAATATTAGGGATAGTTATGTATAATGTATCGTTAGACTCGTTAGATTTAGGTTAATATAATCTTGTTCACGCTTTAAATATGATACTGAATATTGTTCCTTTTGTAATAAAGACAAAATATATATGAAGAAAATATTAAAAGTTCTGATTTTACCAAAAAAAAAAAAAGATATAGAACTTAATGAAGAATTACTATTTATGTTTGGAATTCATATTTTTACTAATTAATGAGAAATTAAATTGCAAAAATTAATAAACAAATATTCATAGGCTGGTTTCACTTGGGCTACATTATTTTAAAAGCTTAATGTTCCGTTGTGCTACACTTTAATACAAAACTAATTTAATGTATTGTAGTTTGTAAGCCCGGTCTTAAATGCAGGCCGAGGCCCAATAATGTGGTCTTAAGCCCATTTTAGAGCTCAGTCTAACTATACTCTATAATTAAGTTGTCTGAACGTAATATAGTTTTAAAAATTAAATTTTCAGTTCTGTAATGTGGCCTTAAGCCCATTTTACTGTAAATCCTATTTTTTCGCATCTTCATAAAATTACGACCGGTTTTAGGATTACAAATACTAAAAAAAATTAATAATCACTATAAGTTTACGGTAACAAAAAGTTATACACGTGAACATATCAAGTGTAAGGTTGGATGGTGTGATATAAAGCCTTTGTTTACTATATATATAAAAAAATAAGAAAAAATCTTATTGGTTGTGACTCTCTCTTTCTCTCCTCTTTCACGCCCGTAACCCACTGGCGGAGGGGAGGCATGGCATAACGCCCTCTTTGGCTATGGCGGAATAGGGAGGGGAGGGGCGCCAAAAAGCTGGGGGCGCGAAACGACACCATGTGGTCTAAGGATCAAATACAAATGGGTATTAACGTAGAAAATGATTTTGACATGAAAAATGAAAGAATTTTTTTTTTCCATCTACTTGAGTATGATGTTTAATTGAAAAATAAAAAAATAATAATAAATCATGAATTTACTATAGTAGAGTAATTATGCAATTACTCTAAAGTACAGGTGTACAAATCGGTTTTTTTAATAATCGGTTTCGGTTTTTAACCGAACGGTTTTTTACATCAAAAACAAAAACCGGTTTTTCTTATAACCAGTTTCGGTTACTAACCGGTTTTTAAAGTCAAAACAATAACCGGTCCAACCGGTTAGGGTCGGTTTTTAACCGGTTTATTTAAAAAAACCGGTTTTTTATAACCGCTTTCGGTTTTAAAACCGGTTTCAAAGCTCAAGATCCCTAACCGGTCTACAACCGCCGGTTCGGTTCGGTTCGGTTCTAAAACCGGTTTTAAAAAAACCAGTTTCGGTTTATTTTCCCGTTTCAGTTTTAAAACCGGTTTTTTTGTACACCCCTACTCTAAAGTAATTATAGTTGTTTTACTAATGTAAAAACACGAAACTTTTTTCTAGACTCTGAAACTAAGATACATGCTTTACAAGATGGGGAAAAAGTCTATTCATTCACTTCTTATGTTAAGTTCAATTTGTATGTTAAAACCTATTTATATCGGAACCTAACTCTACAAATCACCGTATCCTGTACTCTATTTTATTCTCCATCTAGAGATCTCCATATTATTCTCCATTTAGAGATTTTACTTTTGAGTCACTCCATTCAAGCCTATTAGAATTTAGCTATTTTATCCCTAAGTATACATAACCCACCATATCAAGTCTCCTTTCTTTCGGGCCTCGTCTACTTGGCTCATACATCACCTCAGCAAGTTTTTTTTAAATAAACTGCAATTTTACCATATATGGTTTGAGGTCGCTAACACTCTTACCCCTTATTTTCAAAAAATTGTTTTCTTACCCCCCCCCCCCCCCCCCCCCCCCCCCCCCCCCCCGTGTTTGTCTGATTGCATCAATGTTCACCCCTCAGCGTGTGAAAAGACATTTTTGGCCCTAATAATAAAAAAAATTAGAGTAAATGACACATTTACACCTTGTGCTTTACCTCCGCTAACACGTTTACACCCTGTTTGTGACATCCCACACTTTCAGGTTAACACCTTTAACTTTTCTCAGTTAATTCCTTACGGTTTATAGAACACTCGTACATGCATTTGTGTCACACGTGTAAATTATAACATACAAAACTAATACAAACTAGTGGGACTAGTCTTGTACATACATCAAAGTTAAATTGTTAATTTTCTATACAAGTTTCAAGGTTTAGAAACTTGGGAGGACTAGATGTGTGAAATAACAAACTAGAAACTATAACTTTCTATGCAAGTTTGAGATTTAAAACTTGAGGGACTAGTTGTGTCATTTAACAAACTAGAATTTAAAACAAGTTTTATCATATCCCAATCCTAACCCGCCCCATAACCTTACAAACTCTCATCTATCTCGACTCTCTCTCCCTCTCGGCAATCTCATCTCTCTCGACGTCTCTCTCTCTCGCAATCTCTCGTTCGGTAAACCCTAACCCTTGTTTTAATGGTTATCTTATGGATGTGTATTACTCTACATGATGTGTTTGATGATTCGTATGAATATATGTATGCATAAGTATAATTAGTTAGGTACAGGTTGATTGTATTGCTTGTTATGTAAATTGGATATATGTAGTTCATGGAAAATCGTTGATGTGTACGCATGAATGGAGGTTAGGGTTTGCATAGAAGCATGATTACGATAGGATTTGTGCCAAACCTGACCCACTGGGGCTTATGCATGCTAAAATGACCGAAATTGTGTGAATGATAGCTTTGTACACGTTTTTGTTATCTGCAGTAGATTAACAACTTTTGATCATAATTTTTGTATCGACTTGTGAAGGCCATATATCGGCCAAAAAGATAATGAAACTACATAGTTTTTTGAATCTAAATTCAAGTTCAACGAATATACTTTCAATCCCAAATGGTTTCACATTTTTACGATGAGTTTTGGTCATTTAAAAGTTCAAAACGAAATCAAAGGTCAAAGATGAATTTCTTAGCAGAAAATGGGGTTCATGACGGGGGCTATAACTTGGTCAATATGTATAGTTAGGACTTGAAATTTGTATAGTGGTTAACCATGTGAGATTATGAGATACTCCAACTAGAATTTCGTCAATCGGGTCGACAAGATTTTTCTATAAATTAAATGGTAAATTGTTATCGGAAGATGACAGTTTTGACCTTTGTGTGGAAAAGTATTTTTCACAAGTTTTCTATAAGTGTTCAGGACCCAATGAAATTACACCAACTAATTTGGATTATTTGACACGTCTCATAAGATATTCATAATTTTTCAGATCCATTAGTATTATAAATAAATCCCCAATCCGGCTGAAAATTTGATGTTGAGCTGAAACTGCTGAAAGGTTGTGTCAATATGTAAAAGCGTATCTAATTGATTAACAAGGTGTCTTTTGATATATGAAACCTAATTAATGTTAATGAACATGTATATGAGAATACGTGGAATGTGTATACATGAAACTTGCCCTTGATCTTGTTGTAGAATAATTCGCATGGTAGCATACATGTGTAACATGAAAACTAGTAAAGTGTATACATGCATGTATTATGGGTACCTACGTGGAACCACATTGTGATATTCTAGTAACATAACTAACAACAAAATGGTAGCCATATCAGGACGTGATTGACCCGTAACACTCTATAGTAACATAACTCTTATCGAGCAAATCTAAGGTGAGTTCACGACCCTATACTTTTTAATTTACTTAAAACAGGGGAAAAAGCATGCACCACATTACGGTAAAGTAATATAACAATAATTAGAGTTCTTGTTATATCAGTTATGGTCACGAAAGTGCACATATCACAAGTTAAGCCCTTACATTCTCGAACCGTTAAGATTGGATAGCGAGGGGATTTTATAGTAGTACTATCGGGTTTGACAAGCCCCACTTAGGTTAGTCCGCTAACCTGACCGATCAAGGTCAAACAGGTGTAAAATTAGCCTAACACCCCACCATTGTCAATGATAGACATGGTAACAGGCATACAACGCATAACACAGCAGCTTCGTAACGAACACCTAATGACATAACACTCGGGTTAGTTACCTACAAATATGACAATAACTGCTAATAACTACTCATTACTACTTATAACTAAAAATGAATTATTTGCAACTGTGACAAAACCTATGAACTCACTCACCGGCTTTGTGTTGACACTTTTTCTTCCATGTTTTTTCTCAGATCGCTAAGGTATCATCAACTACATAGGGTGCACAACATGGAGTGTCAAAAACAATTTTCTTATTTACATGGTTTCATTTTTACAGACTTTTGTTGGTTTATTTTGAGCGTATGTTTTGCTCACAGTTTACTTTACGCTTCTACATCATACTAAATGGTTTGAAAACGTATTTCATTCATATAGAGGTCAATCTATATGACTGGTGTCTTAGTTCCATGTTTGTCACGCGCCTCGTGGTAAAACCCCGCTAGTGGAATTGAGGGTGTGACTAGAGATGTTCAAAAAAACTGGTTTCGTAACCGAAACCGGAAAAAAACCAAAACCGGTTTTTTTAACCGGTTTATTAGCAACCGGTTCGGTTGGTAACCGTTTTAGATTTCGCCGCAAAAACCGGTTGTGAAACCTGTTAGTATTAAAACCGGTTATTTCCCAAAACCAGTTAACCGGTAACGGTAACTAAAAAAAACCGGTTAATTTGTGCCAGCTCCGATTACGGTCATATGACCGTTTGGAACCAATATAGCCGTTTTTTTGGAGTTTTTTTGGCCTAAAAATCATCTCCAACTAGTATAAAAGGGTTGTGGGTGTTTAGGTTCAAGCACACCACTCTCTAAACCTCCAAAAACTCTTAAAAACGCTCACAATCTTGTTCGATATTTCTTGAAAAAGCATGGCAAGCTCTAGTGCTTATGATTCGGTCAACATTGGTGAGTCTACAACGGACATGGTGGTTCGTGTTATTCCACGAAGCGCAACCCCGAAGTTTGGGCACATTTCGATTTGTGCGAGATGGCCAACGGGAGAATTTAAACACCACACAAGATCCTAACTTTGGTGAAGCCGCAAAAATTCGTTTCAACGATCAACTTTTAAAAATGTATATCGTTTATGTAACAAAACATGGTGCAACCACGTCACACATTAACGAGTTAATGAGAAATGCCGCTTTCGACGAAGGTTCTTCAAGTATGGAAGATCAAGATTTGTATGTTTTAACCAATTGTTTGATGAGTCGAGTCAAATGTACCATGGTAACACTACTAGTAGCGAACTTGATCGGTATGGTGGGTCGAACTTTCTACAAACGATGACTTCACAAGAATTTAAAAATTTTGATTTGTTGGCTTGGTGGAAACATAAGGAAGATCAATTTCCGATCTTAGCCACAATGGCCCGAGATTTACTAACGATCCAAGCTTCCCGGTAGCTTCGGAAATTGTTTTTTCTATTAGTGGCAGGTGATTTCGATAAGGAGGACTCAACTAACACCAAAGGCGGTTGAGATGTCGATTTGCTTGAAAGATTACTTGGATGCGGCGGAGAGATGTCAACACATACGCACACTCGAGGATGAATTGGAATACGAAGGCAAAGTGTACGAGAACGAGGTCCAAGCCGAATTGACAACCCAAGTGACCGACGAAGAAGCCGCATTGGATGAATTCATTCGTAATAGTTCAACTTCGGGTTCGAGCGAAGAAGACTAAACGAGGCTCAAGATATATTATTTCTATTATAGTCCCACTAAAAAAATATATATTAGTGGACGTTCTTGCGGATTAATATTTTAAGTTTACGCACTTCATTTGTTACGTTTATCGTTCGTACTTTCTCGATTCACCGTTATGTAACAATCGTTTGTTTCAAAAGTTAATCATATTATAATTTAAATTTTTAGATCTTCGTTGTTAACTTTTTATATTACAATACTTCATTTTCGACCTAAAAAAATTAAAACAAGAAAAAAAAATCATATTCAGTCAACCGGTTTTTCAACCGGGTTTTTTAGCCGGTTTTTTTCCCATTAATCGGTTATTACAAAAACCGTTTTTTTTATAACCGGGTTTCTTACTAGTTACTATTTTCCACCAATAAAACCGGTTAATAACCGGAACCGGTTATTCAATAACCGGTTTTTTTTCTAACCAAAATAACCGAAACCGGTTTTTAACCGAACCAGTTATCAAAAAAACCGATTTGTACACCTCTAGGTGTGACACTGTTTTATTAAAGTCGTCTTCTCCGGCGATGTTCTAACCAAATATTCCGACCACCGGAGCAGAACTTGCAACTCGTCTCTAAACTAACTGGGTTCATGCTCGCATAGTCGAACCTATAACGCATGTACATTGATGTCAATTGGAAAGGTGAGGGACTCAAGCTGACGAATTTTAGAAATAGGGACTCGAATGTCAATTGAAATAAACCACATGGATTTAAACTAACGTTTACTTTAAAATAAATGTCTATGAATAAGATACATATAAATAAATGTTAGATGTTTTTAAAATATAAACAAAAGTAAAAAAATGAAAAATTTTTATTAAATTATATAATATAGATAATAAAAGGATGTAAGAGTTGTAAGACGGATCATATAGGTATATCCACTTTTGGTGTATTGGTGCATAGTGCCTATGAGTCACACCATTCAAGCCTATTAGATATTAGCCTATTTGTCCCTAAGTGAACATAACCCTCCATATTGAGTCTTCTCTCATTCGAGACTCCTACTTGGCTCATACATACACCTCAACAACTTTTTATATGCATCATATATATTTACTTACATATAATGGTTTTTGATACTTATTGATATGCGATGATTTGAGCATGAAAGAGTTTAAGAAACTCCGACCTCATTGACCTTCCTAGGTTTCGTGTTTACAACCTCCGCTTTAGCTCGAGAGGATAAAGAACGACGTTCACGACCACCTAGACGAATCCGAATACACTACTAGCAGTACTGGTTTAAGTCGTGTCCACAATTTTTTTAACATCATAAATCATATAAAGTAATAATTTATTTTCATACATATCATTCTAGAAAACGATATATTCATCAATAAAAATTAAATTAAATATAAGATAATTGTATTGTATTAAAAAAACATAAGCATTCATTATTCCAGCATATGTGCACAAGATTCTTTATATAATTTGAGCAGCCTTTTCCATTAGTTTTTGTTGCGATTCACAAACTGTGTTTGTCACTGGGCCAACGTGCACTGCCACAAACAAACTACTTCCAACCCTGCAACTCTCAAGAATCCTATGTCTTCCCCTTAAAATAATCACTACTTATACTAGTATAATTTTGATGTTACAAAATTATAAAAAATAATTGTATTTTATTTTAGTATATTTATAAATTAATTAATATTAATATGTATATATGCCAGTTAATTTTACTTTTTATAGCTATAAAAATTATTTCACATCTACTTTAATATTCATGTATTATTAACTATAATACGATTATTAAACTTTGTGAATTGTGGTTTCAACTTTTGAATTTTTTTTCCTTCTTGAGCTTTTGTATTTTTTTTCTTATACTTTTGTTTCTTAACTTTCAGCATTCACGATTACAACCTCTTAAAATTTTGAAGACTTTGTAAATGAGTTTTACGTGTTTATTTTTATATAAGTGTCGGTATAAATTCAAGTTGATTTACGTTTCGATATAATTTTTTTCCCATAAATGAGTTGGGTCGAATATAATATGTTTATTATGCTTATTATTATGAATGTTTTCAGTTGGTTTACTTTTCGACGTAAGTTTTCTTTGAAAATATGTCGGGTCAAATATAATAAGTTTCCGTGCTTATTTTTAAATATGTTTTCAGTTGCTTTACGTTTTGACGTATATTACAATAGCAGGTTGTGTGAATAGTGCTTTCATCCTGTTATTTTTTTTTATTTTTTGTTTTTTTGGACATTATTACTTTTATTTTTTTACATTTTCTTTATGTTTAATGTTTTAGTTTTGCCTTCTTTTTTATTAAATTTATATTTAAGATAGCATTGACGTTTCCATTTACTAGTTAATTTAAAATCAGTCCGTCTCGAAATTTAAATTTATTTTTATGGTTTTCCATCGATGTAAAACACGTGTCGGTATTCTTTTAAGCATATTTCTTTGGTTGCTATACTGAACCAAATAGATATCAACCGAACCCTACAACGTATCACAGGTAATCTTAGTAGTTATGAACAATTCTCAAATACAAAAATAGTCTCCCTTTTACTGCTTTTTTTAATTATAAGCACATTTTTGTCCAATATTTGTCATTTCACCCATATACTTTTATATATCTTAATTTTTTTACGTGAATATACTTTTGGCATATCTATTTTTTCTTATAAACATTTTTTTTCTAAAGTAAACTAAGCCATTTATAATGATATGCAAACATAAAATGAATATGTGATACGTGTTTACGTTTAAATGAAACTTGTCTGCCATAAACACTATAATATAGCTATTAAATTATTATTCTCGTGATTTTCTAAAAAAAATACCAAGCAGATTTGATGATTATCACACTAAATTATAGTTAACAAAAGTTGCAACTAATGTTACCTAATTAGTGTTATAATGAACACAAAAGACACCCACTGTAGGGTTCATTACAAAGACTAAATTATCATGATAACAAAGATCACAAATTTAACTTATTTACTTTTTTCTATCAATAGTTAATATTAATAAAAAAATTACTTTCTTATATACAAACATCTATGTTATAGTCATAAAAAACCATTAAACATTTTTTTTATTTGTATTTTAAACGTTTACCTTTACATAATTTAACATGCGTAGGTTCTATAAAAAAAGTTTTATTTATATGTTTATAGAATTTAGAAAAGACGAATAAACATTGCATTTCAACAGGTTTCTTGTATTATAATATTTTTATAATCGAAGAATGAATGATTTATTTTATTCTTAATGTCACAAAACTTTTATTCTACGTATAACAATCCTATATATTGAGGGGAATCGTATTAATGTTGTATTAATGTTGGAGGGTTACTCTAAAAGGAAATGGAAACAAGTTCTCTATGTCATCTTGTGTTGCGTTGATTCTATCTAACATTAACTATATAAGTTCATAAATTATATATATAATAAATTATATATATAATAATGTAATTTTCATAATTTTGGTTAAGTTGAGATTTGTTATATATCATGGATGATTAAATCAAACACCATTATATCTATCTCACTGATATGTCATTTTTTTGAAAACTCACAAACAAAAGGATATATATAGCATAGAAAAAATGGTTGAACCATTTGTGTTATACTTTTTAGAGTTAACTACTTTACAGTTAACTACTTAACTACAAGAATTTATGTTTTATGTTTATAGTTGTTCTCAAACCATATATATTAGATTGGTCATACCATGTAAATTACATGTTCATTCTTTAATACCATACTTTATTTTCATACAGTTACAAAAGGTAATTTTTTTTATAGTGGATTTAAAACTTTAATTTCATTAGAAATAAGAAATGAGTATTTGTAGGTAAATTATCATGTTTATTGTAACTTCTTATGTGAATAAAAGTGGTTCATTAATTGAAAACTTGTCTCTTCAACTAATTAAAACTAATTAAGTAATCTTTATATTACATTTTGTTGATCTTACTCTTTTTAACGATAAACACACACATCTGAAATCTACTCCTAAGACTATCTGTTGCTCACTCTGTAGGATTTAAACTCACACCAATAGAATGAACATAAATAGGTAGTGTCACTAAGTCAAGAGGTCATTAACGTTGATCTTACTCCTACTAAAAAACCTTATTTCTTGGATGCAAGTTTCTCATTTTTCATTGAATGAGAATAGTATGTCATTCCACTATGTGTTGTGTTGATTAAAACCCGCCATTCCATGTAATAAGTGTGATCATATAAACTTAAGTTACATTAATGTACGTAAGTCCTTTTTTCTCATACCGAGTTTTCTTTCCACATTTGGTAGTTTCTTTTGTAAATTGTATATAATTAAGAAAAGAGTAAATTGTATAAAACATCCTTTATGTTTCCTTAAACTTGTAGGTTTCAGCCTTAATGTTTAAAAGTTGCTAAAAACAGCCTTTAAGTTTATTTTTGTTGCGGGTTCAATCCTTTACAGCTAACCACGTTATTTTCTTCAGTTAAGTTCCCTCACATGCATAATATGTGAGGGTATATTCGTCATTTTGGTTGATCTTCTACCCACTTCAATTATAAAAAAAAAATATTTAAATTTTAACCTAGTTTAAACAAAGTTTGGTAAAACGTACGCGACTACAGAGGAGCACGATTACCGTTTGATAGTGTTTAAGTCTAACTTGCGGCGTCCTAAGCGTCACCAGTTGCTGGATCCGACTACTGAACACGGTGTTACGAAGTTCTCAGATTTGACGGCATCGGAGTTCCGTGAGAGGTATCTAGGGTTGAAGAGTCGTTTGTCATTTCCGTCTGATGCGAATAAGGCGCCGATTCTTCCAACTGATGATAATCCTAAAGAGTTTGATTGGCATGATCAAAATTTGTGTTAATCTTTACAGCTTAGTGGCTAGCTTAACAAGATTCCTATCTTAATTCCGGGTTCGCCGGAATCCGGCGAAGTCGCCGGAGAAGAAGACCGGGAAAGAAGGTGTTTGGTTTTTAAAATTTTGGTTTTATTGCACATTAGTCCCTGCGGTTAGAATTTTTTTAAAATAGGTTAAACCTTAAATATTCTTTTTTCTTATGATTGACGTGGGTGGAAGATCAACCAAAATGACGAATATACCCTCACATGTTATGCATGTGAGGGAACTTAACTGAAGAAAATAACGTGGTTAGCTGTAAAGAATTGAACCCGCAACAAAAATAAACTTAAAGGTTGTTTTTAGCAACTTTTAAACATTAAGGCTGAAACCTGCAAGTTTGAGAAAACATAAAGGATGTTTTGTGCAATTTACTCTTAAGAAAATGAAAAATCCTAAATTGTATATAATTAAGAAAATGACAAATCCTATAACACTAATCTCATATTCATAAAAAGAGTTGGTGCTATCTTAATAAAGTATAAGTGTGTGGACAAGTTAAACAAATTCTTTTGAAAGTTACAATATATCTTTGATTGTATCGGTTAGATAGCTAGCTAGCTAGCCTTTGGCTCAGGGTTGAGATTAAACAAGCCCGCTTGGCTTAAAACTAGTAATAAGCTAAAATTTGAGTTCAAATTTTGGATTGGAAAAAACTCACGGCTAAACGAGTTATTATATTTTTTAAACTTTAAATGATATTTTTTTACATGTGAACATGGACATGTCTATTGACCAATATTTTCAAAACTTTGAATTGTACTTTTTTACATATGGACATGTCGACTGGCCAATGATTTAAAGACATTGATTGAATGGATGATAGCAAACAAGGCATGTTACCTATTTTTGGCTTCTTAGATTATTTACTTAACTTAAGCGAGCTTACGTTGACTAAAGAAATATATAAGCTAACTCAATTCAACTCAAAAATTATACGAACTAATCTTGAATGAATAATTTAAAGAACCTTCGAACCCAAAATGTTTGCATCTATCTACACATAAAACCCCATTTCATTTATATAAGGAAGCCATACCTACCCAATATAATCTCTTGCCACATTTTGAGAACAATATGGATACCCACCTCCCCCTAATTAATATATATATAATACAGTAGTAGTTTTTGGCCCCTCTTGTTCACAACAAAATGCCTATGATTGAGGGCATTTAAACTATTCAATGCTAGAGAAAGCAGTCAAAAGTTATCATATATATAAATTTTCAATATGAATCTTAAATTATAAGTAACTTATATAAACCTTAATGTTTTGAAACAAATTATTTATGATTTTCAAAAAGAAAAATGTTAACAAATGATATATAGAATTGGGTATACGAAAAACAAATCATATTATATAATTTTTGTGTAAGATCTTAGTTTTTTAGGTTGTAAGCAAATTATTGGTGAAGTAACAATGTATTAACATAACATGGTGACACCACATCCATGTTGGAAATAGGGAAGTAACTACAATGGTTACACCTTTGGTCCCTAACTTACAATCGTTAATTGTCAATCACTCAAGAGTGGTCCGCTGCAACCATTTGCATCTCCATGACTCCATGCTCCCAGCTAATAAACTTGTACTGTGTTTTCAACACACCGTTAATTGAAATATATAATTATCTGTATCTCGGCTAAAAATGATATCTAACACTTTTAATAACTTCTTTCTTTGTGTATGTAACCAATAAGTCACTTAAACACTCATCGTTTAATTTGCAACGCGGTCGAGTCTACTTCATTATTGAAAATTTTGTGTGAAGGATAAAACTCAGCTAAATGAACATTGACCCACCTTGCACTTCTTGATAGATAAGAAGGAATCATTCAGGCTCAAACAAGCCATACATTAGTGATTTCATTATGATCTCGTTGAATATGTTATCAAGTAATAGAACTAGAAGCACCTAATATTGGATTTTTAAATTTCGTAACGATGAATGATTGGCTCTTTATGAGCTTGACAAGGTCCACCTAGAAAGAAAATGAAATATTGATAAATTATATGTTATCTATATATGAAATAAGTGCAATAAACAATTACTTATCATGTATTACTAAATGTGCACAAGCTTACATTCTTGGTGCAAGCCTTTACCAAATTACAAGAATTAATAATTGGAGCATGTGAGAAAAATTATAAAATGCGAACACTAATTCAATATAGAAACATTAATAGTAGAGATTAACAAATAAATAAATAAAAATTTACAAACATACTAATGTTGACTAATTATTTTTAATCATGATGATCTACAAATGAGAACTAGTTTTGATGTATTTTATAGAAGACGATAGTGTATATGATTTATTTATAATAGAAGTAGAAATTAACATAACACTAAACATAATATGCCTTTAATTGAAAACCAATTTTAAGCAAAACAACTCATCTATCACTTGATTTGGGTCCTTTCAAAAAAAAATATTTTTTCTTTAGAAAGAAAATAATAGTAATAAATATTGAAAATGACAAATGGAGTGGGATGCAATAAATATTATTTTAGCTCTTATTTTACTATACTTTTTAATATCCTAAATAAAATATATTTATCCAGTACGCTCTAGCGATTACAACATAAGGATGTTAGTCGTTCGGATTTAGGCACAAAACAATGAAGACAACACCGTAAAAGCAACCATTCTTAACATAAGAGAAGATACAACGACATTATTGTCATTAAAATATATAACAACATGAACACTTTCATAATGAAGAACCGAAGAAACTAAATATAAGTGCTATAACACATATAGAATATCATCACATAATGATGATATGAACTTAATTCGACACTACAATATCAACTTGTATTAATGACAATACTTTTTAGCTAATGGGGGTCAACCTCGTACAAACACTAAGAAACAAAGACTATATCAAACATAAAACATAATTAAACATCACAGGTACGTTGGGTGACTTGACATGTATTATAAGACTCTCAAGCAACAAATCAAACCCCATATGGAAACATGTATATACGAGTGCGAAATCAAATCAAGAATACATTAATATACACAATTTAGTGAAAAGAGAACGGCCTAACTAAACCCGTATGTTGTGTAGCAAGTCAAACATAATAAATTTTTATGGTGTATATTTTTCTTTGAACGATGAATTTCTTTTTGAGTGACCCAATGTCACACTGTCTAAACGGCAGCCTTAGGCAAGATCTGCCAAGACTACGTTGTCTTAACCGGGCCTATGCTGGGTGTCACACCTCGACCCACAGCGGAATAAAAGTCGGGGCATGATTGGGTTATCACCAAAGCTCATAATATTTACTAAGAAGTCTCATATTTATTAAATTCAAATTAAAATTTAAATATCCAACAAAAATTTCATACAAACACAATAAAAATCTAAATGTTTGTTCCGACGCAATAACTTGTTTATTCTTCTAGGTCATCCTAAGTGTTTCTTTCCTCAACTTGGTCACCTGTATCATGTGTAAAATAGAGGAAATTTGGGTCAACAAAAGTTGGCGAGTGAACCTTGATAAAACATTTAAATAATTGCTTATTATTTTATTAAAGAAAATTGTGCATAAATCACATGTGAGCAAATATATATATGTAACCAATCACAAACCACATTGAATGAATATATGACATGAATGATGATGTATCTGAGATCAAGGCTCAATCAAACGGAGCCGATCTAATGAGGCACCTGATGCTCAACCCGTATCCCACGAGGAACTGATGGGCCTAATGAAATGAATGCACTGAAATGATAAAATGAATCCACATATAAACCAAACTACAAGCAATACACATTTGATCACGAAATGATATAAGCACAAGTGTTTAAATAAAATAAAAAAATGATACGACACATGATACATCCCAAGACGTGATTAAAACGGGGAATTTGTAGAGATTCACTCACAGTGGGTGCGTATTCTTGGTTGATGAGGAGGGCGCACGAGTTGAGAATTTAACCGATGAAAGAGTTCTAACCTAAAATAATAACGCGATAATTCGATAAATAAATAAATTAATATTTCGGTTAAAATCCTTTGTTTAGATTTTTAAGTTATTTATTTTTATCTTTATTGATATATTAAAACCTTTGAAATTATACATTTTTAAGCATTTTTAATTGGTTTTCCTTTTAATATAAATCCATAAAATAAAAATAAAAAAAATATTATAAAAAAATTGTCAGTCTGATAATGTCTGTCAGGCTGGCCGAACAGTGGAACTCGTATGCGCGTGTGAGGCTCGAACTCGCAACCTCTCGTTCGTGTGCACGCAGTTCTTCCAACTGAGCTACGTGTCTAACCCATAAGATTCTGGATTTTAATTATTCTTATACACATTTTAGGTTTATTCAAATTTAATTAAGTTTAAAAAGGTTATACTGGATCGAACCGGACGCGCATCACCCGGGACCTTGGTGGTGTTTTGCACCCAGCCCAACCAACTGGGATGGGTGTCTAACCCGATAACTCTTGTTTTTTAATTACATTTGTATACATACTGTCACTGCTATATTTAATTCAAAATAAAAATGGTTACGTGTATTTATGCGGTCATGAGCCGGATTCGAACCAGGGACGTGAAGGCCGTGTTTTGCACACAATCCACCGCTGGACTGTGTGTCTAACCCGGTTAAAACTTAGATTTTAATTACATATAACCCGTAACCCACTTCGTCTCCTTCATTCAAACTCTTTTACCCAGAACATCCACCCGCCTAAAACCATTCTCCAAATTCCCTTAAACGATTAAATGAGATAATTAAGATAATATTATAACAAAGTATCAAGAAATTCTACCGAATTGATTTAATCGGCGGTGACTGATTTCGGCTCCTGCTGTATTCCGGCGAACAGAGGATTCCGGCGACAGAGGGGGAGGGTTATAGAGTGAAGGAACAAATTGAAAGACTGAGCGATTTTGGATGAGGGGGCTGCATTCGGTATTTATAGAGTGGTGCTTGGGTTCGGTTTTAGTAAACCGCGTTCTATGATTGCCAATCGTTTGCGGAGATGACAGCTATTCGATTGAAGTTTGCCAATAATAGCCGCAAGCCAATTGTCGGAAAGTTCAAATGAAAAAGGAAAGGCGCGTTGTAGAGACCTGGGTAGTTGCAGGTTTTCCCGCTCGTATATACGTGAATATAAGTGATGGTGCGCGAGATTTGTTACAATGTGTGTGTGGTCTAGTGGTGTTGGTGGTGTGTGAGTAGCCGGGGAACCCGAGTTCGCTTCCCGGTTCACCTATTTTCTTTAATTATTTTTATTACGCCTTTTAATTATCTATTAAGAATAAATATTTATTATTTAATTGATTATTTATTATATTATTTCATTAAGATTATTTTAACCATTAATTATTATTATTTATATATGAAATATTTAAACAATAATAAAAATAACCGAACGACAAGAATAAATACACTTTGATTGATAATTTGGGACGGGCTTTCGAAACCCGATTTATACAAATGTTACATTGGGTTGGTCAGACTTGGTTACGACGTTCCCCCGAAACCGTACTGCCTCCACATGAGTTGTCTCACTGAAGTAACAGCCGGATGAAAACCGGGGTGCGGCTCAGGATCGAACCCCCCTCGGTGGGTGTGTCACCATCATAATAAATGGTGTATATTTATTTTTGGTTTACAATTACGAAGGGGAGTATTTATAAGTGTCAAAGCAGACTTAATTATCTATACGTAATGTAACAATATCCCCTCATACCAATATTTTTTTACCCACAAGAAGCTCAAAATTTTGTTTAATTATGGAGCTCCCTAGTTGTATAGCGTCAAAAGCGCATAAAAGTGTTTAGGGAATTCAGATCACACGTTCCTTATGAATCAACAATCTCAATTGTACACAACCACTTTGATATTTACCTAAGGTGTTACTAACACATCCTTTAGAGACTCGTCATGTTCACTAAGGTTTCATCAACTATCCCAAGCCTAACTAGCGTACAATTTACCTACGATGTTAGACATAAGCCCTCAACTCCCCTTATGAAGATGCCTTGATCATCATCAACTTTGCGATACCATATCATGTTGTCCAAGCTTGTCCTCAGAGGTTCACGGTGTCTTTATGGTTCAATTTGATGGTCATGTATCCAAGCTTAGTGTCATGAAGCTGCATTTTCAAGTTCCATGCAGTGTCCACTGTTCCGCAAGGACCAACCACTATATCTAGCTTTATAATCATGGATAGCTGGTTTACTTTTGCCACAGACTCATAAAAGGAGTTAGCCCAACTCCCAATAAGTGGAATACAAGAAATGGCAAAATTTTCCCATCGACCTTTAACTAATATGTGATGCCCTATGAAGGAATACGTAGAATTAACCAATAACTCACATGTCTATACACACTTACAAGTAGATACGATCTTTAAACATTAACATTAGACCCGTCACATTATTTATATAACTTGAAGGACTAAACCCGTTAGTTTCACCCAAAGTTTAAACATGAAACGTGAACGCCCCTTTATAAGAAAAGCCACCCAAATTTTCCAACTCCTTTTCTTTCTTTCCCTACCTCTTCACTGTTCACTCCACACAAGCCTTGTTGGCTTCTTATCTCACCTCCTCCCTCTCTGCCGCCGTGCACGGCGGCGTAACTATCTGAGGCAACAAAAGGGTACCAATCATGTCAAGTTTATATGGTCAAAACGTCACTTATTCACCTGCTAGAGCCCCATCTTCTCCACACATATGGGCCAACCCAGATGTAGAAAGGTTTGATCTTTTTTCATTTCAAGAAACTGAAATCTGTGTTTGTTTTGAATCTTGATGATGACCCACTTCAAAAGTTTTTATTTTTATTGTTTTGTGATGAGTTTTATGTGTTTTTGGTGGTGTTGTTATATGCTTGCAGTTCATATCTGGCAGAGCTACTTGAAGAAAAACTGAAGCTTGCACCTTTCATGAGAATTCTTCCATTTTGCACTAAGTTGTTGAATCAAGGTTCAATCTTTTTACACTATTTGGATCTAGACATGCTTATGCATAAAGATACAATCAATCTGTTCTTGGCATTTGTGAATTTGATCTTTTGTTATGAATCTTGAACTTGTATAATACATTTTTAATTTAGATGCTGATTTCAAGATCTTTTGATTGATTTTTTTAATTTTATTGATGTGTTCAATTAATCTGTTAATGTGATTGATTTGTTGCTTGTAATGGATTGTTTGTTTGTTGTGATTTCATTTGAGAGATCAAAGTTCATTATTTGTACGGTTTCGGATCTTGGAAAACACATTTTCTTGAAAATAAATTTGAATAATGTAGTGTAGATGGGTTGGAATATTTTCTACTTTGCAATTGGAAGTTACAATGTGCACTTATAAACATACTAGAAATCGCTTGATTGTTTCCTCGAAATGTAGTAAAATTATCTTGCAGATTAGTAATGTTGTTAATCTACTTCATTCACAGAGATATTCAGGGCTTCAACGGCGATCCCGAATCAAGGTTTTAATGACTTTGATAGAATGCAACGTGGTAGCCCGAGTCCTTTGCATCCTTTAGACGTTATTTCTGATATCGATGCAAATGGTTTAATCCGTTGGAATGGAAATGCGGGCTGGAGTCCTCTTCAACACGAGGTAAATATGAGTTTTCTTATGCTATAGTTTTCTTTGGTTAAATAATTAAATTTCTACAATATTTTCTCTTTTTAAGTACTGTATTATTTGTATATGAGTATGACTAGAGGTGGTAATCTTAACCGGTTTACATATGAATGTGTTGCATAGGTTAAACAGTGGAGAAGAGTGTATTTTAATGCATATGACCTTCTAAATAGCTTTTCACAAAACATTATATTGTTATTGCAATAATGTACCATATGTAATCATGTACCGATTGTTCATCAAGAGAATAAAAATTTACCCATTATTCAATACCCCGGTTTGCCGATCTTGCTCCCTATATGTAAGCGTAGTTGATTATTAACATGAATGATTAATGATTTTCAGTGAAGATACACCTGCTTTTATCCATTTTGGCCCAAGATTACATTTTTATTTCTTTTTTCTTTTTTGCAATTTTTATCCTTGTCACGATCTTTTAACGTTTCAGAAAACACAATTATAGGTCACAAAATAGGAGTGTTGAATGGATCAAAACTGATGATTTTGTATAAAGAGTCACAATGGGTCGGGTTGACTCGCTAACACTATTTAAGTTTATTTCTTTAGTTTAAAAAAGAAGTGATATATGACATATAATGTTACAAAAGCTAATATATAAATAACGATCGATCTTCTTGGAAGCTTTTAAACTGTTTGACCCGTTTCCCTTTTATTTACTTTTTTTAAACTTCACTGTTTTGATCGGTAACAAACTGGAAAAAAGTGAAAGTAGGTTGGTGTTTTACACAACTTACCTTACCAATCACATGCTTTTTGTTCATAGAGATTAGGTATGCCACAAGGATTGCCAATGGATCAATGGAATGCAGCACCAGCAAGCCCAGGTTCATTCATTACAAAGAGGATCTTGCGTTTGGATATACCCGTAAACAGCTTTCCTAATGTATGCGATACGTCTTTAAATAAAATTAATTGGAAAATATTTTTGTTCTATATCCATAATCTTGTATCAAATGGAAGAACTTATTGAGTTTCTTTTTTTGTTGAACATCATTAGTTCAACTTTGTTGGGAGGCTTTTAGGTCCTAGAGGCAATTCGTTGAAGCGGTGGAAGCCTCAACCGGATGCCGTGTCTTCATCAGAGGCCAGGGCTCCATTAAAGACCCTGAAAAGGTAAACTTACATAGAATAATACTTATTATGTAAATCCGTATTTGATACTTTGACTAAATAATAGACTCGTTTAGGCTCGTGTCTAGTCAAGCTCGATATGTGAAGCTCTCTAGATTTTATATTTTTATAACCATGCGTACAAATCACATCCTTTTAGCTAGTGGCGACAAAACGGGCCGGTTGGGTAACGTGTTAGAAATAATGGTAACTTTTTTATTTGTTGGGCTGGGTTAATGAAACATTAATTTATGTTTATTAATCTTATAAAGGTTAGGTAACAAAACATTAATATATATTTTATTTATAAAAGTTAGGTATTGAGTATGATTACAAAAACAATAGTGTTACTATAATGGTCTAATTTTGAATAAGCAACTTAGGAGGTTGTATGAAATAAAATACACTTTGGGAAACTTTTGACTCGTTTGACCCACTTGACCCGTTTCAGTTGTAAGTAGTTCTTCTGATATTAGATACTTATTTTGATTGAAACATGACTCATTCTATCCATTTTAAGTATATAATTGCCACACATATGGTTTTATGGAAGGAGATGAGAGAACTCCGAGCGTGGAAATATCCAATCATTCAAGAGTTGTGTGTTAAATATCGTATCTTTATTTTTTGTTAAAACAAGAATACTCTTAACATGGAAAGATCTGTTTTTTTTAATCAATTCTTTATAATTTCTAAAGTTGTTAATTGTGTAATTTTGTTTTCAAAATAGGAGGAGAGTTTGAGGGGTAGACCGGGCTATGAGCACCTTAATGAACCGCTTCACATTTTGATCGAGGCCGAGTTGCCTGCAACCATTGTTGACGTTCGTTTGAGACAAGCGCAAGAAATTATTGAAGAGCTGCTCAAACCAGTGGTATGTTAACATTCTTCTCCTGCATGATTATACTTGTACCTCATGCAGTCACATCTGTACAACATCTAGCATACAAGTTACTAAATTTGGCAATTCAACCCATTTAGGGGCTGTTTGGTAGCCTCTTAATGATTCCATATTTCCATTAAGAGGCTACCTCTGAATCACTAAGAGGTAAGGGTGTTCGGTTAACAAAAATAACATATCTTAATTGTTCAATTGACCTCTTTAATGATTAAGTGACAAGATGATGCTAATTGGTTAAGAGACAGATTTACCCTTGTCCTAAAAGTTTCCTTAACCCTAAAACATCAGCCACCACCCACCACCACCAACTACCACCACCACCATGACAAACACCGCAAACCATCACCACCATCCGCCACTACCAACCACCACGTCCACTACCACCAACACCACCAACCACCACTATCTGTCACCGCCAACAACCACCACCCACCACCACCCGTCACCGCCAAGCACCACCACTCACCAACAACACTGCCAACAACCATTATCACCACCGTCACCGCCAAGCACCACCACTCGCCAACAACACTGCCAACAACCACCATCACCACCTGCCAACCACCAGATACTTTAATTCAACACAAAATGGTTCAGAGGGATAAAATAGTCATTTTGCATAGTTATTCAAAGCTTTAGCTAAACAACACTTACTAGTTCAGAGCCACTTAACCGGTCAGACCTCTTACTGGTTCAACACTTACTGGTTTAGAGGCTGCCAAACAACCCCTTAGTATTCTTATAAATGGGTCAAACTAGGTCATGTTTTATCTCTTGAGGGGAAAATAGAAAAAATATCCAAAAAAACGGGTTGAAAGTGGCGTAACTGTAATTTTTTTATTTATTAAAAAATATTTAGATTATTACTGAAATAGTATGAAGTTAGACAAAAGATACCGTTTTGACCCGCTATACAACTTGCTTGACCTACTTGTTTCGCCACCTCTCAATGCTCCTGATTATTTTTTTCTCGTTTCAGGACGAGTCTCAGGATTTGTACAAAAGGCAACAATTGCGAGAGCTTGCTATGCTGAACTCCAACTTAAAAGAAGACAGCCCGCAGCCCAGAGGCAGTGTGTCACCATTCGGGTCGAGTGGCATGAAACGGGCCAAGACTGCTTGGTGACTGGCCATGTATGTTCTATTCATAATGCGCAACCCGTCAATGCATGCCCATTGTTCGTGGGCCTGAATGGGTGGATTTATACAATCTTGCTGAGACCAGTGTCGTTTTGGTGAGACGAAACAAGGAAAGAGAAAGATCTTATTATAGTTTTTTTTTTTTATGTAGCGGTTTTTGAACTGTAGTCGCGTATTGGTCTATTTCTTTTAGGAAGTAGAAACAGTTATTGGATTAATTTATTGCTGACATTAAGTGAGTTTTTGTGTTACTATACATACGGTTTTCGAGCTTCGAAACAAACTATGGTTTGAGATATTGGATCGGGTTTGGAACTAGGGTTTAGTAACATTGCTACCTTATAGATAGAACCAATGTTTTCAGAACCAGACTAATCAGGCCGGGAACATGCTACATCACGAATTCGGTTGAGTGAATTCAGGAGCTCCAGGTAGGCGATAGAGGCTTCCGGGGAATAACATGAATCGTATAAGCGTGAACCCTATAAGTTATGTGCTTCCGGTTCAAGAGTTGGGCTACTACCCTAATCAAGTTCTTCCTATCGTATAGTCTTCGCAGATCTTTCTTACATAGTACCTAATAGTTAGATTAAGCATTAGGTGCTACCTCAACTATAAAGCATCCCCTTAATCTCTTCTCTTTGTCTTCAAGCTTCAAGTTTTTACCTAGAAGCTCGGATTCGGTCCTATCATTAGAAGACGAGTATAGGAAGAGAAATGGCTGTTAATGACTCAATCCAACCTTTCATTAAAAAAATAATATCTCTTTCACCTAAACGACCCAACCTTACTCAATTTTTGACACACATTCACAAATAAGCTAGCCTAAGTTTTAATTAAATAAATGTAGATATGATTATAATTTATTGTACTAAAATATAATAATACTAAAAATATTCATTTTTATTCAAAAAGGTAAAAATATTATTTAAGAATAAGAATAAAGTGTATTTAAACCATTTATATTATATACTAAATAAATGTTTTTTTAACGAACTTCGTTTTTAATAAAATTTATACCAATATGTTCAAAAAAAACTAAGAAATAGAATGTATTTAGTTTTATTTTAAAGTTTAAACAAGACAAGTTATTTGAGTAATTATTTAATAGGGGGAGAAGTGGTTATGATAAAAATTGAAAAAGAAAATTAATTTGGTGCACCAACCAAAGCTGGCCAGTGAGCAAATTTTGGGATACTTGGGTGGCATGACCTTGGTCGTTCAAGCAATCAGGTTGCCACCTTCTTTTTCTTTTTTTATTTTGTTTATTTTAATGAAACCAATATATTTGTCATGTGGAGATCCGACTCATACTAGGTTACTAATGACAGTGGCGGATCTAGAAAATCTTCATAGGGGTAACGTTTTATAAGAAAGAGGTAACGAAATCGAAAAAAACGTCAAAAAATGTCAAAATTTTCCAAAATTACACTACCGCCAGAGCGCTGAGAGGTAGCGGAGGCTACCCTTCCCCTAAGGTAGGTCCGCCCCTGCCAATGGACACATGCCTTGTATGTATTTATTAATTCATTTACTTCATATATTATTTATTTAAATCTACATATTTTGTTAAAACTGAAAATCCACATCAAAAGATAAAACAGTTTCATGTTTTATTATAACTTAGTTTTGTGTGTATATTTTAATTTCAAAGTATTTCTGATTTTATCCATTTTTTTAAACCGGTTCAACCAGTAGACTTATAAGACAACTGGTTTGATAAACGGTGTAATTATGGAAACATTGGATATGCATAGAAGATCGAAAAGAGTTTTGAGTTGTGATCTATCAAGTTGAACTGAACTTGTTAAATGTTTTTTAGCCATTTTTTAATTCAAGTGCAATACATCATATTATTTCATAAGTTTTGACTTTTTTGTGGCCATCTTGAGTCTTGACAGTTGACACCATGTTTTCTTAGTCTAAAATCAGCATTTTCTTCGACCCATCTTATAGATATTTGAATTCTATATGTAGTTGGTTTCGATATGAAGAAATTAACGATATAATACTAACAACTTTAATAAAACAAACTGGTTGAACTAATCAAAAGTCTAACAAGATATTTTAGAAAAGGCACGATACCATGTAAACTAGTAGACTTCCCCAGCGCGTTGTAGCGTAAAGTAAGTCGGTTTGATTCGATTCATTAAGGTATCGGTACCATAATCGCACTTTGTATAGCGATCCAAAGATAAACACAAAAAAAGTCATGATATGCCCAAAAGGATATCAACACAGGTTTGGAATCGATCAAAAACTTTAAAAATGAATATTGATAAAGAATTTAAATGTACAAATATCGATACCGATGTTCGGTTAAAATCGACACGGTACTGATGTTGTTCGGACGCTATCAATTTTTTTATTAACGACACCCGCTATAGCATATGATATAAAAAGGTACTCTATACCGCTATCGAAGTCATAAAAAGGTACTCCATACCGCTAACAGAATTGATCGAACAGTATCGGCTCAATTTAACGAAACTCATATGAAATAAGCATGTCACAACAGTATATTCAAAGTTTTATAAAACATTAGACTAATATTATTAGAATAAACAAATGATAAATGACGTTAACACATAAAATATCATATCTTAGCTATAACGGAAAACAAAATAAATTAAATTATAATAACAAAATATTAAAAAAACTATATGTTACTATCATCCAAGTATGATATTATAATAAAAAAATTAAAGATTGAAAAATGCTATAATAATAGTTAAAAATAAGGTTATTTAAAAATAAAATAGTAAAGATTAAAAAAACTTATAATAATATTTAAAAATTAGGTTACTATTTGTGTGCATTTTGTATCTAATCTAATCTAAATTATAATAAAATACTTTAATTAATGTCACGTGACATTTTCTCCTTCAATCTTAAAATTTTAATTATGTTTTATTATTTATTATTAATCCTTATCTTTATTCAAATAAATAATACACATCACGTACGAAACTCACGAAGAAGTTATCTCCGATGTCTTGGGTAATTTGTATATGAGCGTCTGTCAGGTGTATTCAAAAAATGTTTTGATGAAGTTTAGTTTAAAAAAAATCATTATCATCTTTATCTATATTTATACTATATAATAAAGTAAATCTTATTTATCCCTAAATGTTTCAAATTTCAAATAAATATGATAATATATTAATATATTATATTATATTATATAATATATAGTAACAATCATAGTAACAATCCCTTTACTTTCTTTTAACTAAACTAATAATGATTTACATAAATTGATTTGATAACAAAAATCAATGTTCATTTTTTTCTAAATGAATTTAGTGAATTTCTACAAATTACTAAACATTTTAATATAATTGGTCCTCAGTTATTTTAACTAAATTGAAGATTAATATTATAGTTTACGTTATTTTAAATAAAATAATAATGATTTACATAAATTAATTTGATAACAAAAATCAATATTTATTTTTTTGTCTAAGTGAATTTAGTGAATTTCTACAAATTACTAAACATTTGAATATAACAAGTAAAATTATATAAAGCAGAATGTACAAATCGTAAGCCTTACGTCCAGTGGCGAAGCTTGAGCTTTCCGACCGGAGGGGGGTCGAAAACGTATATACCCAAAACTTTCTATACGAAAACTAGATATATAACACTAATTAGCGAAAAGTTCAGGGGTCCCCCCTCCTTTCTAAGCTGCGCCTATGCTTATGTCAAAGTACAAACAAAAGATACACACTTACAATAAAGAATAGCATGTAAAACTCTTAATGCATAGCTTACAACAACTAGAGGGGTATGGTCCCAAAAACTCTGCGCCTGCACAAGGAATCATACCCTCATAATGAACAGATCACAAGAATAACCTTGCGCATAATGCGCAACGGTGTGCCATTCTTGAAACTAGCAGGTTGCCTGACAACCTTGCGCGCAACGCGCAACGGTACTGCAACCTTGATACTGGCAGGTCACACAACAAACCTTGCACACACTGCGCAACGGCAAGTTAGACCTAGAAGCGTAGGACACTTGACCCTGCATGAATCAAACAACCTTCTAGCCGCGAAGTCCTAAAACCTTGCACAAGGCCAAGACCAACATGAGAGCAACTCATAGTCTTGAGAACAAAAGGGCTTAATCCCTACAACTCTGCACTGGCTCAAAAGCACTGATAAAGCCACGCGGAAGGAAGAAGCGCAAAGAAGCATTGACTAAATACAAGGGTACAAAGTGGCAGAGCTGTGAGCCAATAACCGCTCGACAAGTTGTGTCAGACTGCGTCGCATGAACAGTATTGCAGAGGGCAGACTGTATGCAAGGACGTACACGTGGCACCAACCAAACTAACGCCAACGACTGTCATACGATCTCCACTACAGGCTGATGACAGGTCTGACGATAGGGACAACTGCCATGACACATGGCTCCATTTACCATGCGACAAAGCGCACCTCCTGCCAAAGACCATTAATGGTCGATGCAGAGGAGACAGAATAGATATACCTGGTCGTTGGGCCCAGGCCCAAGGCCTATCAGCCCATCTCCTACACACCTATCTCCGGCTATAAAATAAGGATTACACCACAAGGTAACAAGCACATGTTTTCTAGCTCACTCACTAATTACTTACTAGTTGCTTACCTTGCAATCATAAATACTTATTCTCACGTCGGAGTGTGGTCACGGAGAAAACCCTCCCCTTTTCTCCCGAGACGAGGCTAACGACTTTGCTAGTTTTGCAGTTAGCTTGAATTGAGACCTACGGATATAAGCTGTAACTAAGATATCTACGGATGCCTCTCAGTTCAGCCTGTGTTTCTTCAATAACCATAAGCATAACAATGTTACAAATTCATAATATATAATTGGTCCTCATTTATTTTAATTAAATTGAAGATTAAATTTCAAATAAATCTAAATATTAATAAAAGAATTCATTTAGTAGCACATGACATTTTCTCCTATAATCTCTCATTTTTTTATAATTTAATGTCACATGACATCATCTCTCACAATCTCTAATTTTATTTAATAAATAGGATATTATATTTAAATAACCTAAATTTTCATCAATTGGCCGATAACACTCCCTAACTAACTAAACACTAACCCAGTTAGCTTATGTCAGCTGCCACATCATCAAAATATCACGTCAGTTGCCACATCATATGCCACGTCAGCAAAAAAGGCCACATTAGATGCCACATCAACAAAAACTAACTGGTTAAGGTTCAGTTAGTTAGGGAGTGTTATTGGCTGATAAGTTGAAAGTTAGAAGTGTTATCGGCCAACTGGTGAAAGTTTGGTTATTTAAATCCAATATCCCTTAATAAATTAATAGAATCTAATCAAACTCACCTCATTCAATTTAAATTTTTTTTATAAAAATTAATTATCTTTGTATTGTAATCCTATTCTATTATCATCAATTATAATTCATTGATTAATTTTCATTTATTTTTCTTAATATTTATCTTTTTTTCATTTAAATAAGTGTTGTATTCCTTTTAGAGATAACTGTATTATATATTATTTTCTTACTTTTAGCGTAGTAGTACACGATTAAATTTTTTATGAGTTTTCATATTTGTTTACATCTAATCAATACAAAATAAATAATATATGTTACATCGTAATAAAATTTACGTACAAGTTTTCTATACTTTTAAAAGAACAAATCTTACCCATAATACACGATTTTAAAGAATGTCACGTGTCAACATTATATCATCCCTATAAAATTGTTTCTAATCACAATTTTTTAAATCATGTTAATATCATATAATCACAATATTGTTTCTTTTAAAATCGTTGCCTTAATATCCGCTTCTAATTCAAATATATTTTAAGTTATAATGATAATGAGATTTTTGTATGAAAACTTGCTGAAAACTATTAAATTCTGTTATATTTATAATAGTAATAATAATGATACTTTTGAATTAAATTACCGAAAAATGCAGAATCTATGGATTTTTAAGTATTATTATAGACAACATGGTATATTTGAAACAAACTTTTAGTTACTATGAAGAATAATTAAACATAAACCTAAGTACGAGTTTAAATATTTTTCCATATATAACCGTATTATGTGATTTAACAATTTAATATTTTTGTTAAAAAACGTTTACTTTTATCAATATAGCTTAACAATTTAGTAATATAGCCTAACAATTTTTAAATTATACATGAGACGAGATATGTTAATTTGTATTACAAAATAAGGGAAAATAAACTTATGTGTTATAAAAATATGTTTTAAGTTACACGATAAAAAGTAATAACAAAGCTTCCTAAAGAATTAATGATTAAGCATTTTAGAAGTATGTTGGGTATCGATTACTATGAGTAAAAGATTGTAAGTCTGTGAGATGATTATCATGTACATTTACTTGTCTTATTGTGTTGTGCAAACAAATAGTTTTTATTATCCAAATCGTAAAATACACGGGAATGTAATCTAGTTAGTATATATAAATAGAATAATTGGAAAAACATTATATTATCATAAAAATAATGTAACTTAACAAACACATTAGTTTTTTTTTTGTAATAAAAGAGTAAATTTGTTGGACAAAATATGAGGACCAGGATAAATCTATGCATTGATAACTATTTCTTTGTATTACGTACATGTATTCAAAAGTCGAGTGACACTATATATATTATATAGTACAATGATATAGAAAGTCTAGAAATAAAATAAAAAAGGTGTGTGGTTTTGAAGTAATTTTAGTTTTTGGTATAATTTGAATCACCACATACATATGTGATTAGTTTAATTTGTATTTTTATATCCTAAAGTGTACATAATTATTAAGACATTAAATAATATATTTTAGAATAGTCAGAATACAATTTCGATGACCTGTCATTCAATCTTAAAAACATCTTTTAAGATGAAAAACATTCAAAACTAAAACGAGACGACTCTAATATAGAAATTAAATAACTTCATGATTTCATCTAATACTACTATTAAAACATCTTTTTAAGTTGAAAAACATTCAAAATTAAAACACGACGACTCTAATATAGAGAATCAAATAACTTCATGAATTCATTTAAGATTGACTTATCTACGAGTCATCAAAACTAGTGCCTAAAAATATATCTTTAGTGCCCTTAATACCTAAACACACATGGTTTTCGTAGACGATAGGGTCGATTAATAAGTCAAGTAGCTCTAAGGTGGGCACAACTCGTAGTTTAATAGGATATAAAGTCTATACGTCCAATATTAATTTCGGGTGTAAATAAACATTGTAGGTTGGTGTTTTTTTTATTTATTTGTAAACAAAGTAGTTGGAGCTCGACCGTAGGAAGTCAATGTTCTTCGAGGCTTCAACCTTATGTCACATTCTAACAGCCATTTTTACGTTTTGCAACGCCCAATCTAGACATAGGAAAAGCTAGAAATGGTCCAACTTTCAAGTTTCAACCGTTAACATCCCACCAATAAATACGCAACACAACTACTAATAGTGTGGTTTTTTTTTAATATATATTTTAGTTTTAAATTCAGAAAACTTGCCAAGTTACATCAAAACAGAAGGTAGCCGGGCAACAAGCTGCGCCGCCAATCCTTTCTGAATTGCAAACCCTAACCTTCCAAATACAAACCATTGCCCCCTTGGGGTTGAACAATTGCTGTAGACGACCCGTTGAATCCTCGTCAAGAAGAGGATAGCTTCTGACGCTAGGGAGCCAAAAGTATCAAAGGCAAAAGGGACAAAGATATGCTGGTTCTTTGCGCAAGCTTAGCGTGCTTATCCACTTTCTTTGATTCTGCCTTTCTTGCCGCTGTCCAACTACAACCGCTTGTCCAACTACTAATGAAAATATAAATAAAACATACTAACTTAGCCTATTCGATTTTGAACAAAGTGTATTTATCTCATGAATTATACACAAAAATATATGATAATGGAAGTGTAGGGGGAGGTTATCTTAGAATACTAAAATCTTGTTTTTTTCACTCTATTTAATTTAAATACACTGTATAAATGAGTTTTTCACACCAAAAAAATCTATTTTGATAAATTTAGATTTGTTTCTTCTTTATAAAATCACTATATCAAAAAGGTTTTAAAGATACTCGCTTTAAAACTAAAATATAACATTAACAACTGTTAGGAAAATGGAGAGAAGTCGAGGAGAGAGAGTGGCATCTATAACAAGTATTAACAACCCTCACCCCTTTTCCGTAAGCAATGGTCTTAACTATTAACAACTTGTGTTTATGTTTATTATGTTTATGTTTAGTTTCTAAACCATATGCAAGAACTTAATAAACCACCAAAATAGTTTGCATCCTAAAAATCATTGAGCAAATGAACATACCACAACTTATTATCAAAGTTATTGAAGAGTTCTAATTGATGAACCACGTATGAGATCTCTTAAAAGAAAAGCTAAAAGCAAAGAAATATATTCTTAAAAAAATACACAAATTTAAGAGAAGTAGAGAACCAGCTATAACTTGTTTAAAAGATGCAAGCCTGCAAGGCGATCAAAGGAGTACAAGACAAGGAACCACCAAATATTGTGCCTAAAGAAGATTCACATCATGTAATCGAGCCAGGATGAGCTCAACTAGGCCCAAGCTCAGCTCGTCATTTTTTTATGAAGCTCAAGCTCGCCTAGGTTGAGCCTACTTATTCGAGCTCGAGCTCGGCTCACGAAAGAAACCTAATACTCAAATCCGGCTCATCATGTTTTTATGAAGCTCAAGCTCGACTCAAGCTACTTATTTGAGCTCAAGCTCGGCTCACGAATAAAACCCCTAGCTCAAACTCGGCTCAACTTAGTTTGAGGACCAACCTCAAACGAGCTAACAGCTCAGGTCAAACTCGCTTAAACGACAAAACACACGGCTCGAGCTTGGCTCGCAATGTTATCTTTATTATCATTATATTATATGAATAAATATAATTAAAACCTTGTGTGGGCTTGTTTGGAAGCGCGTGAGCCTAACGAAGTTTTATACAAGAGCCGTTAAAGCTCGGGTCATTAGAGGTTTTAACCAAGCCAATTAAGAGTAGCTTTCGAGTATCTAGGTCTAGTTGTTGTAACCCAACTGTAACAGAAATCTAATATATAAAGTATAAACCAACTACGACAACCAATATAAAAAAGTAAGAATCCAACAAACAAAGAATAAAAATCAAGAATTTGTTCTTTCATTGATGTAGCCAAAACATAAAGATACGATACATATAGTCCCACAGTAACAAATCTCGAAAATTAACAAAACTGAAACTAAAAAACATAAGCAAATATCACAATTAAGCAACAGCAGCATCCAAGAAAGCTCTTCCAGGCTGACGGTTGGCAAGAGGTCCATGGCATCCAAGAAGCTGCAATACGTATAAAAGTATGTCACTCATCAACCATAACTATCAGGTGAACATAACAATTCAGGCTGTACATACGAACATATGCGACAAACATTTTATAATTTTGGACAAGTTCAACAACCCTAACCACGAAAATTTTGGGTGCTAAACTGGATGTGTTTGTGGGTTGGCAAGTTCAACCCTACAAGAACCCAAAAATTTTGGACAAACCCAAACCCATGTTCGCACATGAATCTAGACACAACTCAAATATTTGAGAATTGACCCAACCATGACCCGTTCAACCCATATTTTTGTTAGTAATTTTTTCAAAAATTAATACATATTGAAACTGAATATAATACACTTTGAAACTGACCGAACCCGTTTAGACTAAACCCAAACCCATGAATTTTATGTTAGGTTTGTCAGAAATCAAACCACTATGTTGAAATATATAAAGCAAAAAACTAATTGTTAACCAGATAAAGAGAAAGCTTATGTTTCCTGATATTAACCAAAAAAATACCTTGGCGTTAACACCGTCAGAAACGATGCGGTTTTCAGATTTCCATTGGATATAGTCGGTACGGCTAAACTTGGTGAATCCCCTGAAATAGCCAAAACAAAATCAGCTTCGGCAAAAAAACAATGTGTATTGCCTTATTATAAAAGCATAAGGGTAATAAAAAACTATACCACTTCCTAGACACAATAATCTTTTGACGCCCAGGGAACTTGAACTTAGCACGACGCAGGGCCTCTTGAGCATGTGGGCTGTTGGTATCCTTGCAACGAACCGAAAGAAGCACTTGACCGATGCTTACACGAGCGCAGACACCTTGTGGTTTGCCAAACGCACCCCTCATACCGGTTTGGAGCCTATCAGCCCCAGCGCACGAAAGCATCTTGTTGATACGAAGCACGTGGAAAGGATGAACCCTAACCCTCAAATGGAAAGCATCTTTTCCTGCAAACTTGGTCATGTACTTGTTGCAGGCAATACGTGCAGCTTCAAGAGCTTCACTTGAGACGTTTTCTTTCTCCCAACTGACCAAATGAACGCAGAAAGGGAACTCATCGACTCCCTTCTTCTTCATGCCGACATCATAGATCCTGATCTTTGGGTCTGGAACACCACGGCAGTAGCGGGATTTTGGGTAGGGTTTGTTCTTGATTTGGCGATAACACCTGGCAGGTCCTGAGTATTACAGATTGACAAATGGTAAATGTCAGCAAACTATAGCCACAACTTGCTAGCTGAACCACAAATAAATCATCCACACAACTAGCAAACCCATGTCCCAATCCACACACATTAATATGTACTTGTTCATTTGCATTCAATCCACATAAACTATAATTAAACAGGTTCTTTAAGAATCCTTGAGCAAACAGCTTTCATAAGAATCCTTGGATTACTAAAGGCAATTATAAAAATGAACACAAAAATCACTCATACAACTATCATACTGGTTCATTAATCCACAACATACACATGTAGAAAATCATTTGCATCAAATCCAAATAAACAAAAAATAAGCATATAAATGATCATCTAAATACGATAATAAACCATTGTTGGCTAATAAAGTAAACAGTTTCCACAAGAATCATCAAACTACTAGAACCAATTGAAAAAACAAAC
The DNA here is from genome assembly GCA_947069175.1 of Scalesia atractyloides. Taxonomy (NCBI): domain Eukaryota; kingdom Viridiplantae; phylum Streptophyta; class Magnoliopsida; order Asterales; family Asteraceae; genus Scalesia; species Scalesia atractyloides. The sequence continues at coordinate 92,977,771 of CAMTDV010000012.1, forward strand.
AATTGAATCATTCATACTAATAACAGACCCATGTCACAATCCACATAGATATTAAAATCATGTAGCAAAGCATTAAATCATTAAGCAAGCAACCTACATAACCAGTTGAATAAACAAATCATGCTAATGTCACTATTACATATCAATAAACTAGTCCAACAGTTACAAAAACAAGCAGCAAATTAAGGTCACAAACTGTCTTGAAACATAAAAAATGCAAAAAACTAGTTGATTACAAGTGCATAAATCTTAAAAGATATACAAACTCAACTAAGCATGAATGTAAAACACCTAAAAAACTGAAACTTCAACTCAAAAATTTGTAAATCAATCAAAATTATCACCAAAAGAACACACGGTGAACATTCAAACAATTCATCTCCAAAATAGATGCCAAATATCTCTAACAAAATGAACAGGACCAACAATAATTGAAAACTATCACGTCATATAAAGCATGCACATTCAAATTCATGTAACTGTATTAGATTCTAAACACAACGATACTTCAAAGATCAAGAAAACGACGAAAGATCAGGGGGCACGAAGGTCACATATCAATTTTAACATTAAAATTGAAGAGAATGAGAAGAAAGCTTACTTCTACCCATGGCTGATTTGTTATTGGATTGATGAAGCGGCTGTGTGAATAACCCTAATTAGGTTATGAAGAAATGGGGAATATATAGCAGTCAGTCTGGTGGGCTTTGTGGGCTTACGTAAGGGGTTGCGTCAGTTGCGTGTTGAATTTGGGCCGCTAATAGTGGGCTTCTAGAGACGTTATTCAATTTGGCTGACTTTTTAGTAAGATTTCTACAATGCACAAAAAAATTTATATTAATGTTTCGTAACAAACGCATTATATGTAAACGTTCTTAAAATCACACGTCTAAGAAGAAACGAAGCATATAATAGTAGATACGTTTAGCATTGACTTATGAAAACAATTAAAGGATTGAGTGTATCTCGTAACGCATTTGAAATTTTTATGGTTAGTGGAAGTAAAAGATAAAATAGTCATTTTCTAACTTTTAATATGATATAACAATTTGTAAGTTTTCAGGATGTAAACGTAGTTGGTTCCCAAAAGTAACACTTCAAGGTATTAAAATTTAAAAGCATGAAAACCATTTGCATTTTTTGGTGGTCTCGATTTTTGGCTCCTGCCTTCGGGCACGGGCGTAGCTTTCTGGGGTTAGGGTTGTACTGGATACCGCTGATATTTCTTTCAATTGCGTAAGTTTTCCGGTATTCTATCGTAAAATTATATATATATATATATATTGAGTCCGGCTTCTACCAATTATTTTGCCTAAAAATTCTCAACCCTCGTCAAAAAAATTTATACATGTTATAGTATTGGGTTATAAAAAATCGTGAAGAATAGGGCTATTTTATAGTATTGTAGTATTTGTTGTAAAACAACCTATTAGCAACTAATATACAAACTATTTAAACGCACGAACAAGGAGCATATGATTATAAAGAGAAATATAAAATGTAGAATTCTTATTCATTGAATTCAACATCATATACAAATGTCATTATATATAGATACTCACATTAGTACAATAGTAAATAAAGAGATAGGGGTTATACATGTGGAAAGTCACTACATAATGGATGCATTCATATATATGGGTTATACATGTAGAAAGTCACTACATAATGGATGCATTCATAACACTCCCCCTTGACTATTCACATGATGGAATACTATTCTTTAATACGCTTAATGATGTTGTCTCATTAAAAACATTGCTAGGAAAACCCAATGGGACAAAACATTAGCTAAGGGAAAAAGAGTGCAGCGCGTATTGTCTCCCCCTGATACTTCCGGATCAGGTACGTTGTCTCAAAAAAACCTTATGAAGAAAATCTAATTGGATAAAACTTAGTGAAGGGTAAAAAGTCTAATTTATGTAAAACTCCCCCTCAATATAATAATATAATATGTATCATTTCAAGTAACAAGTGTCAATCTTCTATGAAAGTTGTTGAAAAACTTTTTTAGTGAGTGATTTGTTGCTTGATGTGCAATCTATTAATCAACTTGATGTATGATCTTCATGTAAAACTTTAATTGCTTCCTCTTTGTTAGCTGATACCATAAGATCCACGAATGTGTTTTGTTACATTCCCTGCATTTACAAAATTAACCAAACTTGATGATGGGTTAGTATAATATGAACTCATACATTTCGTACCATAAGGTATAGAAAATATATGTTGTACCCATTACATTATTTTCTCACTGAACACGAGTTATATTCTATTAATGAATTTCATGATATATGTTCGTGTATAACTAGCAAGATATATTAATACAATTTATTTGTAAATATGGTACTTCCGAACCAAGGATTTTTTGTTTTCCCTTTTTATTTTCATTGGAGATGATAGAGCTATTTTGTATATCAACTACCTGGACATCATTAAATGTACTTAGACCATAAGCTTTGTCCGTATGAAAATGTCTACCATCTTCTAAATGTATTATAATATTGATGGTTAATTATACAAATGCCTTTTCTACATATCGAGCCATGAATTTGCAATACCATCTTTAATCTGCAAATTCTTGTTTTAATATTTGAGTTCATTTTGATCTCTTCAGAAGAGATTCAATGACATCATCAACATATACTGTAATACTTGAAAACCTCATATTGGTCTTTTAATGAAAACAAATGGACCAACTACACCATATAGTAAGTCGATTATACCATATTCAACTCGATTATTATCGTCATACAAATCTTGTAAACTTTGTAGAACATTTCTTGAGGTTATATATCAATGCTTCGGCATTTACAATCTTTACATATATAGGTATACGTGTGCACTCTTTAGGAGTTTTGTTACATTAACCTTCTCATTTAACATATTGATTTCTATATCATATGTTCAAAATTCATATTATACCATTTCTTTATTTATTGAGATATCACAATTAGCACGTACACGTTTTCCATGTATGTTTATTGATGCATAAAAAAGTTACATCATCAAGATGTTTCAATTCACATTTAGGGCACTCAATTGCCTTACGAAACTCACCAAGAGTTCTAGTTATATTCAAATATGAATCTGTATACAACGATTATATTGTTCTCCAGAATTTACTTTACATGAATTACATAATTTAAATTCTTTAGGACTTTCATGTAGTTTTCAGTTTCAAGTAATACAAAACATTCATCAGATGCATATCAATTGTCTCTTTATATTACCAGACTAATTAAATACTGGAAAGCTATTGCATCCACCACTAGATAATACGTCTCCATATAATTAATCATAGGTCTTTGCAAAATCCTTGTGACATCAATTGTTGATCCATATAAAAGACCTAATTATATTAAATATATTTTACAACTTCTTTTATAAGGACTACTAGCCCGAAAGCTTTCCTTTCAATAGAGAATTCAACTTTGACTCATTTGCGTCTTTTCATTTTGGCTAATCGTTTCTTTGTATTTATTCATAGTCATATTTAAATATTGATCCTGATCATTTCATCTTTTCAAGCGTTATATTATATACAAAAGTATAACGATGTCAATTTTATTTTGATTGCATATACTTTTAGACATGATACAATTTAATGAGATCTCTTTATTTTCAGGTACCTGAGGTTCTTCTAACCATCATGTCTAATGTCTCTTTAGGAGACTCTCTTACTATAACCTCGACTTGACAATGGAATCAACTAGTCTACCATGCTTCAGACGTGCAATAGACTCATTACAAGCATGTGGTTGTCCTTCTAGGACACTTATTTTAATTGGAGCATTAATAGTTGGTATATGTGATATAGTCACCTTTTTAAGGTAAGTGAATGTGTATAGTAATAGATTCGCTAATCTTTGTAAATGAGTTATCCTTTGAACTTCTTGTTCACACTTTTTTTGAGGATCATTGATAATTCATACCAACTCATTTCTTTTTCAACTGCTTTTTATCTCCCCCTGATGTTGGGAATGTTAATCCATTGAGATGGATATCAATTAATTGAGTCGTAAATAAATATCTCGTGAAAGGCCTTATTCATTATCATATATTCCCAACTACTTTTTAAGGTCTCATATTTGTATGTTGTGGTGGATCAATTTCAATATATACCGCACAACCAAATCTTAGAATAGGCATCTTTGGTTCCTGACAAAAAACCAGCTATAATGGGGATAAATTATTACAACATGCTTGCTTGATGTGAATTAATATTATGAGATGTAAAATTACATGTACTCATATATGAACATGTGCTTGCTCTCATGATTATTGGCTTTGCAATCAATCATAGATGTTTAATCATCGTCTTCAACAAAAGCAATTCATGTAACGACATTTGTCACATGTTGTTTAATACTTATTCCAATAACCATTAGTAAATGGGTATCAAAAACACCATATTTATCAGTAAAAATATAAAAATATGATACTATAGAGTAATGTGCTTGCTATCTTAAAAGCTAAGCCACAAGTCACGCAACATGAATCATGTTGCGAATTTGATAACCATTTAGACGATGCATTGACTTTCAGAAAATGGAATTATGTTGAGATAAACATATCTTTTAATCATTTCAAAATATTTAGGGATTCAAACCCTACTTTAGTTGGTATATGGTTAGCATCCATTGAGAACAAAAAATTTAATGTTTAAGTACCATGAAGAATCATCTGGTTCTTCGATATGTTTCACACCATCAAGGACTCGAAATAGTCTAACCAGTCAAGCCAATTTATTAAACAATCATGATCTATAAACTTCTTTGACCACACATGCTTTAGTTGCATTCGTGTTTGTCTAATACACGACAATATACACGAGAGAATAATGCACTATTAGTTTGAACATTCGTGTTATTACATGTTTCTTATATATTCACTCCCTTAGTTCGCCATTTCTTCTAGTCGATTTCATTATTACTTGTCAACTCATTATTAACATCAAAATCATTACAGTTTCCTCATGTATCATGATCACGACCTTTACAATGATCATTGTATAAGCATCACATTATTAACATGGTTGATCTCATTGTTAATATGAGCATCATAAAAATTTCCCCAGTTACCATGATCATGAACTTTACATCGATTATTATATCATCCATCACATTCACACAAACCACACAACTTTCATGGTGACATCATTACAATATCTTTTTTATGTACATAATCGCGACTCTTTCACTGATCATCATATCATCACATTCACTACACGGAATGGATTAGAACCACTTTCATACATGGTGGTCGCTTCAAACCTTATATGTTCTTTGACATTCTTACCAGTTAAAAAGCATATTTAAGGTTTGACAATGGAATTATTTTTTATTTAACTTGTATCAATTAAAAAGTTATATGACCAAATTATTAAGATTTATTGGTCCAAAATCTTACAAGCTTCCATAAATCATAATAAGTTTTAGGAAGTTCTTCGAGTGTCATTTTGTAATAAATGAATCTTGACCACAATTCAATCGTGTTTATAACTTGAAATCATAAACCATAACTTTGGTAATTTGGATGTTTACTTAAAAACTGATAGCATTAGGAACATAGTATATACATAAAGTTACATCATATAATGCATGACTTTATAACGTGTTATCAAATAAGATGAGTTATGATACAAACTTATGAAATAAGATGTTTCATCACTTTATAAAAGAAAAAGATTTGTATTAGCTTATTAAGATATATAACCAATCAGCAATCACAAACATATCTTTAACATTACAAGCTTACTACCATGTACTGATAAGTAATTACTATATATTTAGACTTAAACAAACATACTCATCAAGTTCTCATTATATTTTAATAATATATGATGGGTGTTTGCAAGTAAATAGAATTTCACATATAATATTTAACATTACATATTCAAGAATAATTCTTCTAGCTATACAAAACAACTAATTATGTGATTCCAGTGACTTAAAAATAGTATGCAAATCAGTTTGTGTGTATAAGATAACTAATAATAAGTTATATGTTGCATTAACAATCTTTCCACATATTCAACTTAGTCAAAATTGTAGGCCTTATCTCTTATCTATATATTTACTTATTTAAGTTATTAATGAAAAGATGGTCGTTTAAAATCTCGTTGGCATCATCATGAAGCTACAATTTCTTCTGGTTTTGGAAACCAATAATAATAGACCACATATGCCAGTTTGATGTGATAAACTTATTCTAGTAATTCAATACATATAAGGAATCAAATTATATTCATACTATTTTGATGATGTTAACATCCATTATCATACAAACAATTCATCTATTTAAATTTTATATATATATATATATATATATATAGGATTAGGATCATTTGTGAACAACTTCTTGAAAATGAACTCAGTGAACTAATCTTGACCATTGATTATTTTTTAGATTAAAAGGGTAAGATTGACATTAGCTCTCTCTCTTAATTAAAATCCCTTAATTTTCTCATCTATTGATTCTCTCTCTCTGTCTCTCTCTCACATTTTTAATTACTTCTCCATTATTTAAAACTCGTATAGATTCAGTTGCTAATAACGTATATGGAACTCCTAACGGAACTAGGTACTGGACACCAACTATCCCTCCGTGATTCAAACCATATATTAAACTCCTAATGGAACTAGGTCATGGACTACAAAATACACAGATGTATCAAAAGTCTGTACACATCTGTATTAACTAACAACTGCGTATCTTGCATAAACTGATAGTTAGCGAGACTGTACACATGTGTATAAACTAACAGCGGTGTATCTTGTATAAATTGATAGTTAGCAAGACTGTACACATGTGTATAAACTAACATCTGTGTATCTTGTATAAACTGATACTATCCAGACTGTACACATGTGTATACACTAACAACTGTGTATTTTGTATATACGGAAACTAGCAAGATTTTAGGAATTTTGATTATATTGTTTAATAAATGCAAGTTACAAAAGACGCAAATACCCTTCTGTCAATTAATTTAAAGGGAAGTCACAACATTATAATTACAATCTTGCCACTGTTTAAAACTCTCTAGATGGCTCAGATTAGTTCACACGATTCACTCTCAACCTAGTGTTCACTCTAGAACCCTACCCTATATATATTATCCAATCTAATAGCAAGCAAGGAATATATATACTATTAGAATACTGATAATATATAACATTGCATTGATGACTGTAGAGTTGCAAATATTAATATAAACATATATGTTATCATATAAAATGACTTATATGCATTTAATTGTTAAGTCATTAACAAAATTACACTAATGATAATCTTGCAACAAAACAAACTATTAAATGTCACTTTTTTTAATAGGTATACTATATCTTAAATATATATTAGTTTATATAATTCACATCCATTCATATTAATCAAATATTTATATTAATAAAAGCTTTTTGTATGCATTTCATTTCCTTTTCCTTTTGAAAAGACTACAAGTTGAAAAAAATGGACATGAGCATCGATAATCAAACTCTTTATTAAAACATAAAATTTGCTTTTATGTACCGACGGTCAAGTTCATAGAACTTTAAAGTTTAAAATAGGGTTTTATAGAAAAATAATTGAGATAAATTAGTGATAGACATGAAATGGTGGAGTATTAAAACCTGTGTCTGTTTCTTTTCTATTATGCTTTTAAAACCAAACGAAAGCCCTCACCGTCATCTTCTTTGTGCAGTTTCCCGATTAACAAATCCGCTCATCGGAGCTTTACAATACCCTCCAAAGTCGTTTTCACGAAATTTGAACATAAGATATATTTGAAGAGATGATTTAGTTAATACCTGACTGACGAATTAAGGGATTAAGAAACCAGTCGCTTGAATTCTATGGAACAACAGCCGTAGATCGGGAAAACTATATCTTTCCAAAATTTTGGGGCTATATCGCACCTGGTTGCAACCCACACTTGTTTCCACACCAACTTTTTTTTCATGACAGTATTATCAACTCCAAAAGCAATTCGTGCTGATAACGTGTTGTAAAACAACAACCTATTAGCAACTAGTATACCAACTATATAAACGCACGAACAAGGAGCATATGATTATAGAGAGAAACATAAACGTAGAATTCTTATTCATTGATTTCAACGTCATATACTAATACCATTACATATAGGCACTCACATTAGTACAATAGTAAATAAAGAGATAGGGGTTATACATGTGGAAAGTCAGTACATAATGGATACATTCATAGATATGGGTTGTACATATAGTAAGTCACTACATAATGGATGCATTCATAACAGTATTGAATTATAAAAAAAATATATTTGTCATTTCTCTCGTATCATCATAAATATTTTAGGTCTTTGTTTATTAAGCAACATATAGTTTTTTTATGCGTAAGAACGGTCCTTAACTGAATGAACAATAATTAAATGTTTGGAGCTATTATTGTTTGACCCTACCCACATAATCATAATCTGTTGAAGCACCATCATTCCCTCACCTACATGGCTATCACCTGCAAATCAGTCTCTTAATCGTTTAGATCAGTAAGAATACATTATTAATTATCTTTTCTTAAGTAATCACTTATCAGATACATAAAACTTTTTATATTTTGCAAATTGGATGCATTAAAAAAATAATAATATAATTCATTACAAATAATTACAATACTTGTTAAGTTCAGTTCACCATTTAAGATAAATCCAAAATACATGTATACAGATACTGTAAATACATATTTCGAAAACTATTCATCATGTTTATCGTATACCCATATATACCAACTCACTTGAAATACAACTATACAAATACAAAGTTGTGTATATTCCAGTTCATCTAGGAGCAATTGAGGGAACAGCACCACTAACAAGATCACTGCCAGAAATATCGAAAGAAACATAAGCGTTTTTCGTCGCAGAAGATGAAGATTCATTAGAAGACACATTTTCCCCCGATTTGGTAACCATGTAATCATGGGTTTGCGAATGTGTCTCAGATTCTGGCATCATGTGCCAGATGTTTTCAAGTTCCCGGACAACCTCAGCCATTGATGGTCGTTCATCAGTGTCTTCCTGACAACATTTGAGTGCTAAAGTCACAAACTTTTCCACACATTCAGATGCATAAGATCCCATTTTTGCATCAATCACTGAGAATATCATGCCTGATCGATATGCGATATTAACCTGATAAATAGATCAAACAAAGATGATATTTAGTACAGTTAAATTGTATGTTATAATGTTGCATTTGTTCGTTTAATTATAATGCATAGAACAGCTGTATCGGTATCAATGATTTCAGTATTGCATCAAGATTTCTTGATTTGACATCAAAAGACAAAAAAGTATCATTTCAAGTTTTGTTGACTTTGACCTTGAAAGTCAACTACGATAAGTTAAAGTCAATACCTCGCGAACGATGTTCTTGCCATGTGTTATGGGATGCATCCCTGTCAAGAGTTCAAGAAAAACGACACCCAAACTATAAACGTCACTTTTGTCTGTGAGTTTATGCGTTAAGAAATATTCTGGGTCTAGGTAACCCTGCAAAAAAAATGATTTGTCACTCAAACTGAACATGATATCCTTGTGGACGACAAAAGGCACACTTTGACTTTGAGGTCAAAGTCACAACCTGTCATATCCAAATTTCATTTGGGTTTTGCAACAAATTTAACGCCAATTTTATCGTTTCTGAATATTTTTTTCTACATTTAAATAATTATAAAAAAAATATAAAACTTCATGTCGGTTTAAAAGCTAAAGCTTTGCTTTTTTTGACCTTAAAATACACGGATGGTCCCTGTGGTTTGCACTTTGTAACACATTTAGTCCGCAACTAACAAATCTAAAGGTTTCGGCAAGTCCAAGTTAAGGACTAAATGCGTTACAAAGTGCAAACCACAGGGACCATCCATGTACTTTTGGCAAAAGTTGGGGACTAAATACGTTACAAAGTACAAACCATAGGGACATCTGTGTACTTTTGAAAAGCTAGGGATTAATCCAAAATTTTGATCAACCACGAGGACCATCCGTGTACTTTAAAAGCGCAAAAAACATGATGCTTACCGGAGTTCCCTTAACGACTGTTGACACATGGCCAGGGACAATTCCTTCCATGTCAGCAACTGGAGCGAGTCGTGAAAGTCCAAAATCAGCAACTTTTGCGATGAGTTTTGAGTCCAATAAGATATTTGTGGCTTTTATATCTCTATGAAATATTGGCGGATCAGCTTCGGAATGTAGGTAGTGAATGCCCTTGGATGCACCTAATGCAATTCTTAACCTCATAGCAAAACTCAACGATTCTTTATACTTTTCTGTAGCAAGGAAACATAACATGTAAGATAATCGGCTCAGATAATGTCATTTTGAGTAATCGCCTAATCGGATACTTTTGGTGTTTGAAGTAGTAATAATCAGATCACGCGTTGTTGTTTGATATTTTGGAAAATTCTAGTTCTTAAAGAAATTAATACACAAAATGACCCAAAAGGACAATTTTTGTGAAAATAGTACTAAAAATCAACTCGATCTTAGATTATAGAAGAAAAACATAAAGGAGATTAGTGACATACCAGTTAAACTTGGTAAATCAAAACTGTATTCTTGTTGTATATTATGATGCATGTATCCAAGAGTATATACAAATTACAATATTACACTCTAATCCCTCTAATATAGTATAATAGTAAAATATATCTAATAATACCTGATAAATGATCTCTGAGAGTGCCATTAGACATGAACTCATAAACCAACATCTGCATGCACAAATCCTATGATTTAGAATGATTTTTTTTATAGAATTAAGTGCTACTTACGTCCCTGTGGTTTGTCCACTTCTGCTATTTCAGACCAAATTTCAAAATTGTACCATTTTCCTCCCTGACATTCTTGAAACGTATCATTTCAGTCCAAAAAACTAACCACAATTAAAAAATACAGTTAGCTCAGGGATGAAAATGGCATTTTAGATTTTTTATGTTTTTAAACTTCTTTTATAATAATAATAATAATAATAATAATAATAATAATAATTATTATTATTATTATTATTATTATTATTTTTATATTATAAATAAAGTGTGAAGTTCTTGATTTTGACACATTAATTGCTTATAAATTTCAGGGAAATGGATAAACGAGCCTTTTGGGGGTCGGCCAACCCACCTGACTCGTTTTGACCCGCACTAAAAACTACCCATTTGATCCATCACCCGACCCACCCATTTTCGCGCCCTCTACGATCATGACGCAAGTAATTTTTACCTGCTCGCCTTCTTCATCACAGAACCCAAGCAAAGAAACTAAATTTCTATGATGCAATCTAGACAATAACTCTATTTCAGTAAGAAATTCTTTTTCACCCTGTAGTGATCCTTCCTGGGCCCGTTTAATGGCGACAACTGTCCCGTCAGTAAAGATGCCTTTGTATACTTTTCCATACCCACCCTGCCCAACTTCACTATCAACATCAAAATTATTTGTAGCACGTTTCATTTCTTCGTAAGTGAAGCTTTTCACTCCTTCAATTTTAAGTGACGCCCTTGAAACTGCACAAAGACGTGGTCAACTTTAAGAAAGTTAAGTTTCCAAAACAAAATTAATAACAAGATCCACAAGTTTACTCACTGCGACGTCTTTTTGAAACTGCATAATATTTCTTCCTGTGCATTCGTAAGATATAAAGTGACGCGAGTGCAGATAATAGAACTGCACCAACGATAGCCCCGATCACAATGCCTGCAACCGCACCCTTGCTTATCCCATTAGAAGAAGAGCCGGGAGGAATAACTGCAATATAAATGAAATTAATAATAAATTAACAGGATAACACCAATCAGCCAGGCATTATTAAAAATGCCTATGATTAGGGGTGTGAATTTCTTACACGAACCTAACACGAAATTCACGGGTTTAAGTTTAGTCTAAACACGGTCGGGTCAGTTGTCTGCGAACCCATTTAGCTAAACGGATTGGGTTGGTGGTTGACCCGTTTAACCCATTTTTTATATTTTCTTACAATATGTTTTATGTCATAAATAATATTGGGTGTGTATTTTATGCCATAATTTTAACTTAAAAAGATATGATAAAAGATTTTATAATTTAAATGCAATTGTATTAAATACATTTGTGTTTTTTAGTAAACTTTTACTTTAATATATTAATTTGCGGAAAAAAAACAAAAAAAATCGGGTTGAACAGGTCGTGTTCGGGTTCGTCTAAAACTTTTGGGTTCGGGTTGGGTTAAACCCACGAACATGACCCGTTTACACCCCTAGACTTATCCCAGTCAAATTGATCAAATAAAAACTTAGCTAGAAGGAGATGGCCGAACAGGTCCAATGAGTTGGAAGTCGCCAAAAGTCTTTATCAAATGCATACATATTAAATTGTTGTATGTTAAAGTAATATTGTAACAATATTGTATGTAATTATAACTAACGCATTCATGACCTACAAAAAAGGTAATTTATTATGTTCTAAATGTTGGCAGGTAGAACAAACCCATTTTGACACGAACCAACTAACAATGGACCATTTCAACCTGTACCTGTACTGACCCGTTACCGTCACCCAACCTGCCCATCGTGTGTAAGAAAAAGAAAATTAATAAGATTTGGGTTGTAGAAAACTAACTGTCTCTGTAAGGACCCACTAATGTGAAATTAAGCAGCTCATAAGGTCCAAATATTTCACTATCTGGGATCAGCCACTGAGTAAACAAGGTTCGAATCCTAAGGACTTCACTATCATTGAATTCATTAGAACGAGGTCCCGTAAATTCCGGAAAAAGCTTCAAATACATTCGTAACCGAGGACCCTTTTCCCATTCATAATTAAGATCCAGTTGAAACTGCTTTAAACTTAAACCAGAGGTTAAATAAACCTCAAATGAGTAGAAGTACGCCTGAAAATCGAAAAAACCAGGGCTTTTTAACCGGTAACCTATAAACAGCGGGGCAGCACAGAAGCATGGGGTAGGTGACCCCGGAGCGAATTCATAGTCAGATGGGCATGAAGCTGGACAGTTTACAGTTGAGTTTGATGGGATGCTCTGCAGATGGCTCACTAGAGCCAGTGAAGATCCACAATAATTTGATATGTTGGCAGCATTCGAGCATGCAGGGTTCCCTTGAAGGCTGAAATGCGAAAGAAAACTCTTTTCATGATAAATCTACTTTGGATGTAGATTTCAAAAGTGATTTATGTGATGTTAATAACACGAAAATCTTCTGTGGATAACAAAAAAAGATAGCAAACCTTAGGTTGACATATTGAGGGGGGATAAGGCTTCCGGAAACACCCGAAATATTATTATTTTGCATATCCCTGCAACACCAGAGAAGATGTCAGTTGAGGGAACAATTAGACACTTTTATCACTAATGATATTCCGGTGTTCAAAAACAACTTCCACTTGGATGTCCTTTGCTATATTTCCTTCTTTGCATCTTTAAATATTACCTATATGTTGATTGCCATTAGGGAGCCGAGCGGCTTGTGAGTTGTTTGAGATCGGCTCAAGAAAAAGCTCGAAACGAACCAAGCCTTATCGAGATTGAGCCTAAAATAAAGCTTGTTTATTTATCGAGCCCTGAGCTTGAGCCTGGCATGTGAAGCTCATCAAGCTCGTCGAGCCTTTTCGAGCCTTAGTGTAATATTAGTTTTTATCAATATTAATAGCATTTGCCCCTTATTTTAAAGTTGTCTAGTAAACAAGCCGAGCCGAGCTTATATAAACTTGATTACGAGCTGAGCCCAAACCTAAAAATAAGCTTGTTTGGTAAACGATCCCGAGCTTCACTTATCGAGCTCGCAAGCCTAAACGTGCCTATTATTTATATTATTTTTATATAATGTATTAACTAATAGATGATAAATGAGCCAATCCCAAGCTGAGCTCTAGCTTGAGAAACTACCAGCGAGCCGAGCTTGAGCTTTGAAAACAAAGCTCAAACCGAGCCGAGTTCGAGCTCGGGCTAGGGCTCTGGTCGGCTCGTTTGCACCCCTAATTGCCATCATTACTCCCAATTTTGATGTATTAAGTTCAAGACATTGGTCCAAATGTTGTCATTTACATAGGAAGGAGAGTATAAAATCATAAATAGAGTTCACTGAAAAAGTCATTGTATACAAATTTGAACTAGACGGTGTGAACAAGAGAGGGAGAACTTTGTTCAATTTACTTATAAATAGGTGGTTTTGGATTGTACAATACTTCAAATGGTTCAAACAAAAAGTAGACGGGTTGAAAGACTCCCAAAGTCTAACTTTAACGCGTACAACCTCCTAACTCGTTTTTAATCAAAGATAGATACTGTTATTGTCATAATATTGTTTTTGTTATCATAATTAACACATTAACTGTTTATAAAAGATAACCATAAATTTACTTCTGGTCAACCCAACCAAGCGCAGCCCATTTCGACCGGTACAAGAAATGACTTGTTTCAATTGATGCACATACGGGTGTGTATATATATATAGAGAGAGGGAGAGAGTATATGAGAGATAACAAGGGATAGATTTAAACTTCCAAGACGTACAAGGTAAGTTGATCAGTTGCATTTAAAGTCCTGTTTTGCCAAATACTGGATGGAACCGTGCCATTTAATGAATTGTTGAAAAGAGACCTGCAGGAGGAAATGATTTCAGATATTATAGATATTTATGTTATTCAATTCTTAAGTTAGAATCTTGATAAATTCCCCAAAATTCTGTAAGTTCGCCCTCTACTATGTATCGTTTAAGAAAATAAAGTTTCCGTTAAAAGGAGCAAAGGAAAGGGTAAAGAATCCTCACAATCGTTGTAGATTAGGAAGGCCTGAAAAGCTGCGAGGAATAGTTCCGGTAAGCTGATTACTTGACAGATCTCTGCTCAATATTATTACACGAAATTGTTCGATATCGTTGAGTATAATAAACCAAGAGAAAACACAATTATAATCAATATAGAGCCTGTGAAAATATCAAATGTTCTTACATTGTTGTGATATTATCGGAAAGGTTCATGTCTGGTATGGATCCATTAAGATTGTTATTACTGAGGTCTCTGAAATGTACAAGTATCGTAAATACAGATAATGTCACCGAGATGCATGGATAAAAAAGACCGACTTTTGCCACATACTACTAAAAATATCCAAATATTATTGCATACTTACATATACGCAATCTTCGGCATCCTGCTAAGATCCGGGATCGGTCCTTGCAAGGTACAATTCCTCAAACTCCTGTCAAAGTCAAAAAAAAAAAAAAACATCACAAGCTTGCAAAATTTTATTTGCCTACCCTTTAACCAAATCCAAGAGAAAACTAGGATTAAGCCAATATATATTTTTTTATGGTAAAATGGGTTCAGGTCAAAACTTGTCATTTTTTGGTATAGTCGAGAGAGACAGTTCAGTCAGGTTGACCAACTAAAACTTTTTACCAATTCTCAAAATAGAGTAAAATGCCATTTCGTCCCTGAGGTTTGGCCAGTTTTGCAACTTTCGTCTAAAGGTTTGTTTTTCCGCATCTGGATCCAAAAGGTTTAAAATCTTACCATTTACATCCGGCTCGTTAACTCCATCCATTTTTCTCTGTCAAGTCATGGGTATTTCCGTTTTTTTTTCTAACTTAAAGAGCAATTCGGTCTTTTTCACTTTATGTAAAAAGACCGAATATGCCTGAAAAAGACTGAATTGCCCTTTAAGTTAACAAAAAAGACAGAAATACCCCTGACTTAACGGAGAAAATGGATGGAGTTAACAAGCCGGATGAAAATGGCAAGATATCAAACCTTTTGGATCCAGATGCGGAAAAACAAACCTTTGGACGAAAGTTGCAAAACTGGCCAAACCTCAGTGGTGAAAATGGTATTTTACTCTCTTTTTTCATAAATAAAGAATATAAAAGAAATTTTTACAATAATAATCTAAATCTCTGAATAAATCAATTTAAGAGGTTATGTGCGTTAGAATCACACCTTAAGCCAATTTTCAACTTGTTCGACCAAGACCCCGTAAAGGTAACCCTTTATCAACCTTTTTTAAATGATACACAACTCAAAGTGACCCATTCACAGGTAAAAGGTTGAAAATGCCACCTCCGCATTTCTTTTCACCATAGCAGACTAGTATTTAGTCGCATCGGTTACGAATTGTAATACATGCTGAATGAAACTAAACTTACAACTTTAATAACTGAGACATGGTGCCATAAGAGGGAGGTATAGTTCCATCGAAGTGGTTGTTGTCAAGTTGACTGCCAATGAAATGAACGATATAAGTGATCATAAAACTCATAGAACAAAATCTACTAAAGAATGAATACATACAGTATCAGAAGTTCCGGCAGTTCACTAAGCTCTGGAGGAAGCGGACCCGATAAGTTGTTATTGTCAAGCAGCCTGCAACATATGCCATTTCAGCAAATGCCAGATAAGTCAGAGTGAAGTCAACCTTTAGAAAGTCAAAGCATAAACTTACATGTGAACAAGATTTGGCAATCGAGATAGCTCAGGAGGAATTGGCCCACTAAGCGAATTATTGTTCATATGGCTACAGAAACAACAAATCCAATAAGCCATCTCGATCATTACAAAGTCAAACCGAAAATAAAACAAGAATAACGGAACATAATCCATGATTCCATACAAGTGCATTGTCTTGTTCAAATTTGCAAATGTCGTTGGTATCGGTCCAGATATGTGGTTTTGATCGATTTGTATTCGGTCCAAATTAGGGAGGTAACCGAGCTCTTCTGGCAATGGACCGGTTAACTCATTTCCATTTAACAACCTGCACGTACATAATCATAAATGGCGATATTTGACACTGGTATTGTCGTCTAGGTGGAGATAAATGTAAATGAAACTCAATAAAAATTAAAAAATCAACTTACAAAAGTGTCAAATTTGTAAGTTGACCGATTTCTCTTGGTATACTCCCGGTTATGTTGTTCCACATGACATCCCTTTAAGATAAAGATTATATGTGCATTAGCAAATATTTAAAATATAAAATAATAAATAAGAAGGCTTACAATATTTCCATATAAGCTAATTGCCCTAGGGCGGGAGATAAAGTTCCTGCAAGATTCAAATTCAGTAGCTGCCTGCAAAATTATACGCGAAATTTTTTTAGCTAAATCTTTTCATCTTAGTCGTTTGACCCGTTAAAAATAACAACATAAACCAATCGACCCATTTGAAAGTAAACGGGTTGAAATTGCCAGATGTACTTACAGTTCTCGGACATGAAGAAAATCATCATCTCGGGTTGTGTTGAAGCACAAGACCCCGGTCCAATTTGCTACACACGGATCTCCACGTCTCCAAGTACTGAGACTGTTTTGTGGATCAATAAAGCTTTCCCTAATAAGCTGCAGTGCTGTCACTGCAGATTAACAGACAAAATTATCATTAGTATTGTTATCAATCTAGTACCGAAAAAATAAAATTTTACGGCTAGGTAAAGAAACTATGGCATCTTTGAACAAGAACTCTTCCATTTAATCATATCAAAGATCATAAAAACTTACCTTCTGTAGGATGAGTTGACTGACAATCAACAGCAACAAGCAACAAACACATGGCACAGACCACTCTAAACCATAAAAACCTTAATTCTGACATCTGTAACATCTGTAAAATGTTGTGTGGACACCAATATCCAAATTGGCTTAAAGCATGTACTTTCTTATCCCAAATAAGACTGCAATTAAATCCCAAAAGTTAAATAAGATCCTCTTCAAATAAACCAACTCCAAACAAGAGTTCAACAATCCAAAATTCAAAGCCAGAAAATTTACCACTTCAAAGAGGCATATTATCAAACAGCTTGCGTGCACACAATTTTAAACCAGATTAAAAAGCCAAGAAACATTCTACTTGCACAGTGTTCACATGGGTAAGCGTGTAATTATCCATTGACGATTAAGAGGGTGGTTGAGGGTGATGTGTGATTGGGCAACAATCGTTGAATGTTCTTCAGTAAACTTTTGATGATGGGGTATGAATGAGTAAAAAATGAAAAGCTTTGAACTGGTAAGCGTTTGTAAGCTGTTGCAGATGACGTTGGTGACGATTGCGGGTTTTGAAAATTGAAATTTGATTTATAAATTGGGGAAAGCTGTGTCAGAAATCACTGGTGGTTCGTATGGTTTTCGCCAACATTGACTTTTTGTGTTCCGTTGACTCCGTTGTTTATACGGTGTCCATGAAATGATGATGTGAAGAAAGGCGGCTATGTTCAGGTGTAATTCGCACACTCCTACATTTGGTCGATAAAGGTCTCACACGTGGACCAATTGTGTTTCTTAGTTGGTTCCAAATATAGCCCATGTTATATTTCTTTTTGTATGGTGAAAGAAAAAAAAATTATATATACATAAAATATATATAACATGGTCTAAAACAAGTTTGGGCTTTCGACATGGTGAACCACAACCAAGGTTTTGAAAACCAGTTCAAATCGGTCGGTTGAACTGGTTAAACCGGATGCCGGAAGGCTGTCCGACACGAATCACACCGGTAAACTAAGGGAACGGCAAAAAAGTTGTACCGCCGGTAAATTGAGTTATATCATTTAAAACGGTTTACTCGTACGGGAACAAGGTTAAAATTTGAACTTTTAATCTTTTCTGGACCCAAAAAGGTGACGATTTACCTTCCTAGTAACACCTAGTGCACGCAATCCACGTCGATCAAACTTCATCCGCAATCCACATCGATCATTGGTTATTTTTTGATTATGGGTTAAATTTTGGAATATTTTTATTATGAAATGATGGAGTTTTGGATTATATTTTGAGTTGGAATTGTATTTTATGAATTGATGGGTTAATTAGAGGACCCGGTTGAGCAGCCTAGTACAACCCGGTTGAACCATTTATTTATGAGCCTAACCCAGTATGATTTAAAAACCGATTTTTAAAACATTCACCACAACTTTTATTTAATTATTTCAAATTTGATTTGAAGAAATATATGAACATAAAAAATTAGTGGAAATCTAGTGAATACGTAAAAGTTTACAACGATAATATATATTGAAAAATTCTTGAAAACATTACACGAACTCTTTTAGAGATTGGCCGAGAAATAACCATGTGAAGAAATTCAACATAGTCATGTGATTAACTATTGAAAACTGTGGATATGTTTCATATGGCTATGTAGATAATTTGCACATAATCGTGTGTCATATGACACTACGCGGATGGTCCACTATCATAATCGAAAAACTTACATAGTAATAGGGTTAATTACGTGGATGGTCTATGGGATTTGTCCGGAATGCAACTTTGATCCTTAGAATTTTGAAAATTGGGCAGACGTTCCTAATGGGTATGCATTTTATACAACTGAGGGTCACTGACTTGGATAGCCGTTAAATTTCCAATTGACTCATAACTTGTGTTATTGGTTGTTGATTAAGGATGTGCATATACTAGATACATGTTAGTTAACACTTAATGATTCACCAAAGTAAAAAGGATTACAAAGCATAGAAGATTACTAAGTACAATGATCAAAGAATATAATATGAAGAATCAAGTCTACAAAGTTCAAGTCTTTAAGCATGGAATATCAATTACAAGATGCAAGGATCAAAGCTTAATACATTAAAGTAAATTGATTGGGGGTTAGAGAAATACGTAAACATATATTAATAACAAGTTTAACAAATGAGATTTCTCTAATCGCATTAAGTAAAGGCTAAGTCCCAAAGAAATTGATTTAGTTGGAAACTAATTAGATTGACTTTGAAAATTCAAAAACAGGAAGAGTATGGTTAGAATCTTTTCATTTGTGAGATAGCATTATAGTGGTAGATAAAATCTTACTAACCATCACCATCTCACAAAAGTAGAACATTTTGCATGATGAAGATTAAATGGTTGCTTCCAAGACTTTGAAAATCAGAGATATGGGTGTGAAAAAGTGTTGAAATGAAGATCTAAAAGTTACACAATGTTAAAATGCCTAGAGGCTAGCAAATAGCTTTTCTAGGCGATCAACGGTCGATGGGTCGACCGTAGACAAGATAGCTTGCTTGTTCTTAGGTTTTGAGCTTATGCCTTCAAATAGAACCTTTATCCAACTTTTTTCACTCACCCTTTTACTCAAAAGACTTCTAAATACACATCTGATAATCATCTATCTACTTCTCTTGAGATTTACACAGTCGATCAAAGAGAGATTAAAGATCAAAAGCAAAAAGAAGAAGTAGTGCTTCAACATAAGCAATTATATTCTTGTATTTATGAATAATTGTGACATATTTGTGAAAGGTCTTACCTTTGTTGGTGATCGTTGTAAAAACTATATTGACATAGTGTTGCAAGGGGATTCACTATCTTAACATAATGAATGTTTGAAGAAATGTAAAGACGTGGTATCTCTGTGAAATTTCATTTCAACCCTTGTATATGCACTTAAGATAATGCACTCACAGTTAATTAACAAAATTAGGGTTTTGATTACACATAAAAAATAACGTTAAAAGAGGGGGATGGTTAATCATGCATCATGTGGTAGCGTTGATGCGAAGACAAGGGTACATGCCTAATCAACTGTCTCATTTTGAGTGTGATTGCCTTATGTCCAAGGCTTGATGCAAAACTACTATCGAGCAGGGGGATCTCACTAGAAGCAGCCTCTCTATTCATACGGTACTCATACGGGTAGAGGTAAGGCTGTCTACATTAGGGATGAGCTCGGTACCCGTTCTGGTACCGAAAAACAGGGAAAAGTGGTACTGGTACTTACCGGTGTTTTACCCGTAAAACCGTAGCCGGTACCGGAAAATGGGAACTGGTACCGGTACCGAATATACCCAGTATGGTTCGGTACCGGTACCCGGTACCAAATGCTCATCCCTATGATGATGATGATGATGATGATAGATGATGATTAAACTAAAAAAATACAAAGAAAGTGAATCAAGTTACATAAAATCTACAAATAATTAGCTAGTGAGCAAGTTGCAGGCAATTGTTACTTGACATTACTAATAACGTGCATGAAAACGACTAATAATCATATTGTACTAATGTAACATTATCATAACATTTCTTGGTATTTTCAAGTTCCCACTTATGACAAAGGATGTGGTTGGTAAAACGTGAAGCGTTCACAAAATAAAGGAACCAATTAGTAAAATGATGGAATGAAGATGTATTTCGATGAGGAGGTGATGGACTTACCAAAGACGATCAATGTGACCGGGATTATAAATCTTTAAAATAAGATTAAGTTACAGCTTTTAACAGTCAACGTGAAAAAAAATTTGTGATGCCTTATTTTAGAGGACATGACTAATAGGTCATACATCTAAACGACTAGTTTTTAAGAAGATATGTCGTATATCTAAACGACTAACGACTAGTTTTTAAGAAGATACGTCGTACATCTAAACGATTAGTTTTTAAAAAGATATGTCGTATATCTAAACGACTAGCACTAGTTTTTAGAAGATATGTCGTATATCTAAACGACTAGACTATTTAAAGATTCGATATCAAGAATATTAAGATTAAATCTTTAGTTGCAATGTATGATGTGAAACTAGGGAAGTCCCACATAAAATAATCCAGAACACATTTAAAAAAATAGAACCCCACTAGTTGCAGTATGGATACTCAAGTAGATTTTAAATACGAGGATACATTAAAATCATTAGTTGCAACCAGTGATACCCAATTAGGGAAATCCTTCATAAAAGACAATGCTTTGATAAAATACAAAAATGATATTTTTGTTAATGAAATATGATACGATTAATATACGAAATGTAGAAGTGAATGAGAAATTATTATTGCTTTTTAAAATGAAAATTTTCATCTTGTCAAACACGTATTTTCTTTCCAGAATCCATATATATATATATATATATATGATTAGGTTCATATGAGAACTAGTAGGCTAATCGAGAAACTTGAGAAGTATTCTGAATTACACATTTTCCCTAAACAAAAAATGCAAAAAAAATGAAAAAAAAAACGCAAAACTTTTTTGTTGGAAAAATCGCAGCCTTTTCTATTAGGGTTTTTTAGGGATTTATACACATGTGTATATTGTTAATCCTTTAACTATACATATGTGTATATTGTCAATCTTTTAAATATACATATGTGTATATAAATGTTTAAAATTGAAAAATAAGTGTTGTAAATTTATGATTGAGGTGAATGATTTAGTTTTAACTTTAAGATTTAGCATTAGTATTTAGGGTTTAGCATTATTATTTAGAGTTTAGCTTTAGGGTTTAGCATTTTTGGTTTAGCTTTAGCTTTAGGGTTTAGCATTAGGATTTAGTTTTAGCTTTAGGGTTATCATTAGGGATTAGCATTATGGTTTAGCTTTAGGTTTAGCATTAGGATTTAGTTTTTAGGGTTTAACATTAGGGGTTAGTTTTAGTGCTAAGTATTGGTCTTTAGGGTTTAGCTTTAGAATCTAGCATTAGTATTTAGGGTTTAGCTTTAGGTTTATAGGGTTATTGTTTAGCTTTAGCTTTAGGGTTTAGCATTATGGTTTAGATTTAGGGTTCAATATTAGGGTTTAGCATTATGATTTAGCTTTAGGGTTTAGTTTTTAGGTCTTAGCATAAGGTTTAGCTGTAGTGTTTAGAGATATTGGTTATTGTTCAATAAGCCATCTCAATGCCGTTGTAATGAGCTCAATCAACATTCGTTTGACCCAATTTCTACACTTCTTTAGATTAAGAATACAGATTTTCCATAAAACACATGTATAGTTTAAAGTTTGACAAATATATATATAATATATATATATATATATATATATATGTATAGTTAAAAGATTAACAATATACACATGTGTATAAAACCCTAAAAAAACTAACTAGAAAAAGCTGTGATTTTTCCAAAAAAAAATGCATTTTTTCATTTTTTTACATTTTTACTTAGGGAAAATGTGTGGTTTAGAATGTTTCTTAAGTTTCTCAAATATGGTGCTTTTTCTCTTAGGATCCCTACCATATATATATAAATATATATATATATATATAATATACGCGATAGCGATGTGAATACAACCAAAAATACCTAAGAAAAATAAAAAAACACACAAAAATAAATTTTTAAAACAAAAAAAAGCTAAATACACATGTGCAACGGTACTGTTGTTCATTCTTTTTTATGACGAAATTAGCATTTTTATATAAAAAAATAAGTTGAACAAAAAGTACCGTTGCACATGTGCATCGGTACTGTTGTTCAATTATTTTATTTCTTTAAGTCATGAAATTTAGTTATTTTTAATAAAAATATAAAAAAAACGTTTTAGCGTTTAGTTGTGGGGTTTAGCTTTATGATTATGATTTTTTAGGTTTTTGGAGGGTGAGAGGGGGTGTTAGGTTTTTTTTAGGTTTTTAAAGTGTGTGGGGGTTAGGTTTTTTTGGGGAGGTATAATTTTTTATGAGGGTATTTAGGTTTTGGGTGGTGGAGGGTGTCACACCTGACCCGCAGCGGAAATGGTAGTGGGGCATGATTGGGTTTTCATCAAAACTCATGACATTTACTATAATAAAGTTTATATTTATTAATCCAAATTAAAAGGAGAAAATTCCAACAACACATAAACCATACAAGCACAAAATATTCTAAACCCAACATTCCTAAACTCTTTATTTTTTTCTTCTAAGGCCAATTCCTATGTGTTCCTTGCTTCAACCTGTCCACCCGTATCATGTGTAAAATAGAGATTTTGGTCAACAAAAGTTGGCGAGTGAATCTGTTTTAAACATTAGAAAGAAATGTTATGTTGATTAATTTAATAAAAATGTGCATAAACTGAATATGAGCAAACGTATATGTGAACAATCCACAAACCACATAAACATCTAGCAATATACACATGAGCATGATAAATGATGAACTGTGAGATCAAGGCTCAATCAACGGAGCCGATCTAATTAGGTGCGCGATGCTCTATCCGTCTATACAGGGAACTGATGGGCCTAATGTGAATTCTTAACTGAAATGAGAAAATAGAACCATAAATAACAATAAACCAAACATCACATAGCACGTTAGTTCATATAATGGTAGTAGCACAAGTGTTTGAATAAAAGATATAAATAAACGACACATGATACACCCCAAAACATGAATAAAAAGGGGAATTTTGTAAGAATTCACTCACAGTGGGTGCGTTTCTTGAGTTGATAACGAACGCGCACGATCATAGATTCCAATCGACGAGAAAACTAACCTAAATATTCATGTAATAATTCGGTAAATATATTTTTTTTATTTGCAATTAATATTTTTATTTAATGACTTTTACTAGACTTTTAAGTCTATTTTTATAGTATTTATTACCAATTTTATGTTTAAAAGTCTATTTTTATATATATTTTTAGGGGTTTTTGGAGAAAAATAAAGAAAAGTTTTATTAAAAATTTTTTTGCCCTTACAGCGGGTCGAACCGGTCTGATTTAAGGATTTTTGGCAGGTGTGGGACTCGAACCGGGTCTGCTTGTTTATTTTTGCACACAGTCCACCACTAGACTGTGTGTCTAACCCGGTTTTTTACCGATTTAATTATACTAATATACTAACACAACTTCATCTTCTTTATGTTAAAACCCATTGATCAGAACCCGACTGTTTAATCATAAAGTTGTTTTGAATTCGATGATTAATTACCTCATTTAACAAAATCACATAAAATAAAAAGGATTAAAGGGATGGTTTGTACCGAAATGAAAGTGGCCTGACTTCTCCGGCGATACTTCCGGCGACAACACAAAAATTCCGGCGAAGAGAATTTCCGATATGGGTTCTTGACAGCAGAAGTTTGCAAAGAGATTTGCGAGAATGTGTGTGCTCTAAAAGGGTTCAAGCAATCACTATTTATAGAGAAATGCTATAGCTTGATTTATGTTTCGATTTCATAGGTTTCGGTCAAGATTTGATTACCGTAATGATTGAGTAATTGATTGGAATGTTATTAACTCACTGATTGTTTCAAACATACGATTGAAAGAAAAATGGTTTCACAGATTAAACTTGTAAACGGAAACATAATTTGATGATTTTCTTTGAGGGTTCCTGCCATTACTGGGCGGGTGTTTTGAAACCTGATTCCAGAAGTTATTTTAATATAAAAGGCGTTTGGTTTGGAGATTCAACAGATGTGTGTGTGGTGTAGTGGTGTGTTGGGTGTTTGATTTGGGTGGAGACCGAGTTCGATCCCGCGGTCCACACCCTTTTTTGTTTTATTATTTATTTATTTATTTTATTGTGAATTAGTTATTACTATTATTATTATTTTAAACTTTATTATTTTTATTTATTATTTAATATAACGAACTTTAAATGCTTATCATAAGTGCTAACGAAACATCTTAAGTATACTTGAATTACAAACGGAGCGGGTTTTTAGAACCCGTTTTTCGTCAGATTTACAGAGGGGTGGATTTATTTTGTTGTGTGTTCACATTGATTCTCACAATAAGAGTAGTTGTCAAATGAACCCTAACCTATATGTATATAGGTTTTTTGGGGTATGGGATGTGGGGGTTAGGTTTTTTTGAGGAAGTATATATATATTTAGGGGTGGGGGTGTTTAGGTTTTTAGGTTATGGTGGGGTAGGGGTGGGTGTTTAGGTTTTGGGTGGTGGTGGGTGGTTTATTTTGTTTGTTTGTTCACATTAGTTCTCCCAATAAGAGTTGTTATCAAATGAACCCTACCATATATATATATATATATATATATATATATATATATATATAAAGGTATTTACAATAGTAGAGGTTTTTATAATTGTAGTGTAATTACACATAATTACTCCACTAGAGTAAATTCATGAAATTTTTTTATCTTTTGCAACAAAACATCATACTTAAATAGGGATGAGCTCAGTACCATCCTGAAAATCGGGAAATATGGATACTGGTACCGAAAAAGTTCGGTACGGTACCGGTACTTGTGTATAAAATTCGGTAAAATACCTGTAGCGAACCAAAAATACGGACACGAAAACGCCAAAAAGTGGGTACCGAGTTGATACCAAAAATTTTCAGTATGGGAAACTTTGTGTCGGTACCAAGTCCCAAAGGCTCATATTATGCTTAAGTGTGCATGGGTCGGTTTTGTTCGGTTTTTACCATTAACTATAACCGCTAACTTCGGTATGGTTAATCGGTTATTAAGTTGGTTATGGTTCAGTTTCGTTTATTAACCAAAAAATTTAAGTAAAACTAACTTTGAAATAAAGTTAAAAAAATAATGAGCTAATGGGCTGACAAAATAAGAATGAAACCCACCATTTAGACTTAGATTTAGCCTTTTTATAAGACAACCAAGACTATAATTTTTGGTTAACCACATCATTCTTCATCAAAATAAGGGCATCTACATCAATATTACTTTTTTACTAACCTACTTATCTTAGTAAAAAACCTCTACATGGTTATTGTAAAACATAAATCTATTATATCGAATTATGATGTGCGTGAATTATATATATTTTTATAAATGAATTTTCCTTCACACAAATTTAGTTTTAAAATGATTTTCACCCAAGAACTAAACTACACACACAAAAGGGTAAGTGTACTTGTCTGGTGGTAATATAGTTTATTAGCAAGAACCGGATATCAATCCGTGGATGCGATGTCTCGATACTAAACTTTTGTTACTTTAAAGCCTTTTCAATTAACGAGTTGATTTTTATTTCAAATTTATCATTCAAAAATAACAAACTACTAACTAATCTAAGAAAGAACAATATCTAAAAAAGGTTGTCTAAACTAAGTGTCCATAAACGAACATGTGATAACAAAGGGAAAAGACTAGTGGTGATGCAACTCTAAAATCAACCAAGTCCCCAAACAAGGCTTTCTAGTTTTATAAATCTTAGGAAAACTAAAATGAAATAACATTTTAATAACAAAAAATTTATTCTTTTAAGTTCACTTGCTAAGTAATGTTAATCTTTAATGATCAGTTATTTGTTTGTCAAAACTCCTAACTCTACAAGTTTGGGAAAATTACTATAAACAACATACTAATCACCCTAACTTGGTTTTAAGTAAGTGACATCTTCATCATGTTCTTGATATGAACCACAAGCATGGTCATGCTAAACAACAATCTTGGCCTAAATCATCATACCAACATAAACATAAACTATAGAAATCATATAAACATTCTTTTGATCTTTTCAAATCTAAATGCAAGAATCCATACACAGTCAAATCACCATTCTAATCATGTTAGCAATTACCATCCTAGTTTCATGATATGAATCATACTTACAAGTTAACAAGATTCAATAATCATAATCTTTATATGAGCTTTCCAACGCAACATGTAAATACTTATGAATAAACATTCAAGAACAAAGACTTTAAACATGAACATGAACTCCAAGAACCCGATTAAACATCACTATTAACATTAACAAAAACAGTCACCACATCTACTTCCAAGTTATCACATATTCATAAGCTTTAACAAAGTTTAAGCAACACAAATTTTTATCCCATAAGTCTCATAACTACCAAATCAAGTGCAAGAAAGCTTAAATTGTTCATAAGTAACAAGTAAGCTAACCAATGTTTAAAGACAATATTAAATGGTAAATGAGTGGATCTTCAAGTGATTTAGTCTTCTTCAAGGCTCCTTCTTGGATCCAACAAGCTTCCAAGACCAGATTCTTGAGAGAAAACTTCACAAAATGACCAACTCCCCTTCAAATGAGCCTGAGACTCGTATTTAAACTGCTGGGCGTTTAGCACGACCATGCCACCTTTTGGCACGGTCGTGCGTGGTAAATGTCAGATGCGCTTTTTGTCTGTCGTCTTGTTTGCTACCACTTTCGGAAAAATCCCACTCAAACTTCCCCGAGGTGGCATGACCATGCCAACAGATGGCACGATCGTACGTATCGATGACGTATCTGACGATGACTGTTGCGATCTTGGGAATGAACTGATCAGAGGTGACTTGGGTTACGCACAGTCGTGTTGGGGGATGACGCGGTTGTGCCAGTCTTGGATTTTCCAGGTTTGCGCTGACAGTTGAGAGTGCCGGTTGTCGATGGCTTGGGACGGTCGTGCGGTATCTGACAGTTTGCTTGAAAATTACATTTTTGCTCCATTTTGCTCCAAAAGCCTCCGTTTCAACACTAGGCCGAAGCTCGAACCTGTATTTTCACAAACAACTCAAATGAGTACCAAAATCAATGAAAATACAACGAGTTCTCGCATAAACGAGTTATGTTTGAAGTTTTAAAGATGTATAAATTCTTATACGTCAAATTACAAAGTTAACGTTACAAGTTCGGTTCGGTTTCTATTATATCGGTTAACCAAAGCTTCATAAACATAACTATGAATTATGTTGGTTGTCGGTTAAAATCGGTTTAGTTATGGTTTGGTTATCGGTTATGGCGGTTATTTGCTCACCCTAAATATATTTACTTCTCATATTTAGCATGTTAAGACCAATTCGTAAACTTATCTTTACTCATCTTTTAGAGAAAAATGCCCGGATAGTCCCTGTGGTTAACTCTACTTTCACCTATAGTCCCTCCACTTCTAAAATTATAGCTATAGTCCCTAACTTTTGCACACTCGTTCTCGGATGGTTCCTACTGTGGATGGAGGTTAGTTTTTGATGTTAAATATGTTTGAAATGACTAAAATGCCATTTTTATTAAAAAACAAAATTAAAACATTAAATCAAAAATAAATAATATATATAATTAAGGTGGGGCCCAGTTTTTTTAAATAATAATTCAGATCAAAGTCAACCCACATAACCACAACCACCTGCACCCCTTCATCTTCTCCATTACCATCCCGTTTCACCGAAATTTCCATTTTGGCCGGAACTTCTCTAGATCCATCTTCTCCCAAGGCCTTAAAACACAACAATCATTCACCTGAAACGACACCACTTCATTCCGTCAACCCCCACGCTATTCCAACGACAAAAGTTGTATTCCGGTATCCCACATCTGAGAACCTCCGGCAACCCGCCACCACCACCCAAACCCACCACCATTCAAAACAACTCAACATGTCGAACCACCCCACCAACACTCACCACCGCCTCCACAACACTGGTTCCACCATCAACCTTCGCTCATCACCGCACACCTCTTGCTATGATTTAAAAGAAAATAGTAGAAGAAGATTGAATTTACTGTTTTCTTTTGAAAGATAGAAGAATATGGCGGCTGACAAAGTTTTCTAGGGTTTGAAAGAGTTTTATGGTGGTGGGGGTTTGGTGATTTTTGGTGCAGACAAGGAGGAAAAGGAGAGAAAAAGGGAGATAGGGGGTGGAGGTGGCCCCATTTTTTTTAATACAAGACATATTAGTAATTTCACAAACCACTTAACACTAAAACTAACCTCAATCTACGTTAGCGACTATTCGAGAACGACTGTGTAAAAGTTGAGGACTGTAGCTGTAATTTTAAGAGTGTAGGGACTAAAGGTGAAAATGGAGTAAACCAAAAGAATTATCCAGGCATTTTTCTCCATCTTTTATATATATTTTAAGATTTTTTTATAAGAAACTTCATAAAAACTATGAGCTCAAGAAACATTATAGTTTATCATGCGTTACTATGAACTCAAAAGACATTATAGTTTATCATGTGTGCGTATCATAGGTGTCTTTCAGTCCA
This sequence comes from Scalesia atractyloides, assembly GCA_947069175.1. NCBI lineage: Eukaryota > Viridiplantae > Streptophyta > Magnoliopsida > Asterales > Asteraceae > Scalesia > Scalesia atractyloides. The sequence goes on from CAMTDV010000012.1 coordinate 93,007,428, forward strand.
GTCCTCTTGTACATGATGAGTTAAAAGACTTGCATATAGAGAAAAAACACTTTACCCAAAACAAGCAAACATTTCAGATGTTTGAATAGTAAAGGGGGATTCCATTGCCACACCGGCGATTCTATCTACACACTTTGACTAGTCTAATAGGGATCGTATAGGCTTGTATGATCCGTATTGGTTAAGATTTTAGACATGGCAGACTGTCAACGATTGTCTGGTAACTGGGCTTATACAGATTGTATAGGGCTATATGTTCTGTTTTGAAGAGCTAATTTTTTATATTGAATTTTGGTGTTTTGGGTGTCGTTTGTTGGTACTTATTTTTGATTATTTGTTGTTTTTATGTGTTTTATAAGTTTTATTGTATTTTTATTGTGACGTATCGTATTATAGTGTATCGTGACGTATCGTATCACATTTATAAGTTGTATTGTATTTTATCGTGACGTGTCATATCGTATATATATTTTGTATTTTATTTATCGCAACGTGTCATATCATATTATACATTATACATAACCAACCATTGTAAGAATCCGGGAAAACAGACCCTCCTAAAACAACAGTGTGATAAGTATTTCATAAACAAAACAAGTTAATGAATACTATACCACACTGGTTTCCCAAATAAACGTGCTCGTGTTGTCGGACAACTCGCAAAAAAACGTAATTGAGGTTGAACCAAGACATGGTGGAAACGATTAAGGAAAGAACGAGAGAAGAGAAGAAGAATTTATATTTCTTTCGTCTCTATCGTCGTATATAAAGGCAGAAAGTTGAACTCGTTTTTCACAAACCAATATGGGTCGTATAATCCTATACCATCCGTATAAGGCTGGCGTTATATTCTCATTCATCACTTTCTATCGCTGGTGAGTGACAAAACTAACCCCGTTCTTGATACAGGTAATATAGCCCAATACGACTCATTTAGGGTTTGCACGTGATCCCTTTCTGTCATGAGCATATGACAACCTCGTACAATACATGTCATGTTGGCCTGTACGACTCGTATAAGTAAAGCATGTGAAGACATTGTTAGATTGAGACTGACCTTAGGAATTGATTTATGCATAATACGGGCCGTATAGGCCTATATGACCCGTATTGATGGTGTCGATTTAAGTACGGTAAATGTGTCAATAATATGTACCATATTCAGTGACGGAACCAGAACTTTAGGCTGGGAGGTCTTGCTATTTTATACATTAGCGATTATCATCGGTTGTTTTCTTCGCTAACAATTTGTATTTTTTTAATAATTCAAGTTTTTTGGACTTGTTTTAGTAAAAAAGATTTTGTTGATATTTCATGGATTTTGTAAAAAATTTTATTGATATTTCACGGTTTGATTTTTTTACACGTTTGTGAAATAGTATATAATACTAGTAATAGTCTCGTAAACAAAATAATATATATAAGTAAAAAATAAGGTTAGGATATAATAGGAAGTTTATTTGGGTAGGAATGATAGGAAGTAATCTTATCCATCTATTTAGTAATTAAGGGTTAAGATTAAATAAGTGAAATTAATCAAGGGTTAAGATTAAATGAATGAAATTGAACCAAAAAGAGGAGATGCGTGGGTTTGTGTAAGGGCATTCTAGTCAATCCAAAGCAATAGTTTCTCTCCCCTCCAATTTCTCTTGTTTTTTAGACGTTAATAACTCTTGCATACGAAATTATTTTTTTATAAAAATTGCACCATAAAAACGAGTGTTTTTATCTTTAAAACGAGCACACTATTGCTATACTTTTGAAAAAAAAAGTTTTCGATAACTCAGATGCGTAAAACACAATGGACAAAAAACACAAAAAAAAAAGATTTTTTTCTTAAATGCAATTGCCAAAAAAACACAAATAAATGTCTTGTTTCTAAAACGCAATAGAAAAAAAACACAAAAGATATGTGTTATTCCTAAAACGCAATGGCTGAAAAACACTAAGAAATGTTCTTTATGTAAACGCAATGGACTAATAAGACAAAGAAATGTCTTTTCTAAAACGCAATGGGCCTAAAACAAAAAAGAAATGTCTTATTTCTAAAACGTAATGGCCAGAAAACACAAAGATATGTCTTTTTTCTAAAATGCAATGGTCAGAAAACACAAAAAATGTCTTTTTTTCTAAAACGTAATTGACTAAAAACAAAAAGAATGTGTTTGTTATAAAACGCAATTGACTAAAAACGCAAAAAATGTGTTTTTACCTAAAACGCAATGGACTAAAAACACATAAAATGGTTTTACCTGAAACACAATGGATTAAAAACACAGTAAATTTGTTGTTTCTAAAACGCAATGGACTGAATATACAAAATTTTTTTTCATTCATTTGTAAAACGCAATGACTCAATTCAAAAACCCAGATTGTAAAAATGCAATTTAAAATTTTCTTACATAGATCGAAGCACGATTTCTTCAATGATTGACAAAATTTGAATGCTAAAACACTTATCAGCGATCGAATCGAATTATTCGCTTCAAAATCACGGGAAAAAAATGAGATATTGTATGAAATTAAACTTGGTTTCTTAAAAAAAATTGAAGAACACCTTGATTGGGTGTTTGAATAGTTGATTGACAACGGAAATCACACTATAATGTAGTGATTATTGAGATAAAAAGTGAAGAAAAGGTTAGAATGGTGGGTTTTGAAGTTACGGGGAAATAAGTTGGGAGAAGATTGAATAAAACTGACAAAAATACTCTTCCTATTTATTATTAAATTTTGCCACATATCATAACTGTATTGCTTCCTATCATTTCTAGAAAACTAAACTTCTATCTGATTCTCTCTTAACAATTAGCATAAAATAACAAACTAATTAAAAAACATCAAATTTAAATTTGAATCACTCTTGTGCATTGACTATTGGGTATTCGGGTGATTTCTTTTAAGACAATAATACTTCTCTTTCCAAGGTGCTGTCATTTTTATTTTAATTTTAGTGTTCTTTCTTCCTCAGTCTTGCTTCACAAGAACCAGAGCTCGCCGGAAAATTGTTAAAATTATACACTCATTTTTCTTTTTCGTTTTCCCACATCTAAAAGACAGATAGAAGGGTCAAAATGTAAAGAACTTTCTCTTTTTAGTACCACTGATAAACACCAAACTTCGCCAGCCGACGGGTCAATTGACCCCCTGACCCCCTCTAGTTCCGCCGATGACCATATTAAGGCTAATTAAGGGTGTAAGGGATGCATGCCTAATGAGATTAGGCAAACTTTCTCCCCATGCAATCGTATTGTGCCATATTATTTCCCCTCGTGTTGTGAGATGTTATGGTGGTGATATGGAGTTCTTTTTGTGGTGGTGGAATTTGCAGACAAGAAGGAAAATACGAAAAGGGAGAAGAAGTAGGGGTGGGGTGGATAGTGGCCCTCACATATATGTCTTTAATATTTTAATAGTAAGGATACTTTTGTAATTTTACATCTATTTAACATCATAAACTAACCCTCATTCGTGTCAGAGACTATCATAGAACGAAATTGAAAAGTCGAGGACTATAGTTATAATTTTAAAAAGTTAGAGACTACAGGTGAAAACAGAGCAAACCAGATTCAGAACATTTTTCTCTAAATATATCTAATAAAAATATAGCATTTTGAAAACAAACCATATACGACCTCACAATGGAGTTTTTTCTCAAAAGGATGTTGGTGGAAAAATTATTTACCAAAATAGATGATTTGAAAAATAATTTCTAAAATAGGTGTTTTGCAATGACTTTTTTCTCAAATTGGTGAGGTGGAAAAAATATTTACCAAATGGTGATTTTAAAAAATATTTATTAAAATGAGTGTTTTTTTTCTTATTTCTTTATTATTAACTAAACTGTTGTATTTTTTTTTCAAGTTAACCAATATGTTTTTAATTTATTTTTCTCCAAAACAAATTACTCGTTATATTTTATTTACTTTTTTAACCAACCAAATATAATTTTTTTTCTTAACGCTTTTTCTTTTATTTCTTTTACATTTATATAAGCTAAATAATTCTAATATAAAGTTTACTCCTAGAGTTTTAGATATGTAAACAATCACTAAAGTAGCACCTTCATTTTATTTATTTAACTTTAACCGAACAAATAATCGAACACAAATATGGTTTTCTTTTTCGTAAACAAGACATGTATTCATGTTTACATTAACTGAATGAAATAAATGTTGTTTGTGACCATTAAAAACTAAGTTGATAATAAAAATAATAATACAGTATCAAGTTGGCCAATAAAATTACGAACCAATCAATCTATCCAAATATTTTGCCCACTGATTGTTAATAAAATTTATGTAATTATAGGAAACACTATATTATGGGTTTTCATTTGAATCGGTAATAAACTACACAGACAGTAGTAATATGAAAAATTACCCTTAAAAATATTATATTATAATAGTAAATGAGAGGTATTAGCATTTAAAAATTAAATGAATTCAACGATTTCAATTTATTTTAACGTGGGTTTCATTATATAAAAAATATAATAATTAATAAGTTAGTTAAAGATCTATATAATGAGATCGAAGAAATGAATATAAATGTGATATGTTGATTAAATAAAAACAGAAGAATTAAAATCGATTAGTTAAAAATAAAGAAATATAGAAAAACACTTTGGTAATTATTTTTTAAATCACCCTTTTAATAAATATTTTTTCCACCACACTCCTTTTAAGAAAAAACTCCCTCACAATGTTCATTTATTATATTTCACCTATCAATATTGATGTACTTTTTCGTCTATTAAGATGGAGATGTTTGTGGACCACAACTAATGAGATATTTTAATAAGTTAGCCACTTATTTTCCAAGAGCAAAAATCAAAGGGGAAAAGTATATATTTACAAAACCTCAATTACTTCAAAGGTTAATGGTATCAAGTACAACTTTCATTAAGTTCTGAGTTTGATTTTGTAATAGGTGGTTTTTTTTTTTCTCCTAAATTGGTGTACAAGCATTATTATTGTCTATTAGAAATGGATATAATCCGTGGTTTCAGCTGATGACACGATGATATCCATTAGTCCGTCAGCGATCCAAAATTTGCTGTTAAAAGAATACTATAGGTGCCCAAGAGCATGTGTCATGTTTTAGATGCTTAGATTTAGGATTGTTTCATGACATCGGAAACATAGTAGACTTTCTCAAAATAAAAAAGTTATCACAACTATATAAGGAAAGAAGGATGAATATCAAATTGGTCAAATCTTTTGCAAACTTTAGATATAATAAATTACCTGACGCGTGGAGTTATGAAAAAAAAATGTCAAAAATCTTATCAACACGAAACTACAAAAGTAGAAATTTATACCATTGTATCTATATTATTGGAAAGAAGGATTCATAGTGAGCTTTTGTTAACATACACTTGGTGCTTAGTAGAGCTTCACATACTCACCTTTTGTAAAATATATTTGGCATTTTAAAAAATCTAAAAAATAAAAAAAATTCTATTGATACATAACATACAACTCTAAAATATAGTAAGTTGATCTTTTTAACCATTATGTATTTATTTATTGAACGACTAATCTATTCCCTTACACCAATAATATTAAATTATACCTCTTGCCCATGTTTGAATTTGCAACTTCCCTTTTAAGAGACATGTGCCTCTACCAAGTGGACTACTCCATATTGGCTATCCTCTCATCTTATTACACTTTAATTCCTCATTTTAACAAAATTCTGATTAAATAATTATTAGTTACACTTTATCCTTTTATAAAAAACTAACTACTCTTGCGATCTTTAAACAATCATAACTTTTTCGTATGTCAATAATTTTATTAAAAAGTACACCATAAAAAGGATCATTTTGTTCTCTTTAATTTAAGTACAGTATTACTATAGCCATTTAAAATAAAAAACTCTGATATGTTACATGATTAATAGTGTCTAGGGTGTGCATTAACTGGGTCGTTAACCAAAATTGAACCGAAAACAGATGATACTAAACCCAGATCAACAAAACACTGAATTAACTAATAACCGATTAACCAAAAACTGATCAATTAAAAATCAATTATTGGTTTTTATTGTACCATCGTTTAACCAAAATTAATTAGACCGAACCGAACCATTCATGTTTTCAAATATTTCTAGCTTTTATACCTTAAGCCCATGTCTATCATAACCGAACCGAACCATTTCATGTATTTATACTTTAATTTCATGTATTTCTGAGCAAAAGACGGATGGCTTCGATCTTGCCTTCAATTGAGAATAATAACTGAACCAACCAAACTATGCACATCCTATATATTACTACAAAGACTTAGTACTCTTAGTTAAGGTTATATTATATTATTTTAACTAAACGAGTATAATATTTATCCATATATATTACTACCAAGATATTTTACACTTATTTAAGGTTAAATCATATTATTTTCATTAAATGTGTATAATATTTGTTCTATTTAGTTGTCATATATTTATCCAGGTTTGATTTCAAATTTTAACAAAAAGTTCAAAAAATATTAGCCCATGCTAAAGATTTTGAAAATAACTGAAAAATGGAACCAAATGACCACTAATAACAGAACCAAATGGTTTTAAAATCCCCTTTACCACAATTTTGGTCTTGATGACGGTGGATACTCAAAACCTAACAAACAAAAAAATTTGTATTTCCTACCGTATCGCGCGGCACCTTACTGGGTATATATATATATATATATATATATATGTGTGTGTGTGTGTGTGTGTGTGTGTGTGTGTGTGTGTGAATTATACAGAAAAATCTCATTCTAGAAACCTTAATGTAACACCCCGAAACTTACTTATTGTGATTAGTATCGAATATGTACCAAATGATAATTAGTAAAAGCGTATAACCAGAGAAATTTAACCTAGTTAATTAAATAATTAAAAATTTAATTGAACCTCAATTAATAATCCCTTTCAAATAAAACCCCAAACTTGAGGGACCAAAAAGGAAAAATCTAGAATCTTGGGTTCAGTTATAGAAATAAACACAACAGACGCTAGGTGTGTGTGTGTCGATCAGTAGCAAAGAAGGGGGGGGGGGGACCAGTGTTAACCTAATCCTCAAAATCTCTAAAATAGGAAGGCTCAAATGTATAAATCTTGTGCATGAATTGAAATTTATGACCACCCAAGTTAGGAGATCAAGAGGTATGTTGAATTTTTGTGTTACATGAAGTAGGGAATGTAGATGAACACCATAACTTGTAATTTTTGAATGGATTGTAGAAATCATGGTGAAATTGATAGTGAGTACATGTTTAGAGACTAACCTTGTTATGACTTTGTGATACATCTATGATGAACCAAGTGTTTGGGTTAATAACCTTGTGAATGTAAGTGGGTTTTAGTGAAAGCCAGGAAGACATGAATTATGATGGGCAATTCATGCATTTGAAGTATAACAAACTAAAATTTGATGTTAATTAGATCACAATTGTGCTCATTGATTTGATAAAATGAAAATATATATGGTTGAGTGATATTTAATTAAGTTACTAGAAGTAGCATAAAATCCTTGTCTATAAGGTGTTTGATGAAATGGCAAAGCCAATGAGGATTATTAAAAAAATATATAATGTATCATGTGATTGAAATATTGACAAGATTGCGTGTCATATGATGTACTAAGAGTTCTAAATGTAAATCGGATTGAACTCTATAGGCAATTTGGGTGAAATATCAAGTGGCCAAGTGGGATGGACACGCGCTTGAAGGGGAAACTATAAGGTGCGTGGCTTTATTGCTTCGTAGTGTTACGTTAGATAATTTTGACTATTGATGTGTGTCGAATGAGAAAATAACAAATAATGATACGTTTGGTTAGTTCATAAATGATGGATTTCACACGGGTAACCAAACGGGTCAAAATAACAAATAACGATAAGTTTGGTTAGTTCATAAGTGATGGATGTCACACGAACAAACCAAACGGGTCAAAAGCGTAAGCCAAGTGATGGAAACGCGGATTATAATAGATGAACCCAAGAGATGGGTTAAAGCTTAGAGGATGCAAATTCCTCATAGTAAATAAAAGTAGAATTTAAGTTTGGTTAAAGTTAACCAAGCGAGTCAAATAGTGCGTATGCAAACTGTGTAACGGGAGCTTAAAATGCAAGTTTAATAGATTGCAAGGGATTAACCCTTACTATAAGATAATGGAAATATGACTCAAGTGTCGTTTTCAAAGGATTGTAGAAATTATGGTGAAATTGATAGTGAGTACATGTTTAGAGACTAACCTTATTATGAATTTGTGATACAACTATGATGAACCAAGTGTTTGGGTTAATAATCTTGTGAATGTAAGTGGGTTTTAGTGAAAGTCAGGAAGATATGAATTATGATGGGCAATTCATGCATTTGATGTGTAACAAACTAAAATTTGATGTTAATTAGATCACAATTGTGCTCATTGATTTGATAAAATGAAAATATATATGGTTGAGTGATGTTTAATTAAGTTACTAGAAGTAGCATAAAATCCTTGTCTATAAGGTGTTTGATGAAATGCCAAAGCCAGTGAGGATTATTAAAAAAAATATAATGTATCATGTGATTGAAATCTTGACAAGATTGCGTGTCATATAATGTATTAAGAGTTCTAAATGTAAATCGGATTGAACTCTATAGGCAATTTGGGTGAAACATCAAGTGGCCAAGCCGGGATGGACACGCGCTTGAAGGGGAAACTATAAGGTACGTGGCTTTATTGCTTCATAGTGTTACGTTATATAATTTTGACTACTGATGTATGTTGAATGAGAAAATAACAAATAATGATAAGTTTCGTTAGTTCATAAGTGATGGATTTCACACGGGTAACCAAACGGGTCAAAATAACAAATAACGATAAGTTTGGTTAGTTCATAAGTAATGGATGTCACACGAACAAAACAAACGGGTCAAAAGCGTAAGCCAAGTGATGGAAACGCGGATTATAATATATGAACCCAAGAGATGGGTTAAAGCTTAGAGGATGCAAATTCCTCATAGTAAATAAAAGTAGAATTTACGTTTGGTTAAAGTTAACCAAGCGAGTCAAATAGTGTGTACGCAAACCGTGTAATGGGAGCTTAAAATGTAAGTTTAATAAGCCCAGGGAAAGGGTAAGATTGCAAGGGATTAACCCTTACTATAAGATAATGGAAATATACTCAAGTGCCTAAATAGGTGAAAGGAGTCAAAAAATTTAACAAATATTTTATTGAATCGTGAATGTAAATATAAGAATTACGAATATGGATCAAGGATTAAGAGTTAGAAATGTGGATAATTAATTTACGATCATTTAGAAACGAGTTTCAAGCGAACCTGTTATGTAACGAAAAAGTTATGTAACTTTTTGTATAAAAGGGACAAAACGAGAAAAACTGCAGCAAAGGGTGTCGTAACCTACCGTCTCTAACCGTAGGTTATGGTAGGCGGCTTCTGCCGTTTTCAAAGGAGGGCACCGTAAGCTACGGTGGTCCAACCGTAGCTTACAGCGAGCATTCTAGAAATTTTTCTTCTTGTTGTTTTGGGTATAAAGGTTCAACCAAATAGGCTCTATGATCCTCATATATAATGTTTATGATTAATTTTGATATTTAGGTGTTTTTTATGGTGGAACGGGTGATGACAAGCTACCTGAAGAACCGAACACAAATGAAATTTTAGCTTCTGCGTGTAATTTAATCTTTATGTAAATCCCAAACATCGTTAACTCTTTGAAATGTTTTTTAAAACACTTATGAAGTTTTAAATAACTTCGACTTTTGTATATGCTTAGATTTTTGCAATATGGATATAATTATATTAATGCGAACTAGTATAAATTACTTTATATACAATAAGTATGGGTCTTACACTTAAGAAACCCAATTGTGTGGTCACAAAACATGGCATGTGTTACATTTTTAGGCAGTCGCATTTTTCTGACTATCATGAGAGAGAGGAGAGAGAATGTGTTACATCTTTCGGCTTTACATTTTTTAAACTTCACAGTATACATTTTTATGGGTTTTAATAGCGATTTTTTTATTTATAGAACTTCACATGTTACAGTTTTAATTTTTTTCAAACTTTACGAAGTTTTTTAGTTTGCAGTGTACGTAACAATATGTTTCTTTTTCTATAGAAAATTTTGTGTAACAATTACAGACAATTACACTTTTGTGTCAGACAAGGAGAGAGAAAGCTTTACACTTTTTGTAAGACTATTATAAATTCTGGAAAAACACTTTTTTGTATTTGATTGAATCTATACAATAGATTAAATGGATGGATGGTGCAGATGAGGATTCTTTGGTTTTCTTATCTCACCAAGGTTTTCATTTTATCATTCACCTACATATGTATAGTAAATATTCATTAACAATGACATTTTTCCTACAAAGTGTAAGAAGTCTATCTAGGCATTGTGTTTTAAATTTTAGATATATTGCTTTATATTGCTTTGGTATGATGTAATATAGAACAACACTCAACGTAACAATTTAAAACATAATGAAATGTATATTAAACATAAAATCTTAAACAACAAGCAAAGAACTAATAAGTTGTTTTAAATTTATGCCTAGAATATATATGATCGTATACAAGGGATGTAAACTAAAATTCACTAATAACAAAAAAGGAAAAATCGTGTTATCAGAGTTACATGGTAGAGTGTAAAATCATTTAAATAGTAACTAAAACTCATTAAATGACAACCGAGTAAAATACATGGATGTAAATAAAAATTCATTAAATAACAAAAGACACTAGAAGACGAAAAAAATACAATTTTATCGTATTCTATACATAGAGAGAATGTAAAACAAAATTCACCACATGGCAGCAAAACAAAAGAATTACTATTTCTAACTATCTTTTAAATTAATATTTATAAATAATAAATTAAATATTCTCTCTCTCATTATATATATAATATGTGCATCCCATGTCTTATTTTCTTATATTTAGTTATTATTTATTATTATTATTATTGATACATTCTTGTATTATTTATCTTAATTTATATATATATATATATATATATATATATATATACCAGTTGAATAAAAGAAATATTAAATATTAATAATAAAATTTAGGAATTATAAAACGATACACATGATTGAAATTAAGAAATAGAATATAACAAGGTAACATAAAAGAAGCGAGAAAAATAATCTTGTGCTTAGATACACCTGCACATCCAGATACTTATTTATTAGAAAATAAACATGTTCATGCCTATTTAAATCCGTTCCTTAGTATGATAAAGAACATAGGCAAACACAGACAACACTTAGAAAATAAACTTGTTCATGCCCGTTTATATTCATTCCTTAGTATGATAAAAGCATATGCAAAAACCAGAAAAAAAAATAAAAATAGAAACGAACTAACATAGATTAAAAGAGGAATTCAATCAATTTTTTTCTATCCTAAACATCAATATCTAAAACCTAATCAGTAAACATCAATATCCAAGAGCATCAATATCCAAGAATAAACAAGTTGATGATTTAAAAGATAAGTCAAACTAACGTTATTATCCAATAGGTTAAGAAAATACTAGTTAGACCAAGAATAAACTACACTTTTAACAAACATAAAATTAATTAATTTAATGCTTATTAAATAGTTATCACTCATTTTAACTCATTTTCTTTTTAAACTTTCAATATGAATCAAATACGAGTGGAAATAATGTAATCAACTTTAAAAGTTACTTAAATTGTAAGAAATATTTATATAAAAATATGTATATTTTAGATCATATCAGTTCCTTATATTTTTAGTGGTATATAGTTCAGTTTGCTTCATAAAAAAGTAGAACGATGCTTGGTTGAAAGTTGTTATAATAGAAAACAAACAACGTCATTACTGTTATCTTGTTTAGTTTTAAATATTATGTGTCGCAAAAGGAATTTAGAGTTATTGAAGATAGTTTAGTTTTGAAACGTGTTTGTGACATTGTTTAGAACACCATATGGCCTTAAGTTGTAATGACATTAATGTCATTTTATATATTTGATGATTAATAAAAATTTAGGGGTGTTTATAAAATATTTAGGTTGATTGAACTATAATATTTTTGTAAAAGTATTATTTTCATATTTTTGTAAAATTATTTTCAAATAATTCTGTAATAGTAGTCTTTAATTTCATATTTCTAATAAAACATTTGAACTAGGGTGTGTGGTTTTTGGAATTAGACTTGTATAATACACATTTTTATATGTTTTATTTTCACAAATATAATACTATTATTCAATGCTTAATTAATATTTCATTATGTAGAATAAGGTGTTGTTTGTTTTTTAAGAAATAAAATGTTTGCAGTATGCGGATCACATTTGTAAAAGAGAAGGTAGACCAAATCTCTGCAGTCTGCAAGAAGAAGGTCGTTTGTTTTTTATAACGAACGTAGATTTCTAAAATAAATTGGTGGTGGTGTATAAACGGTGGTGGTAGGTGGTGGACGTGGACGGTGATCAGGGGCGGATCTACTACAAGAACTACGGGTTCACACGAACCCACTCGGTTTCAAATTTTTAGTAGAATTGTTAATACAAAATTTGGTATGAACCCATAAAAAACCTCTGGGATGAACCCATTAGCTAAATTTATGGATGCTGGAGTGGTTAAGTTATGTAGTTCCATGCTTGAGGTCACGGGTTTGACTCCTCCAAAGGTTAAAACTGTTTTAATTTTTTTTAGTGAACCCACTGAAAAAAATTCCTGGATCCGCCACTGACGGTGATGGTGGATGATGGTGGGGTTTAACCTTCTACAAGCATTAGAAGTGGTTAGGCCAAGTCTGTACCTAAAAGAGCTTGCGCAGACGTTTTTTTTTTCAAACTCATAAATTGTATCAAAGATGCAATATTGAATTGATGAACAATGATCCAGCAAGTCCATAACAGAAACAGGAAACGTTGGTGTGGCCCAGTGTAGATACTTGGATATTGGCCCATTTTTAGGTCACATTATTGGTTCAAAAATATGAACCCAGATAATCTTGTGTTGATGAAATAATAAAATTAGTGAGTAAATAACTATCGTGTATCATTGCTAAATGTTGTTAGTTTATTATAACATAACTATCTTGTATGGTTTATTTAGATGCATTTTTATAAAATGACAAGACCTACTATGTACTTTTACTTGCAATGATGGCAAATAAATAAATAAATAAATAAAATAAATCCTTGTATTTGATAGGGAACCGATATATAAATCATGTGGTAATTGGATGGCTAGATGTTGGAAATGGAGAATATGGATCATGAGATCCAATTCGAAATCTGAGAAAAACCAAATAACTCGAAGTGAGAGGTTTCTGTAAGATTGAAAAATCCCCGTTGAGGGTGAAGAGAAACAGTTGCAAACATCTGAAGTTGTAGGTTATGAGAAGAGTGAGATACACGATAATGAAATGTCAATAAATGTGAGAATACCAAAGGAGCATCAACCTAATAAAAACAATATAATTGGATCTCAGTTATAGAAAGTAAAAGGGAAAAATTTGTATTAAAAACATCACAAAGTTTGTAATGATGAAAAAATTATAAAAGAGAGTTGATATGACATTGTTAATTGTACGGATTTCATGTTATTCTTTACCATATTATTAAGAAGCGAAATCACATGTGAGTGTTTATATCCTTGTCTTTTTTCACACACTTGGCCTTAAAATTATTTTGTTATTTTTTATCTTCAACATAAACTTTCTATTATCGGTTCCTACAACTTGAATATTATAGTTACAGACAATTTATAATATTTTAGATACACACTTATCTTACATTAATCGCATTAGTAGTTTATTTCTTTCTTTATCTTTATCTCGTATCACTCGGTTAATCCACATAGAGTTTATGCCTAAACATGTCGAAAAGTATTCAACGGGAAGTTTGTTTATAACTGTGAGATGACAATTTTTGGTTTGTTTGATAATGTACTGTAATTCACCCTCCTCTTTATTTATCTATTTATTTATTTAAGCAGTTTACATATGTCTGGGTTTGTTCTTCCGAGTATGTAGCAAAATCTAGCCTTTACTTATTATCGTAAGGACAAATGTACAGTGTTTTTTTGTCGTGGTTCATCGCCATTTGAGATGATCAATATTTAGACTTATACTCGCCATTTGATAATAAAATTTTCTTAACCTATTGGATAATAATGCTAATTTTCTAGTTAGTATTTTCTTAACCTATTGGATAATAATGCTAATTTGACTTTCTTTTAAATCAACAACTTGTGCGATTTCAAAGACAATAATACCATTATTTTATTTTGATTAAATGAATTCTTAAAGCCTATTAATTTCAATATGACAAATTTAATTAGTATGAGTTTTTGTAATTACAGGTAACAAAAACAGAAGCATGTCATGAGGGTTTTGAGAATTAATGTGAAAGGCTTTGGATGAAAATTAATTAAAAGCGATATGAAAATCACATGGGATCCTTGAAAACATCCATACATATTCAAAAGCCTTGTGTCACGATTTTCCAGCAACCTTTAATGGGCTGAAAAGTGTTATGGTCCAATAAAAACTCACATGGCAAATCCTAACTGGACTATCTAATTAATTTCCATTTAACTCACATACATATGGGCCTGATATACAGCAGGCGAAGGGGATTAGTGGTGTGAAAAAACCCGAACCCGGATTCGGACCCCAAAAAAATCCAGAATCAGGTATTATAAAACCCGGGTTCTTTAATGCCCGAATCAGAACCTACCCGTAGGGTAGGGACCAGGTATGCTTAGCTGATCTAAACCGAACCCGGAACCGGGTTTTTTATACCTGATTTATACCCGATTATTCGAAGGACCCGGTTTTCAAATACCCGGAACCAGTTTTTATAAATACCAGAAACCGGGTTTTACAAATACCCGGTTTTATCAAGGCACGGTTTTATAATTACAAATAACAGCGAGTAAAATTATTCTTTCTTGAGGAAGGATTACATGGGGCCTGGACGTAATATGTTTTTATTACAGTTTTGAATCTAAATTTACAAATTTATCATGATTATGTTGAATACCCGGTCGGGTTTTTTTCCCAAACCAATGCATACCCGAACCCTACCCGATCATACCCGAACCCGAAAATAGGGTATTATAATACCCAGGTTTTAGAAAACCCGACACGGACCCTACCCGAACCCGGGTATAGGGTATACATTTTTGGTATAAAACCCGAACGTGGCCCGGGTTTTCAAAAATCCGATTTTGTAAAACTTGATCCTACCCGAACCAGTTCCATACCCGGAACCGGTTTTTAAAATAACCCGATTTGTGCACCACTAAAAGGGATTGATATATCTACGTTGATAACCTACTGTTGAGATATACACACATAATACAACACATACATCATATAGAATGATCCCATACACAACCAAATACGATTTGGAAGAGGAAAAATTATTGGTTCAAGGTTGAAGTTTACGGATCAAGAATCGGGTCAGGGTTCGCAACGAGTTATTGTGATTTTTATTTATTTATATTATTATTCCAACTCATGAACATGATTTATTATCATTTGAGATCTGTTTCTTTTTCTTGACTATGGTTGTTGACTAGAAATCTGTATACTACCTAGACTAGGTTGAATGGATTACTAAAGTTTGGATTTTTATTATGGATGTTTAGTTATTTTATGGATTATTTATCAAAGTAGTCGACTTGATTATCAGTTTGATGTATATGCGTGCTTAGTTTTGTTTAATTGTCATTTATTGCTTCGTATGAGTCTTGGTGGATGTCTTTCACATAATAGATTCATGCTAGATTATGATATTGTTTTATAACCTTTTTGGTTAATTGGCCAATACACCTTAAAAGCGATAATTGATAGTTAGATAAGTTTTAGTGCTCTACTAATCTCAATAACTGTGAGGTGCGAAATTATTGTTAGGTCGAAGTCAATAAATTGCTAGGTAGGGTCTTCGTGAGGAGTCTGAATTAGTTTCCCTATTGACCGTTTTCTAACAAATTGAGAACCCAAGTTTATCCTAGGTTTATAGCCTGTGGGAGTAAATCGAACTAGGATACTTTCGTAAACCACTTATATAGCCTGTGAGGGACTCTAGACCAACATGTGTCCACAACAGCCTTTAGAGCTCCATAAGTGTCTTCCTGAGAAGAGTCGAGGGTCTTGTTCGGTGTCTCGACAGGTTTAGCATTAAAAGATCCTGGTTCCATAATAATTAACATCCTAATAAATCGTTACTAGTACAATCCAGGATTCCAGTCTAGATAGTCTTTCCATCATCTGAGTAAACCGAAGTTAGTTCGTGTCCAATTAATTTAGTTAATTAATTTAACTAAATCACATTTTTAGGATATTTAGAAACACCCCCACATCAAATATAAAAACAGTTAGTGTCATGTCAGTGTCAGTCTAAGTCTATAGAGTCCAGTTAACGTAGTTAAATAGAGTCATGTGGGTTCGATTTTCGGACTTACTTAGCTTTACTAGAGTCGATCGGTTCACTTGCCGGTTAGTAGTTTATGTCACACCCCGACCCGCAGCGGAAAAGGTGATCGGGGCATGATTGGGTTATCATCAAAGCTCATGACATTTATTATAACGTTTCATATTCATTAATACAATTTTAAAGGGAATTATACAATCATTATTACATAATGTCCTAACATCAATCTAGGCTTCTTTGTTTTCTTCTAAGGCATTCCCTATGTTTTCCTTGCTTCATCCTGTTCACCTGTATCATGTGTAAAAATGGTTTTTTTATCAACAAAAGGTTGGCGAGTGAATCCTATGAAAAACATTTGAACAAGTTTATTTAATTGATTATAAAATAAAGTGCACAACCACACATGAGTAAAAATAGATGTAAACTTATTCACCAATAAATCAATATTAAATAATGCACACATGAACAATAATGGATCGTTTTGAGGCACGCGTTGCTCAACTCGTCTCTCACGGGGAACTGATGGGCCTAATGAATGATTTGCATATAAACTGACCAAATGAAATACATAACTACAAGCAATTTATACAATCTAAATTTAGATCACAATATGGTATGGCACAAGTTTAAATAAACGAGTTAATTTTAGTGACACATGACACACCCCAAAACGTGTAATTAAAAAGGGGAGTTGTAAGATTCACTCACAGTGGGTGCGTTCGGTTGATGATGTTGAATGCGCACGAAGTGGTTTTAACCACGAGTGAAATTAACTTAGATAATGGCATAATGGTTCGGTAAGTAAACGGATTTTATTAATCCATTTTAGTAGGATTGTTGGGTGTATTTTTGTGAGTTTAAGGCTATTTTCTAACCTTAAAATGTTATTTTTAAGTATTTTTAATTGATTTTTAAATAAAATAAATAAATAAAAATAATAAAAAAAATGTTGACTTTTTGACCGTTGACCGTTGGCTTTGACTGTTGACTGTTGACCGGTTCGTATGTGTGTATGTATGCGCTGGGTGAGGCTCGAACCCGAGACCTCCCGTACGCGTGCACGCAGCTCTACCAACTGAGCTACGTGTCTAACCCGAAATATTTCTGTTTTTAATTAAATTTATATACTAATTAGATTAATCCGAAAATCATTTATTTTTAAAAAGATTTTAATCATAACGACTCGGTGCGCTCCACAGGTCTCGAACCCGGGACCTGTGGGTTGAGTTAACACACAGTCCACCGCTGGACTGTGTGTCTAACTTGTTAAATAATCTGATTTTTATTATACTTATATACAAACTTCATTATTTCATTTCTGCCTTATTTAAAAAGTTTGATAATTGTCCGGATCGGTGCAGTAGTCCAGACTCGAACTCGTGACCTGTGATTAAACGTTCACACAGTCCACCACTGGACTGTGTGTCTATCTTGGTTATTATTCCGATTTTTATTAAACTTAACATTTATATGAAGTGAATCCGGTTCAGTAATAAAAAGGAACATTTTTATTAAAGCGAGTATGCGTGGGACATGTATCGAACTCGAGACGTTTGGGTGTTTTATTTGCACACAGTCCACCGCTGGACTGTGTGTCTAACCCGAGTTATATCTTGATTTAAATTAAACTTATAGACAACGGAAACTTCGTCTTCTTCGTTAATCTTAGCCAGAATCGGAAGTCCGACTGGTTCGAAGTTTTAATCAAGTTCGTTAGTGTGTTATGATTTATTACAGGTGAGATAAGTAAAAAGAATGAAAAATTAAGCGTAAGGTATACCGACTGGACTCCTCTGTTTCTCCGGCGAACTCCGTGACAGCAGATTATTCCGGCGACGTGTGTCCTGCGGCAGAGAGTCTTCAGGGAGCTTGAGATGAGTGTGGGTGGCTTCGGTATGAGCTCTGGGGGTTCAGTAAGGCTCAAAGGTGAAAAGCTCGGTTTTCCGGCGATTTGCAGGTATTTTCCGCGAGTGAATTTTCGTCGAGAAAGGGTGCGGTTTTGAGCGAAAAGGCTACCAGTGGATTGTGGGTGAATTTATAGGGAGGAATCGAGATGTATAGAGTCGGATTTCAGACTTGATTCAAAGTCATTACGTTTTCCGGCGGTTATGGCTTGCGTCGCGGGTTCAGACGTCGGTTATAACCGATGTCATAGTTAAAGTTTACGTTAAAACTGAAGAAACCGTCAAATCTTGGCGAGATAGTCGGGATTTCCGACGACTGCAAATAGACGCGTCGGTTTTGAAATTGAGATTCATTTTATGTATTAATTGTTTCCAATATTTAACAAAAAACATAAGTGGCGCAGTTGTTGGATGGTTAAGTGTTAAGGCTTTGTTTGAATCGCTGGCTGACCCGGGTTCGAAACCCGCAGCACTAATTTATTTTTATTTCATTAATTTCAATACTTTTTCAAATAAAACTTTTATAACCCAATATACTTATTAATTATGTATTGTTTTAAAAATAATTTGGGCACTAAATACGCCACTAAATTTTTAACTGATTGTTCGGTTAATAAATAGAGCGGGTTTGGTAAATCCGTTTTTTTGACGGATGTTAGAGTTTAGATAGTCTAGAGAATTATTTAGTGTCTAGATTAGGTTAACTTAGGTCATTTTAATTAAACTACTTTTAGCACATCAAGTTTTTGGCGCCGTTGTCGGGGACTCTTTGGCAACTGCGTTGATTACTTCGTTTGGACATATTTGACATCATACGTGCTAAATGTTTGTTTGAGTCGTAAGAATCTAAATATTTTGTGTTTTTTATATTTTGTTGGGTCATTTTTAGAGTCATTTTACTTGCTTTTTTGTCGGTTTTATAGTGGATGCCCCATAGATAGTCTTTTCCATTATCTGAATAAACCGAAGTTCGTTCGTGTCCAGTTAATTTAGTTAATTAATTTAACTAAATCACATTTTTAGGATATTTAGAAACACCCCCCATCAAATATTAAAACAGTTAGTATCATGTCAGTGGCAGTCTAAGTCTATAGAGTCTAGTTAACGTAGTTAAATAGAGTCATGTGGGTTTGATTTTCGGACTTACTTAGCTTTACTAGAGTCGATCGGTTCACTTGCCGGTTAGTAGTTTAGAGAGTCTAGAGTATTATTTAGTGTCTAGATTAGGTTAACTTAGGTCATTTTAATTAAACTACTTTTAGCACATCAAGTTTTTGGCACCGTTGTCGGGGACTCTTTAGCAATTGCGTTGATTAATTCGTTTGGACATATTTGACAATCATACGTGCTAAATATTTGTTTGAGTCGTAAGAGTCTAAATATTTTTAGTGTTTTTTATATTTTGTTGGGTCTTTTTTTAGTGTCATTTTACTTGCTATTTTGTCGGTTTTATAATGGATGCCCCATACGCGTTCGCAAGAACCGCCTCCGAAGCCGCCAACAGACGATCTTTCTTTCTCCTCTTCCACCCCAAAGGTAAGTAAATTTCCTTCCTCATCTTCAGCCCTTCTCACTCTACTCTCCAATCTAAACCACCAAGCTTTAACTTTACACCAAAGTCATCACCCTATAATTCCCCACCTCCCACACGTCCTCCGAGTCCGCCACTCGTCGCGCCGAACATGGCCGATCGTCTGTTGTTCACCAACAATCTACCACCGGATTCACTGGTGTGAACTCACTCATCACCCTTCCCAAAATCAATAATGAAAAATCTTGGCAGATCCCGTTCTACGTCATGACCGCTATCACCAATTCTTGCCAATTCCACGGTCGTGATGACGAGGATGCCCCCGCCCATATTAATCGTCTGACTCGCCTTTGCAGAACTTCCCAACTCGAGGGTGCTGGAAATGACGCGCGTTTCCTTCAGCTCTTCCTGTTTTCACTTGCGGGTCGAGCAACCACAGGGAGAGAGAAAGACGTGTAAGAAATTATAAAATTTCTATTTTGTAAATGGTTGGATATCTATGTTATTTACACAATTAGTCTCTGGAAAGGTAAATTGATGAAAATGCCCTCATGTTTAAGGCACTTGACCAAATTTAACAAAAATAAATTAACTTGGTTAGACGCAAAGGACATAACGTGTAAGATTTTTAAACATTAAGTGCAAAACTCATCTATGTTTAAGACAAATACACCGCTTGAAATTTGATATAAAAATAACTTGTCATTCACTCATTAATAAATTTTAGAGTTATTTACTTACAAACAAACCCTTCAACTTTGATAAATTATTCAACTAATAGCGGATTCCCAAATCACACATTTTCGTGTTAGAATATATAACTCTTTAAATACCCATTCTTGTTTGTTGCCCAAAGTATTAGTTTTTGGATTGTACCTTATTCGCAGTGTTGATTATCAACTCTTGGGCATATTTATCAAACAGGCTCTCACTTGAACAGGTGTTGACAAACTTTTCACACAGACAGTGGTGGAGGCCTACCTACATCTCACTGCTTTTAGTAAGGTATGACGCTCTATAAGCCATCAACTATTCTTTTTAGTTCAAGCAACTCTTTTCTTAACCAAGTACAATAGCCATGGTAACTTGCTAGTTATCCCTAATGTTATTGACATCTATTGAACACGAGTTTATGCTAATAAGTAGCTTTGTCCTTTTGTCGTTCTTAATCAAAGAGTTATAATGATCTTTTAACGAATTTGTCAGATCGATATCTATCTGATATTTGTTATTTACCACGATTGACATTTATAAGCAAAGAGCTTTAAATTTTTAAACAAAGACATTTTTAGTATTGTGTGAAATTGCTTCGGCGAAACTGATTATTCTAATGAGATTTTAGTTTTAGGTTAAATATATACGTGTATTATTTGGTATAAAATTGCATCTTGATGTTTTTATTTGACTGTTTCAGTATTTTGTACAACCAAAAATGTTTTCAAGGCTTCAAAACTGAAGCATATTATGGAATTTGTCATAACGAGTCTCATCAAGGGAATTTACATAATTACTAGCCGAATTTTAACACTGCATACTCAGAAGTTTTTCTCCGATCTGTCACACCCCGACCCGCAGCGGAATAAAAGTCGGGGCATGATTGGGTTATCACCAAAGCTCATGATATTTATTAAGAAGTTTCATATTTATTAAATTCAAATTAAAATTTAAATATCCAACAAAAATTTCTTACAAACACAATGAAAATCTAAATGTTTGTTCCAATGAAATAACTTGTTTATTCTTCTAGGCCATCCTAACTGTTTCTTTCCTCAACTTGATCACCTGTATCATGTGTAAAACAGAGGAAATTTTGGGTCAACAAAAATTGGCGAGTGAACCTTGATAAAACATTTAAATAATTGCTTATTATGTATATTAAAGAAAATTGTGCATAAATCACATGTGAGCAAATATATATATGTCACCAATCATAAACCACATTGAATGACTATATGACATGAATGATGATGTATCTGAGATCAAGGCTCAATCAAACGGAGCCGATCTAATGAGGCACCTGATGCTCAACCCGTATCCCATGAGGAATTGATAGGCCTAGTGAAATGAGTGCACTGAAATGATAAAATGAGTCCACATATAAACCACACTACAAGCAATACACATTTGATCACGCAATGATATAAGC
This sequence comes from Scalesia atractyloides, assembly GCA_947069175.1. Lineage (NCBI taxonomy): Eukaryota > Viridiplantae > Streptophyta > Magnoliopsida > Asterales > Asteraceae > Scalesia > Scalesia atractyloides. The sequence continues at coordinate 93,029,436 of CAMTDV010000012.1, forward strand.
ACAAGTGTTAAATAATATAAAGAAATGATATAACTAAAACGGGGAATTTGTAGAGATTCACTCACAGTGGGTGCGTATTCTTGGTTGATGATGATGCGCATGAGTTGAGAATTTGACCGACGAAAGAGTACTAACCTAAAATAACAACACGATAACTTGATAAATAAATAAGCTAACTTTTTTATTAGAACCCTTTGTTTAGATTTTTAAGTTTATTTTTGTGATTTTTATTAATATTTTAAACCCTTGTAATTTAGGTATTTTTAATAAATTTTTCTTTTAATATAACTATAGAATAAATAAATAAATAAATAAATAAATAAATAAAATAAAATAATAAATAAAAAAATTGTCAGTCTGACAGGCTGACTGTCAGGCCGGTTCGCTGGGATAATTGGCATGCGTGTATTGAGGCTCGAACCCGTGACCTCTCGGTTGCGTGCACGCACCTCTTCCAACTGAGCTACGTGTCTAATCCGAAAGAAACATGATTTTAATTATTCTTATACACATTTTAGGTTCATTCTATTTTAATTAAATTTAAAAAGAGAATTAAATGGTCCGACCGGTGTGAGTCGGGGGATTCGAACCGGCGACCTTGGTGATGTTACGCACCCAGCCTAACCAACTGGGCTGGGTGTCTAACCCGACAATACTAGCGCTTTAATTATATTTATACACTAAATATGTTATTACAGAAATGATAGATTTAAAAAAAAGGTTTGAAAATGGTCGGGCCGGTGTGTGAGCGTGGATTCGAAACTGCGACGTTGAGTGTGTTTGTACACAGTCCACCACTGGACTGTGTGTCTAACCCGTTTGAAACTTATAATTTAAATACATAAAACACGAGTTTCACTTCATCTTCTTCATTTTGAATTCGAACCAAACCTGTACCCGCCCGTTTAAATCTGATTCACTTCTGATTACCATCAGTATGCGATGTTAATTGAGTAATATTCAAAGGAAAAGAGCAGGAGTCTACCGTAGAACAGAAGTGGAGGATCACGATTTCCGGCGGTTGAATTCTGGCGGCTGACTGTGTTTTTCCGGCGAACAGGGTGGTGTGAGCAGAGGAACAATGCGAGCAGAATGAGCGAGTTTTGATTGTGAGAGCTCGACTAGTATTTATAGGGTGTTTGAGGGCTTGATTTCTCTGCGATTTGGTTCGGATTGATTGCCAGTCCGATTACAATCAAGAAATTTACTTGAAATAAATTGGACAGTTTTTCGATTTTTGAGGAACTACGCGTGATTTGCCGAGATTTCCGACGAGGAGATTGGCGGGTGTTGCAGGGTCCCTTTTAGCTTGAATATAAGAGCATTGAGATTCTAACAATAGCACAACTTATGTGTGTAGTGCAGTGGTGTGTGCGGTGTAACATCCGTAAAAAAAAAACGGATTTACCAAACCCGCTCCGTTTATCAACCGAACAGTCAGTTAAAATTTTAGTTGCGAATTAAATGCCCAAAATAATTTTAAACGATCCGTAATCAAATATTATACGGGGATATGTATTTAGTTTTTGAAAATCTGTCAAAAATATCAAAATAAAAATGGTTTACTTTTGCCGGGTTTCGAACTCGGGTCTGTACCGGGTAAACCAAAGACTTATCTCTCAGCCGACAAACCACTCCGCCATCTTGATTTTCTGGTAATAACAGAAAACAATTAATTCAAATAATCAATTTCAGAAGTTAAATTATTGCGCCCAAAATAACAGTCGTCGGAAATCCCGACGACTTCGCCGTTTAATTACGTTATTACTCAAAGTAACCGAAAACTTAACTATTACGACGGTTATAACCGACGTCTGAACCGCGACATCAGCCATAACCGCCGGAGTACGGTTGACTTCGAATTAAGACCGAATTCAGACCCCATTCAATCCCAATACTACCCTATAAATACACCCTCAACTCGCCAGAAGTCTTTCACACTCAAATCGCACTCTTTCTCAGCGAAAAATCACCTGCCGGAAATTCTTGATACTTCGCCGGAAAACCGTATCAGTAATCTTTGAGTTTACTGAACCCCCTAAATCTTCAACGAAGTCACCCACAACCTTTGCAAGCCTTCGGAAGACTTTCTGCTGCAAAATACTTGTCGCCGGAAAAAGAGTTCTGTCGCCGGAGTTTTGCCGGAAAACAGAGTAAAACCAGTCGGTACATCTCACGCCTATTTTCCTTCCCTTTTTACTTTTATATCATTTGTAATTGATCATTAAACGCTAAATAAACTTGAATCAACATTCGAATCCAGTCCGTCGTCACTTCCGGTTAAAACCGGTGAAGAAGACGAAGTTCAGTAATGGTTAAGTATAATTAAAATCAAGATAATTACCGGGTTAGACACACAGTCCAGCGGTGGACTGTGTGCACTTTTAACGCTAAGGTCACGAGTTCGATTCCGGTTTCACACACGTCGCCTTGATAAAAATTCTCTTTTTCGCAAAACAGAACCGGAGTGTTTTGTGGTATGTTAAGTATATTGATAACTGAGTTTATAACCAAGTGAGACACACGGTCCAGCGGTGGAGTGTGTGTCCGCTAACCCACAGGTCCCGGGTTCGAGACCTGTGGAGCACACCGGTTCTGAGATTTATTTCGTTTTTAATAATTAAGGATTTCTGTTAATTCTAATTAATATATATATGTAATTAAAATCGGATATATAACGGGTTAGACACGTAGCTCAGTTGGTAGAGCTGCGTGCACGCGTACGGGAGGTCTCGGGTTCGAGCCTCACCGAGCGCACAACAATATGCCTATAAACCGGTCAACCATAGTCAAAGTCAACGGTCAATTGTGTACTGTAGCAAAAATAAAAATATTTTTTTATTATTTTTATTTAATTATTTTAATTAAAAATCAATTATAAATACTTAAAAATAACATTTTTAAGGTTAGAAAATAGCCTCAAACTCACAAAAATACACCCAACAATCCTACTAAAATAGATTAATAAAACCCGTTTACTTACCGAACCATTATGCGATTTATCTAGGATTAATTTCACTCGTGGTTAACACCATTTCGCGTGCATTCAACCTCATCAACCGAACGCACCCAATGTGAGTGAATTCTTACAAACTCCCCTTTTTATTCATGTTTTGGGGTGTATCATGTGTCGCTTAAACTAATTTTCTTATGCAAATTCGTGCTATACCATTATATGAACTAAACTAGAATGTAACTATTGTTTGGTTGTGATGTATTACATATTGTCAAAGTTGTATGCAAATTATTTAGGCCCATCAGTTCCTCGTGGGAGACGAGAACATCGCGTGCCTCAAAACTCATTCATTAAGGCCCATCAGTTCGTAAGAACAACGCGTGCCTCAAAACTCATACATTAGGCCCCTCAGTTCCTCGTGGGAGACGAGAACAACGCGTGCCTCAAAACTCATTCATTAAGGCCCATCAGTTCGTAAGAACAACGCGTGCCTCAAAACTCATTTATTAGGCCCATCAGTTCGTGGAACAACGCGTGCCTCAAAACTCATTCATTAGGCCCATCAGTTCCTCGTGGGAGACGAGTCGAACATCGCGTGCCTCAAAACAATCATTTGGTGTATGTGAGTTTAATATTCAATATTATGTGTTGTGTGAATAAATTTACATCTACATTTACTCATATGTGGTATGCACATTATTTATAATCAATTGGTTAAACTTGTTCAAATGTTTTTCCATAGGATTCACTCGCCAACATTATGTTGATCCAAAACCTTTTTACACATGATACAGGTAAACAGGTTGAAGCAAGGAAAACATAGGATATGCCTTAGAAGAGAACCAAGAAGCTTAGACAGATAGTTAGATTATGGTGTATCATTTATTTCCATTAAATTGTATTAATGAATATGAAACATATAATAAATGTCATGAGCTTTGATGATAACCCAATTATGCCCCGATCACCTTTTCCGCTGCGGGTCGGGGTGTGACATGCGGTGTGTGTTTTACCCGGGTTCGATTCCCGGTTCCCCCTTTTTGAGTCCTATTTTCTTTGTTATTTTTATTAAGCCTATTAATCATTTATTAAGTATTAATATTTATTATTTTAATTGATTATTTATTTTATTATTTCATTAAGGTTATTTAAACATTGATTATTTATATATGAAACATTTTAATATTTTAAACAATAATAAAATAACCAAACGACATAAATAAATACACTTTGATTGATAATTTGGGGCGGGTTTTCGAAACCCGATTTACACAAATGTTACAAAGAAGAACTGGTGGGTGAGGATTTAGAGTTAGAGCCACCCTTGGTAGAGAAGGTTGTTAGGAAACAGGCTGGGTTATTTATACCGAGTCTAGAGATTGATCATGCTCGTATACGCCGTTAAACAGGCATTTCTTAGACATGTTTAAACAACTTAAAGATCAATTTGTCGTTAATCGAGGCTCTCAAGCATTTGCCGAAGTATGCTAAATTCTTAAAAGATCTCCCGAAAGGGAAGGATAAATTAGAGGAGCTTTCGAATGTCTCTTTAAATGGTGAATGTTCTGTAGTGGTGATGAACAAGCTACCGGAGAAACTCACAGATCCGGGTATTTTCACGATCCCGTGTTTATTTGGTGGTGATGTTCAGAATCATGTGTTAGCCGACCTTGGCGCTAGTATTAATTTAATTTCATATTCATTTTTACGAAAAACTAGGCCTCGGAGATCTTAATCCAACTCGCATGACCTTAGTCTTAGCCGATAAAACCGCTAAGTATCCCCGAGGGATAGTTGAGAACCTGCTAGTGAAAGTTGACAAATTTGAGTTCCGTTGGACTTTGTGTGTTGGACATGGAAGCTGATGAGAATGTATCTTTGATATTATGATGTCCATTTTTATGCACTGCGAAAGCCCTTACAGATGTCTTCCAAGGCACTTTTACACTTAGGGCATGTGAGGAAACGGTAGTCTTTAAGGTCACTAAGACGAGAGGTTCGAGTGCTCAGGTAGAGGCGGTAGCGTCAGTGGGGATGAGTTAAAAGGAAGAAGGGAGAGAAGAGAAAATCGAAGAAGAGAGAGATGAAAAGAGGTAGATGAGTGATCCTAGGTTAGAGAGGGTGACAGAACCCAAGTGTGGGGATCAGTCGGATAGGAAAGTAGAGGAGTTGGAGAAAAGAATAGTGTAGTTAGAAGCTAAGATGGAAGCTCGGTGTGGGGATGGATTTATATTGAAAAAATCTAGGTTCAAACTGCCCAAGAATGAGTTTGAAGTTTGTGAAAAGTATGAGGGAGTGTGGTGAGAACCGGGTCGTAATTAGTATGATAGTGCTAGAGCCCGTGGAGTAGGATACGGAGGTGAGCTGGGTTTACATGATCCTCCATAAGTGTTTAGAGAAGTTAAGGAATTAGGGTGGAATCCCGTTTGTAGAGTTTGGGTCGTAGTTCGTAGTTTTGAGTCTTTTATTTTGTGCTATGAGTCTAACTTAGTGGTTTTTGAGTTGATCTTTTGTGTCGAGTCGGTGTTATGCTGGGGTTTTTGCTTGTTTTCTTTATGCAGATTTGAATTGTACCATCTATACGCAATCTTCATTCGGGTGATTTCGAAGCTGTTTATCGGATATTAGGTGACCAACACAAATGCTAGTCAGTGTCAGAGCCGATCGCGAATGAAATGCTATACGATCGAGCTGGATTGGACTAGAGTTTTTGGAGCTTACAAGATTATAAAACCAGCTAAGTCCTTTCCAATTTGCCCTTGTGTTTTTTATTTCTTATTTATTTTAGTCTTTTGAGTCGGTTTCCATCCTACATTGAGGGCAATGTAGAGTTTAAGTGTGAGGTTGGAACATAGAGTCGTAGTGTTATAAATATACGGTTTTTTTATAGTTTTTTTTTTCGACACAAATCCTCACCCAAAACTTTAACGTCTATGGTTTCCCAATTGTTACATTTATAGTATGCAAGTTAGGTTTGCATTAATTGGTCTGCTTTATTGTGTAGTCGTTACATGATAACAATTTTCCTTTAGAAAATGACTTTGCAAACCAAACATTCCACCAAACCCAAAATTATAACCTCAAGTTTCAATCTTATCTTTTATAAGTAAATACACGTTGTAGCTTCATGTTTCATCATCATCATACTTAGTAAATCTTATCAATAGCAAAGCTAAAGTATGGTCTGAGAATAGGAAGATGTAGACAATCTTATCTCTACCTCGTAGGAATAGAGAGACTGCTTCCAATGAGACCACCGACTCGATAGTAGTTTTGCATCAAGCCTTGGACATAAGGTGCATACACTCGGCAATTAAGACAAAGGCCAATTAGTGCATGTACTCCCTTGTCTTTCGGCTATCAACGCCACCACATGATGCATGATTAACCATCCCCCTCTTTTAACATTATTTTCACGAAATTAGTAAAATAACGTTAAAATTAGTGCACTTTCACTCCCCCCCTGAACTCCCATATATATAATACATTATATGTGCATACCACAAACGAGGCGTAATGTAGCTTCATGTTTGAAATGTCATATTCCTATTGCACTATTTATTTAAATAAAATGTTATGTTAAGTTACAGATAGTGTTCTGACACTAATACGTTCTGATTCTATCATATTTTTATGACCAACATAACCAACTTTGGTCGTAGGTTAGGGATAGTAAACTGCAACAAACCAATTTCTTTACTATATAAATATAAACTTTTCTTAACCATTGATGACTTTAACAAGTTGTTAAATGTCAAAGAGGTTTGTACTTGTTGAAGTTTCAACGATGACCAGACTAAATCAGTGGCGGATTCAAGAATTATTTTCTGGGTTGCGAACTAGGGATTCAACTAAATTTTCAAGATGTGAGGGGATTTTTACGTATAAAATGCACACAATTTTTTTAAGGGGCCCGCCCGCCCATCCAAGGCTGAATCTGGGTACGCCCCTGGGCTAAATGATGTGGTCGCAGTGCCGTTCACTACAATTCTTTCTAACAACATAACTAACTGTGTTTTACAATAAACATTTCGAACGAGAAGAAGACTATAAACACCATGTTGTGTTTACGTTGTCACACTTACTCATATACCTTTAATATGCTTTGTGTGTGGTCGTTGCTGCCATGATCCTTATAAATGATGCGAGACACTTGTTATAATAAACTTGACTTGAAAGGACACATGTCACCATGTGTTTCGTCATACTAAAATTCATTCGAACAAGTGTTCTTGAAACTATATTGTATTAATATTGATGTTTAACATGGAATAACGCACAAGGTGATTTTAGAGATTTTGACACCATCAATAGCCTCAATAAGATGTGTTTTTTTCTTCATAACTGTGATACTCAAATTCTATTCGATTAAAAATATGAGTTACAAATTCATCTTGACCGGCGGTTGAAAAATGAGTCGGTTGGATGAATTAGTAACAAATCAAGACAAGTAACTTTGAGCATACGTCGAGTTCCATGCACATTTCTTTTGACCCTTAAAATAATCAAAGCGTAAAATATTAAGAAAAAAGTCTATACTATCATCATAACGACACCATAGAAAACTACTACTCATCTTCATGTCATCATATTTTTTTTACTTATACTTGTGCTGCTATAAAGATCCGCACAACTAAGGCTTGAGTTATATAACAACGCTTCAAGCGATATTTCCTTTTGTTCGAAATGACCCTTGCGATCGTTTTGAGTCGGTACGAACTCCTACACAAACAATCAACGTAACCATTAAAGCGTGTTACCTCAGCCAGCTTAAACGAGGACCATCATTGTGTAATAATCAAATAATACAAAATGAATTAATCAAGGAATACAAACTAGTGAATTGCATCCACACATTAATAGTTAGCCCATACCTGGGCCCATTAGCCATTAAGAGCCCACTTTGAGTCTTTGACAAGCTTGCCTAATTAGTAATCAATATAAAAGCACCCCACCACAAATATATATATATATATATATATATATTATTTTCCTCCATCGAATAATCAACATGTCCATAACAAGTTAACAATTGTTTGGATTTTGTTGGTTTGTTTGGATTTTATTGGTTTGAAAATTAAAAATGAAATGTTTCCCATACTTCATAATACCAAACGACGACGTTTTCTTGAAAATTAAAAGCAAAAATAAAAAAATGCAACATGCGTATATCACTTTCCCATGAACACCATTCAATCCCTAATTATATATTGGAAAGTTTCCTTCTTTTTTAATTGACTAATGAATCTTGTATAAACCCGAAATGCTAAGTTTTAATACACCATTTGTTTGATTAAAAGACAAAGGACGCTAACGAGTAATGATAGAAAAACTGCTAGTTTGAGCTTGTTTATGATCACATGATTACACTTTAGTCCATTATCTAAATTCAGACACGATATTAATACAATATACAAACTTGTTGCATACGTATTTTTCCTGAATCTTGTGTAGCTATAGCTTATTGTTATGTGGTGAGATATGTACAACAAGAATGATTCATGTGTATCTTTGAACTTTTTTATTCAATTGTTTGAAATAAACGTATTTTTTTATATTAATGAAAAAAGATTCTTTTTAGCGTAAACTGTTAAAATGGTCCTTCGGTTTTTGTCACTTTTATTTAAAACTCAAACTTTTTGAATCTACATTCCTATGGTTTCAATTTTGTTATCATTTTAATCCAAAAGCAAAATCATATCAGATTTTTCAGTTAACATCCAGTTTTCTTTTGGTCTTTTCCTCCCTTTTAACAAAGGACAAAATGATCAGATTTTTTTATTTTTTATAAGAAAATGTTAAAAGACCATTTTTCCCTTTATTAAAAGGAGGAAAAAATAAAAACTGAATGTTAACTGAAAAAATCTAACCAGATTTTTTTTGGATGAAAATGAAAACAAAATTGAAACCACATGGACTCTGATTCAAAAGTTTGAGTTTTTGACTAAAATGACAAAAATAACCAAACCTCAAAACCATTTTGGTAGCTTACTCTTCTTTTAATAAATATAAATTTACCAATTGACACTTCTTTGAAGCATATATACCTTTTCTTATTTTTCAGTTTGTTGGGGAAAAATAATTTGGCTTCTATTTATCCATGTCTTTAATAGGGTAGTTGTGGATTGTTCAACTACCCACCATATGACTCATACCTAATCAGGAGCGGATCTAGCTCTTGATGAGTCGTAGCCCGTGCAACCCCTTAAGTTTGTTTCCGAAGTATAAATTTATTTCTCTTTTTTCTCGTTTATATATATATATATATGTATATATATAGGATTAGGATCATTTGTGAACAATATCTTCATAGTGAATTGTGTGAACTCATCTAGCCATTGATTTCCTTTTTATATGTCAAGGTAGGATCGTATTTTTCCATTATAATCCAAATTTGAGTTTAATTTAAAAGGATCAGTCTTAATTTTTTAAGTAACGGCTTCCTACTTTCTTGCAATTCAATTAAAGGAACGCATATTCAAAATTTTGAATTCATAATTTGTGACAACAATAAGCTCGAAAGGTATTTTATTTTCATAAAGCTTAACTAGTTACGTAGCTTTAAAGTTTACCAATTTATTGTTCTAGACATTCAATGTGTATTATTTTTTTTAATACATATATGTATAATGTTTGCTTTCATCACAAACAGAACTTCATAAAAGTGGACCATCCAAACATGCCATTATATGAGATAAATTTTAACTTTTGTAGTGCATTATGCGTTACACATATGTACTCATTCTAAATTGTCTTTTTTTCTTTTTTGTTCCGGACATCACACTTACGTATGATTCTTGCAATACACATATGTATAAAATGTGCTTTTATCATCCACACAAGTTCATAAAAGAGAAACATTCAAACCCGTCATAAAATACGATAAGTTGTATTCAAGTTATAGGTAGCAACTGAAAATAACATAATCCATAAAGTTAACCACCAAAAATAATGGTCGTAATCATACAACATTAAATATCCGAATAAAGCATCCCAAATCTACCGTAAAAACGATTTCCACCGAAACAATTAAAAAGGCAAATCGTAAGTGTAAACACCAAACCAAATAGTTCACAAACTTCTTTCTAAGTTGTGCTATTTTGGTTTTCGTTTTGGATTCTCATCAGTTGGGAATCGAGTGTCCCAACGCCCTTCAACGATCCCATTTAGGTTTACCATGTGGCACATCGCATATACACCGCAATCAACATAATTTCCTACAATCTCCCAACTAATATCCAAACGTACATGCTAGACAGCTTCAATCTCATAGCAACGAGGATGTCCCATACGCTTTAGGTACTTTACCACCACATCTTTCTACACACAAATAATTCGGTATGATGTATCAGTAGCCGTATATTTATACACGTTTCTAGATAAAGTACACTTATGTATAAGACATCTATATAACGACCATTGTGAAGTATATGACAGTCAATACACATGTGTATTCGTAAAGTACACTTGTTTACAAGACATGTAAAATACACATGTGTGTCCGTAAAGTACACTTATGTACAATACATCTATATAACGACAATTCTGAAGTATATGACAGTCAATACATATGTGTATCCGTAAAGTACACTTATGTACAAGCCATTTATATAACGACAATTTTGAAGTATATGACAGTCAATACACATGTGTATCCGTAAAGTACAGTTAAACAACAACATAGGTTTTAAAACACATACCTCTTGTTCAATTGGATGAACCCTAAATTAAAGAACAAAATTGTCAAAATCGGAATAAAACTACCACAAAAAACAACAAATCAAAGTTAAATCAAACATCTTAAACAAACCTTGCTAAACAAATAAAGCTTTTTATATGAAAATTCAACTAAAACAATTAGCTTTTTACATGCAAAAAACAGGGGAAAACCCATAAATGTAGACAATCGGATAAAATAGAGAATTGTAAAAAGCCGAAATTCACAAGATGGTGATGTCGAATGATTCGCGGGAAGAAAAACAACATGTTGTCGTTTTTGATCTTCGATAGAGAACAAGACGAGGGTTTTTTCTTTGATCAATGATTTGATCTAAAATAATTGATATTAGCAATGAACGAGAGATTCCAAATTTTCAGGATATGTAATGATTATCTTTCCTTGGATTTGAAGTTGAAAATAAAAGAAATTACTAACTAGCCCTTGCATCAGTTAATTAAAAAATTTGTAACATATAAGAATTACAAAACTGCCACTGATATTAAATCTCAAGACCTCCTAAATCAATGGACAAGATTTGTTCATTTTGTTTACAAAAATACTATAGTTCACTCTTAAACCCTACCCTATATATATATATATATATATATATATAATACGCCTGTAATTGAGATGAGGAAAAGAGTGTAACTAAATCTGAATTTTCATATCTTGAGAGCAGCAGCCTGTGTAAAATATGAAGAAGATGAGCACCCACTTTGTATAAATATTAAGATGACCTAAATAAACAGTATCAGGACTTTTTAAGCACACTTAAGGCCCATTTGCTGGAGATTTACACGTTTAATTATTTTCTCTTTTAGTTTTGGGCCACTGACTTTTTCTTATTTCATGAAAGTTGTTACATTTGGGCTTAGTATATTTGTAGTGGGACTTTAATTTGTAGCTGAACTTGGCTATCATTTTCAACGCATGTAAAAAAGAATTCCTTGAAAGTAACATAAATTGAAAATACTCAAAACAATTGATTGTTTTTCAACTAATCGGTAACAATTAAATCCTCTTGAGTAGAGTTACTATATTTTGTTTATATATATATATATATATATATATATATAGGTAGAGGTTCATGTGAGAAAATTTAAAAATGTGAGAAGGATAAGAAAGATTATGGAGATAACATGTGTCCCTTTTTATTTTGGTAGTTTAAGGGTATAAGTGTAATTTAACTAATAAAATCTAATTATGGAATGAATATATGCAACCGATTTTTGGCAGTTATTGTAGGGATTTTCGAATTTGAAATAATACCCTAACTCATAAAAACACCGCATCATGTATATTGAAGGCATACATCTTATAAAGAACAGAAATATAACTCATAAAAACACCATAACTCATAAAAACACCACAACATGTATATTAAAGGCATACATCTTATAAAGAACAGAAATATAACAAAAATAACACCATAACTCATAAAACACCACATCAGTTATATTGAAGGCACACATCTTATAAAGAACACCATAACATTGAATTTAATAGAAATAACACTCTAATATAACACCAGTTAACACTTTAATCAGAATCAAAATAGAAATAACACCCCAAATATATAACAACAGAAATAACTCTACATAAGTATATCAACATGGTACTCATATTAAAGATAAAAAAACACACGTTATTATGGTGTAATTTTTTTAAAAATAAGAGTTACGTATAAAAAATTATTGATGTTTAAAAAAGAAGGGGGGAACTTTGCATATGTATTAATGTTAGTTTCTTATTTAAAATATTAAATTTACATTTATACCCTTAATCTAAAAAATTAGTTAGTTTAATAGTCAATATTATTTACAGAATTGCCGCAATGATCTCAACCATTAGATTATATATCTAATGGTTTAGATTCTTTCTTATCCTTCTCACATTTTTAAATTTTCTCACAATAACCTTACCCTATATATATATATATATATATATATATATATGGAAAGGTTCATTTGGGAAGAAATTTAATATGAGAAGAAAAAGAAGAAAGGGCATAATGGTAAACTATTAAATAGTTTATAATTTATCTCATTAATTATGTTATCTTTAATTAATAAACCAAAAACATTTTATCCTATACATTTCAAAATTTATCCTACATATGTTTTACACCTACCGGAATTTACTCTACACACATGTGAATTTACCCTACACATTTCAAAATTTATCCTACACATACTAAAATTTATCATACACGTGTCAAAAATTGTCCTTCACCATAAATTATTTTATCTTAAAAGAGTATATTAAAAAAAAGAGTTACAAGTTTAATTAATTAGCTAATTAATGACAATTATAAATTTCCCTATATACCCTTTTTCATAACATTAAATACACACATTAAATAAAGTAAATAGAGAATTTCTATTAGTTTAAAAGTTATTCTTTTTATTCTTACAAAATTTTTCTTCTCATTTAAACCCCCCACTATATATATATATATATTATATATATATAGGGAAATGTTCATTTGAGAAAAAATTTAATGTGAGAAGAAAAAAAAGAAAAGGCATAATGGTAAAACATTAAATAATTTATAACTCCACTAATTAATTATGTTATCTCTCATTAATAAAACAAAAAACATTATATCCTACACATTTTATTATTTATCCTACATATATTTTTATACTTATCGGAATTTACTCTACACACATGTAAAAATACCCTACACATTTCAAATTTATCCTACACATACTAAAATTTATTCTACACATGTTGAAAATTGTCCTTCACCATAAATTATTTTATCTTGAAAAAGTATATTAAAAAAATGAGTTACAAGTTTAATTAATTAGCTAATTAATGACAATTATAGATTTACCTATATGCCCTTTTTCATAATATTAAATACACACATTAAATGAAGTAAATGGAGAATTTCTTTTGGTTTAAAAGTTATTTTTTTTATTCTCACAAAATTTTTCTTCTCATTTGAACTCTCCACTATATATATATTGTCACACCCCGACCCGCAGCGGAATAAAAGTCGGGGCATGATTGGGTTATCACCAAAGCTCATGATATTTACTAATAAGTTTCATATTTATTAAATTGAGATTAACTTCAAATATCCATCATAAAATTCATACAAGCACAACGATAAACCAAAAGTTTGTTCTAAACGAAATAACTTGTTTATTCTTCTAAGGCCATCCTACGTGTTTCTTTCCTCCACTTGTTCACCTGTATCATGCGTAAAACATAAAATTTGGGTCAACAAAAGTTTGCGAGTGAACCTTGATAAAACATTTATATGATTGAATTATATTTTTGTTTAAATAAAAAGTATGCATGAATCACACGTGAACAGATGTATATATATACCCAATCACAAACCACATTGTATGAACACATGACATGATAAATGATGTAATTGAGATCAAGGCTCAATCAAACGGAGCCGATCTAATGAGGCACCTGATGCTCAACCCGTATCCCACGAGAAACTGATGTGCCTAATGAAATGATTGCACTGAAATGATAAAATGTATCCACATATAATCCACATAACAAAAATACACATTTGATCACGAATGATATTAGCACAAGTGTTAAATAAAATAAAGGAAATTGTACAACACATGATACACCCCAAAACATGATTAAAACGGGGAATTTGTAAAGATTCACTCACAGTGGGTTCATATTCTTGCGTGGAAATGAGAGCGCACGAGTTGCGGATTTAACCGACAAGGAAAATCTAACCTAAAAATAATAACGCGATAACTTGATAAATAAATAAACTAATATTTTGATTAAAACCTTTGTTTAGGTTTTAAGTAAATTTTAGGATTTGTAGTGATATAATTAAGCCTTTGAAATTATGTGTTTTTAAGTGTTCAAATATATTCTCTTTTAAAAACCATGAAATGAAATAATAAAAGAAAATAAAAATAAAACAAAATAAGAATAAATAAAATAAAATAAAATAAATGTCAGTCTGACACATGTCAGACCGGTTTTATTCGGAAATGTAAGCATGCGTGTTGAGACTCGAACCCGTGACCTCTCGGTTGCGTGCACGCAGCTCTTCCAACTGAGCTACGTGTCTAACCCGAAAGAATCTGGATTTTAATTATTCTTATACACATTTTAGGTTTATCCAATTTTGATTAAATTCAAAAAGGTTATATTGGATCGAACCGGATGCATACCACAAGTCTCGAACTCGAGACCTCAACTGCGACTTGCACCCAACCCAACCAACTGGGCTGGGTGTCTAACCCGTTAAACTCTTAGTTTTTATTAAATTTATATACTGTTTAAAGCATTTATGATTTTAAGTAATTAAAAAGATTTTGAAATCAATTGAACCGCATAGCAGAGGGTCTCGAACCCGCGACCTGAAGTGGGGTTGCGCCCGGCCCAACCAACTGGGCTGGGTGCTTAACCCGATTACAAACCGACTCAAAATATATAAATATACAAGCTGCTGCTTCATCTTCTTCGTTTAGCATTTGAACCAGTTACATACCCGCCCAAATTAAATCCTTTTACTACTGATAAACTAATGTATATTAAGTTAATTAAATAAAATTCAAAAGAAAGGAATGAGAGTCTACCAAATACTGAAATGGAGGATCACGGTTTTCCGACGGTGGAATTCTGGCGGTCGTCAGCGTTTTCCGGTGAACAGGGGGGGTTTGAGCAGAGCAAAATGATAGTAGAAAAGGAGCGAGTTTTGATTGAGAAAACGATTAGTATTTATAGGCGGAGGCAGGGGTGCTTGGTTTTCGGATTTTGGAATCTTGTTCGGGTAATTGAAGGTGGCAGCCAACTCAATTGGGTTTTGCCAAAAATAAACCCGGAGCCAGCTGTAGGAGATTTCAACAAGAAAGAAAAGGCGCGTCTTTGATTGCGGCCATGGTTGCAGGTTTCAACTTACATTCAACATAAGTGTAAAAGTAATCCAAAATCAACACAATTGATGTGTGTATCGCAGTGGTGTTTGCTGCGTGTGTGCATCCGGGGAACCCGGGTTCGATTCCCGGTTCACCCATTTATTTTTAAAACCGTTTTTCCTTAATTGCTTTTATTAAACCTTTTGTTTTATAATAAGTATTTATTAATAAGTTGATTTATTTTATTTAATTAACGTATTATATTATATTATTCTTTAAACTTTATTTATTAATTTATTTTTTTAAACCTTGAATTTTATTATTATATAAGTAATGTTGTAAACAATAACTAGAAATCTAAACGACGTAAACAAAATATGCTTTGATTGATAAATGAGGCGAGTTTTTGAAACCCGATTTACACAAATGTTACATATATAGTCTTAGGATCCTATAAAAAGGATATTTTTCGTGAGAAGTGTGAGAAGGCGTAAGAATTGACATATAAGCATTATGTTTTGGACTTAGATAGGATGTTTTGGGTTGTTTGGCAAGAAAAACACCAAACACAACAATTTAAGATACATTGTAATGAATTCTATGCTTAAAACTTAAAACACCATGCCAAGAACATTAAGTAGTGTTTTTTAAGTTTTAAGTAGTGTGTTCTAAATTTTCCGCCTCTAATACCTTGCATTGTGTTTTAAATTGTTGTGTTTTGATGTTTTTCTTACCAAAACAATCTAAACCATAATGGATATGTCCAAAACAAGATGCCTACTTGTCAATTTCTATGTCTTCTCACACTTCTCACAAAAATGGTCATTTTTACAAGAAACTTACCATATATATATATATATATATATATATATATATATGTTATTTAACAAAATATAGTTTTTAGAAGGTTAGTTTTTTTCCTAAATAGTTATTATATTTCTAATTAATTACAACGAGAGGTTATCAGGTACGTTACAACAGTTCGGTTTTAAATAAAATAAAAAATAATTATATAACCTATAAATTGTGGTGGTCGGTATAAAAAGTGCCGCCAAGCCAACTTTAATATGTATACCCTTTGAAACAGACTAAACAAGCTCGGGCACATGCTCTTTGTTCGTTGGTCTGAATTCCTCAAGCATGCATAGCCTCTTCTTTGTCACCTTTACTTACGTTTTTTAATTACAACGTGATATGTTTTTATCATTACGTATCGATGTGCATATGCGAGCCACATGAAAGAACCAAATTCATGTAGATATTATTTTGGTCATATCACAATTTTACTTTTTGACTTTTCTCTTCTATTTTGCGCCAATACCTCAATAACCAAACTACAACGGCAAAAACAATTACTATGAATGACCATACTTAATCCCCCGCCATGAAGCACGGGTAATAATACTAGTTGTGAATATAAAACCCAAATTTAATTTGTACCTCATTGCTCTAAATATACGGGAAAAAAATAAAGTCTTGTTTTATGAATATGCCGTAAAAAATCGGATGCCCCTGAATTTTGTGCTTTTGCTATTCACATTTTAGAATGCTACAATTATTAATATCTCAACTTTATATTCAAAACAAACCATATACAAATCATGATCAAACCCATATCAAAGATTCACAAGGGTGGATCAAAAATCTAGAAGGGAACCCGTGAACATGATGACCATTCGGCCAACAAAACTTTACACAAACAATGGTATCAAACGTCGTTATTTTCTTACGTATTAAAAAAGATTCATTTCTAAAAAACAACCAATTCTCGGATAAAGTGATTATAAAATATTATCTTGAACTAGATTAGATCTAGATTAGTCCACGTGTGACAACATCATTTGCTATAAATGGATACCCAAATGGGGCCCACTTGAAGAATGATCATTAAGGGACCAAGTGATTTGTACCATGAGATGGCCTAGATTTGAATCAAATTTGGGGGTGGCTCAGCCACATATTTGTGTGGTGGTGAGTGTCCCTAACCAACATCACATGGCAGTCTTACTCCACATTATGTCCGACCAAAAAGTCTATGTTGTACTCCTAGTTGGCAACTACATATACCAACAAGACATCAAATATAGATAATGTACATTTTTTTTGCTACGAGTTGCACATCGCCAAGCTTTACAGCTGTAAAGTGCGCCGAGGTTATAAGTATAGGGTATGAATGTATTATGTATGATCATTCTTTTATGGGCCATATCTTAGAATAGTCGTGTCTGTTGCTTGGTGATAATCTATGATAATTATTGTCGGTAACGTATTGACATGCTAACAGTGTTTTGAAAACTGGATTGGAGCCGAAAAGGCAGCTTTGATGGTTTAATAGTTGAACCGGTTGGTCTCGGCTTATAAATCAATAACTAACAAAGATTAGGATCTGATTTTTAATACAAGACATGCTAATTATATCTTTTGAATTAGGGGATGTTTGGCGATTTCTGAATGGATAAGTGTTGAACCAGTAAGTGGTGGTCTGAATTATTAAGTCTTGAACCAGTAAAATGTATGAATCATTAAGAGCCATTATAATACTTTTAATTTTTTATATATGATAATTTAATCACTTTACAAAGGCAAGACATTATAATAATATAATCACTTTACGAGGACAAGACATTACTTTAATAATTATTTGAATTAAATTTTGAGTTTACTTATCAATAATATACCTTTATAAAATGATGAAAAGATCAAATAAACTTTTCATAGTGTTTTCTTCATCAAGCCACAACTTTAAAGGTTGTGGTTATAGTAAACTGATTGAAAGATCAATCCAGAAGTGGGAGACAATATTGACCATTTCCATTTATGTCAATTCTAATCTTTTTGATAAAATTATTTGGATAATGTTTACTTTTAATAGATCAAGTGAAAAATAGATGAAACCATATTTACTTTATTATAACCACATATTCATTTTAACGTTTACATCAGATAAGTATTTACTTATAACATCTCCAAAACTACACAATAGTTGTGTTCCGACTACTCAAACTATACGATGGGTCAATTTAGATCATTACTATAAAAAAATGTTTTAACATAAAATGAGTTCAAATAGGCAAGCGCGTGTCACACTACCTGCTAGTCACTGCCACCATCTGTCCATCACCACCCCACCGCCACCATTGTTGACTCACTCTCCACCACCATTGCCACATTTTTGTCATCTATCGTCACTAGCTGCCATATAATCGAATATAGCGGGTAAACCCATTTTAAGACATTTTAGTTACACACTCAATTCCGTCACCACCAAACTGGTTTAACCAATTATCGAGTAACATGATGATTCGGTTTGTTTCGGTTTATTTATTTATACAGTCAATTCCGGCTATTTAAACTACACAATGAGTTAATTTAGATCACTATCTAAAAATTATAATAATTCTAATTTAAAACGGGTTAAATCAGGTGAGCACCACTAACCACCGTTGTGTGTCACACTACCTACTTGTTGCTACCACCACCACCATTGCCACCCCTTCGCCATCACTAGTTGCCATATAAGCAAATATATCGGGTGAACCCTTGTTAATACATATTTTTTTCTAAAGATGAATCTATCTTTACCGACTACCCGACGCAACAAGAGGGCTTGATTTTATTTGATATTTATTTAATTATAAATTGCACACTGGAATGTGGCCAAAAGAGTGACCACGATGTAACATTTATTTCCTAGCATCCAACCAAAAGCCCTATTAGAAGTCATTTAAAAAACCAACACATACGACTATTCCATTGCTATCTCCCTTATATAATCCATAACACAAAGATCATCACCTTATCTTCCCAATTAACACCTTTCAAGCCATGGCTGCACACACCAAGATCATCAACAGAGTTTCACCCGCGATGGAGCGAACCGGCCAGTGGTAATTCAACACCTAAAACACTCTCATTATCTTCATCTAATCAAGTTTTTCAAAAACTAACTATTATTATTATTATTATTATTATTTTCTTTAATCTATTCTTAATCAGGGTTTTCTCCCAAGATATCCCAACTGATATTCTTATACAAGTTGGTGAAGCAAAGTTCCCTCTTCACAAGGTACGATTTGATCAGGATCAAACAGGTCGTGCATAGTAATTCCTTGACCCGTAAGACCATAGCTTTGTTTTTATCAGGATCGGTTTTGCCATCCAAAAAAGGTTGCAGCGCAGCTTGTTGCCCGTTTACCTGTCACTTTTTGTAATTTATCATTTGATCACTTTATCAATAATGAAAGAAATTTAAAATAAAATTTTGTCAAATTTTTATAGCTACTAAAATAATTAACTAATGATAATATGTAATGACAGTTTCTTTTGGTAGCAAAGAGTAACTACATAAGAAGATTAATACTCGAATCGAAAGATCCTGATATGACGTGGCTAGATCTGTCGAAGATACCCGGGGGACCTGAGATCTTCGAGAAAGCGGTCAAGTTTTGCTATGGTGTTAATTTTGAAATCACTGTACACAACGTTGCAGCTCTACGTTGTGCGGCTGAGTATCTGGAGATGACTGATGAGTACTGTGACGGCAACCTGGCTGGTCGGACCGATGATTTTCTTGTTCAGGTGGCGTCAACGAGCCTCTCGGGTGCGGTCGTCGTGTTAAAATCATGTGAAGATCTTCTTCCGATAGCTGAAGAGATCAATATAGTTCAACGATGTGTTGAATTGGCTGCTGTTAAGGTATCTGCCTCGTCTAAAAAAACTCATAATTCAAAAATGGAAAATTTTACCAAACTAGAGTTATTTTAAATTTTTTAATAAAATAGACATGAAAATTGAGCCAGTAAGCACCGTAGGCTAAAACGGCTAGGATTTAGTCTGGCATAGGGATGTGATTTTTTTACTGAATACCGTACCGATGCCATACCAAAACCTTATCGATGGATCAAAAGTGGTACCGGTATTGGCATTGAATTTTCTGATTTTTGGTATCGGTAAATAGCGGTATCAGTACCGATAAATTTCGGTAAAAAGCGGTATTGGTACCAAAGCGGAGGGTTAAACCTTAGCCGGCGGTTACATTTAGTGGGCCTTCACACACGTGTTTTGGTTTAATGGTTGTTTTTATGGACTAAGTTGATATGCTGGTTTTTGAATATTTTTAAAATGTTTAAAAGTTAATCTCTACTTTGTCAAGCGTCTACGTGTTTATTTTTGTGAATTTCTTTTAAATTGTGAACATGAGAATTTTTTCTTTTTATCTGTGATTTACATAGTAAAACCAAAACCTTAAAAAATAATTGAATCAACATTTGCATCTACATGTATATTTTCGTGAATTTCTCTTAGATCGTAAATAAAATAACTATTTTTAACTATAATTTACGGAGTAAAACCAAAACCCTATGAATAACTGAATCTAGGGGCGGACCTACCTTAGACGAAGGGGTAGCCTCCGCTATCTATTGACGCTTCGCAGTAGTGTAAAGTTTAGAAAAATTTGACTTTTTTTTTCGATTTCGTTATCCCTTTTCTATAAAGTTACCCTACGAATATTTTCTAGATCCGCCACTAACTGAATCAACATTTTGCAGGCATGTAACGAAGCGAATTTCCCAAGCCGATCACCACCAAACTGGTGGACAGAAGAGCTATCAATCGTCCACATAACCTTCTTCGCAAAAATAATCGCATCCATGAAATCCCGAGGCACAAAGCCTCTAACAATCGCCAGCGCGATCATAACCTACACGGAACGCGCGTTACCGGATCTCGTCCGCGACAGATCCGGTAACAGCGTAACCGCTTCCATCTCCATCGACACAACCACCCGAATCCACCAACGCGAACTCCTAAACGCCATCGTCTCCCTCCTCCCCGTCGAAACTCAACGCGCATCGTTCCCTATCAACTTCCTCAGCTGCCTCCTTCGGGCTGCGATCTTTCTCGAAAACGACGACGTTTGTAAGAAGCAGCTGGAGAAACGGATATCGGCGATTTTAGAGCATGTAACGGTGGATGATCTGCTTGTGTTGTCGTACACTTTTGACGGTGAGAGGTTGTTTGATTTGGAGAGTGTACGGAGGATTATTTCTGGATTTGTTGAGAAGGAGAAGAGTGTGTCGGTGTTTAACGGTGGTGATTTTAGAGAACCGGCGTTGACGACGGCGATGCTTAGGGTTGCGAAGACGGTTGATGCGTATCTCGGTGAAATAGCGACGATACCGGAGTTGAGTATTTCGAAGTTTAATGGAATTGCTAATTTGGTACCCAAAAATGCACGTAAAGTTGACGATGATCTGTATCGTGCTGTTGATATATATCTCAAGGTAATCATACATATTTTTTTATATAAGTTTTTTTTTTTAATAAAAAGAGCTCAATGAGTAAATCTTTAAACTTTGTGTGAGACTTAGAATGCTTCTAAGTTAAGTCAGTTTTTTACAGAGAGCTTAATGTCAAGGAGACTCTCGTGCGACACTTAGAATGGTTCTAAGTTAAGTCTTTTGGTTGGGTTTAATTATGTATGGCAGCGGAAGTCTTTGTTTGTGTAAACAGTAAACATAAGAATAAACTAACCTCGTGACATCAAGCTCTGACTATGAAGGCTCGTCAAGTTAAAGTCTTCATTAAGGTTGATCCAGCTCGAGCTCGAGCAAGCTGGACCTAAAGTAGTGATGTTTCATTTTTATTTTTTAAAAGGTTATGTAAAATATTATTATTGTATTTTTTCCAGGCTCACCCGAACTTGGACGAAATCGAACGAGAGAAAGTTTGTAGTGTGATGGACGCGTTGAAACTATCTTACGAGGCAAGGGTACACGCGTCGCAAAACAAAAGATTACCCGTGCAAATCGTTTTGCACGCGCTTTACTTTGATCAACTACAAATAAGAAGTGATAAAAACGGGAGGAGTACACCTACGCCAGATGCGATAAGCATGAGGTCTCAGGTACAAGCCGACGTGTCATTGGCGAAAGAGAATGAGGCTTTGAGAACCGAATTGCTACAAATGAAGGCTTATATATCCGATATACAAAACAAGAGTCAAGTGGGATCAACGTCTGCACGGATAAACCCAAAGAAGCCTACTTTCTTCTCGTCGGTGTCGAAGAAATTAGGAAAGTTGAATCCTTTCAAACATGGATCAAAGGATACTTCTCATATTGAAGATGGTAATGATGTTGATCATACCAAGCCAAGAAGGAGACGTTTCTCCATATCCTAAACTCAATAGCCTTACTAGGTTAGTTGGTGTGGGTGTGTTTTTCTTAAATTATTTGTGATTTAATTTGGTTTTCATGTATTGTTTTTGAAAATGTATGTAAGTATAAAAGAGGTGTGTCTTTGTAGAAAATCAACGAATGGTTGTTAAGACGGTTCCAAGTATTTGTCTTTTGTTTATATAGGTAACATGAAGATTTAAATGTCAATGTTTGTAACAACTTTTCTATATATGTAATATGATATCGTGTTAGTTGTTAAGACGGTAAACCTGACAGTGTCTTGTTTATACACCCTCTATCATGGAATTTCAAAAGGGATATCCGCGGTTAGAATTACAAAGTGAAATAAAACATAGTCGATAGTATTCATGATCCAAAACTAACAAGCGAATGTCTCATACCTAATATCCGTTAGATATCTACCAGGTAATTACCCGTCAGATATCATGCATACCTACTGATATCGGATATACCCATTAGGTTTTCAAAAACAGAAAAAATCTTACCATTCTATTTTTACTATAAGGGTTCAGTGATTAATTGCATACTACATGCACCCACTCTCCAAAATTAATACAAATTTCATAAATATAAATATAAGAACAAAAAGCATACATTTTCATTTCCACATAATATTAGATTATTTAGATTTACGGGTTAGTACCAGAATATACATTTCGGGTATATTATCGGGTAAGGGGAATATCACTAATTCCATATCCGTCCATACTCGTGAAAACTTTTAAAACTAATTCCATATCCCAATACCTACCCTATGCCCGTCCAAAATATTTCGAGCTTACCATCAGATTTAGGTATGATTGTCATCCCTATATTACTCAAAATAGTACTCCCACATAGACTATGTTAGTGGGCGTTACCCCATTACCACATCACCACCCGGAGCGCCACGTGCCATGCCACACCATCATAAAAGGGGCGCTAGTGGAAAGGGCGATGTTGTGGTAACGGGCGTTAAGTCTGAAACAACTTTTTTTAGTCAATCAAACAATTACACATCACACCTTTTTTTTTTTTTCGCTTAACTTTTTTTAATTAAACCATTAACACATTTAAGGGTTTAGTTATAAGAGCCCCCGTGCTACGTGGCAAACACTTTTTTTTTACTTTTTAGTTAAACCAACACACATATCATACACCTAAAAACTTCATTTGTATTAACTTAATATTGATTGATCTGTAATTATTTATACGTGTTTTATATGAATATTTACCGCTATTTTTATGCACTTTTGAGATTGTTCTTTTTTGTTACAGGTTTTTAGGTTTCCAAACGAAAAGAATGAAAAAATGGAAGAAAAACAACATTCTACAGTCTGTGCATGGGCATGCAACGAACGGAAGAAAAACAACAATCTGCAGCTGTGCATGGTCGTGCACACTAATGCACGCCCATGCAGCCTCAGTCACCCTTTTACGAAGCAAAAGAAGACAAAAGCTAAAAAGGCACGACCGTGCGCTACCAAGCCCCTGAAAAGACGAAGCAGAAAAGACAAAAAGAGACACAAGTACGACAGCTAAAAACAAATGGAGATCCTGTCTAGATATAGTCCAAGGATGTCGTGCTTGTACCTAATTCCGACAACAAAGTACCAGATTCTGAAGATTCTCCTGACAAAAAGGACAGGCACGACCATGCATGTACGATGACAACCGCGCATCCTCGCCGCCAACATTTTGTAGTGCTATGTAGTGTCTTGTTTTTCCTCTTCTTGTGCCCTCGTTCCAGAAGAGAGGGGTCGGTTCCATGGGGAAGGCCTCCGAGCTGACAAACCCCTCTCTGAGGATAAAATCCCAGAATACTTCCTTGATCGCACTTCATAAGACGGTACCAATAGTTTAGCTCACTAATAATAATGCAATTCCGAGGGTTGGGAAACATTTTATACACACTTTCACTTGGTTTTGATCATCACACAAGTCGACAGTCGCCATTGGTAAAAGTGTAGTCATCTTCAGATATGGTTGTAACCTCTTAGCTTCCTCACTACCTTGGATTTATTAAACATGTTAAATTTGCTATTTTTTTTAGTTATTAACGTGTTTATCTTTTTTACTTATTGTTGATTTATTATCTTTTGTGACAGTTTCATTTAGTTCCTAACAAATTAACTTGATAACTTAGTTTAACTAAATTAACTCTAACTTATACTGGGGTGCGTACGACTTCGGTACCTTAATCAGTTGTTAGGATTGAACACACACACGAAACTGAACACATACACACGAAAGCAATAAACGACATGAAAATCTAAAGCGGTTCGGTCGTCTGACCTACGTCCACGGTGCTGCAACTGGGGTTTCTTTATTATCTGGGGTGTTACCAAGAATTACAAGTACAATGATATCAATATATAGAGAGTAATCTAGGGTTTTTAATCCCCAAGTTAGGCCCAAACCCACATAAAGATAATTAGGGCCGGCAAAATTAAAACCCTTATTTAACTACCTAATAAAAGACGTGTGGGCCGACCGCCCTCCCTTGATCGGCCCTCCACACTAATTCGTCCAACAAAACCATCAACGAGAATCGCACAACAGACTGCTTACAAAGGAAAGCACTTGTTGGAATCGAACGAGAACTGGTTGCTGGTAGGAATCCGAACTGGTTCAAATCGAACGAGAACCGGTTAGAATTGCCCACCTACGAGAAGAATCTACAACTTGTTTGGATGTTGGAAACTCTCGGTTTGGTTTGAATCGCTCGTTAATTAATTAACAAGAACTAGAAATCTGGTGGTGGTAACTAGTAATTTGATCGATGCCTTAATGTCAAAAGGGTACGTTAGTCATTTTATTAAGAAAGGGGATACGTGTAATTTATGTTTTAGATTGGGTATATATGTCACACCCTGACCCGCAGCGGAAATGGTAGTCGGGGAATGATTGGGTTTTCATCAAAGCTCATGACATTTACTATAAAGTTTCATATTTATTATTTCGTTTTAAAGAAGAACATTACAATAAACATACAAGTACAACATGTTCAATTACATTTTTCATGACTTCATTATTTTTCTTCTAAGGCAATTTCCTATGTGTTCCTTGCTTCAACCTGTCCACCTGTATCATGTGTAAAAATAGGGTTTTGGGTCAACAAAAAGTTGGCGAGTGAATCCTATGAAAACATTTGAACGTATTTATTATATTGGTTATAAAAAGGTGCTTAACCACATATGAGTAAAGTAGATGTAAATTTAATCACAATACACATAATATTAATTAATGCACACGCACACACCAAATGATGAACAATGAGATCAAGGCTCAATCAAACGGAGCCGATCTAATGAGGCACCTGATGCTCATCTCGTCTCCAACGAGGAACTGATGGGCCTAATGAATGATTTGCACGCAACTTGACAAAAATGTAAACACACGTCACAACCAACAACATAATCACATAATCTTAATTAATGCACAAGCAAACACCAAATGATGAACAATGAGGCACGCGATGTTCAACTCGTCTCCCACGAGGAACTGATGGGCCTAATGAATGATTTGCACGCAACTTGACAAAATGTAAACACACATCACAACAAACAATATTTACATTTCAAGTTTAGATCATATAATGGTAATAGCACGAGTTTGAACAAATGAAATAATTGAAGCGACACATGATACACCCCAAAACATGAATAAAAAGGGGAATTTGTAAGGATTCACTCACAATGGGTGCGTTCCTTGATAATGATGAATGCACACGATTTTATGATTCGACCGACGAGGAAAAGACTAACCTAAATAATAACGTAATAATTGATAAATAAATAAAATTCCTTTGAAATTAATATTTTTAATTAGTGCTCTTAATAAGATTTTTAGATTTATTCTTGTGAATTTAAAGCAAAATTTTTTAGGCTTAAAACTTTATTTTGAGGCATTTTAAACTAATTTTTAAAGAAAAATAATAAGGATTTTAAAAAAAATTATCCTTTTTCTACAGTTGACCGGTCAACGGCGGTCAGGCTATTTTATTATAGGCAGCGTGGGAGGTTCGAACTCGTGACCTCTTGTATACTTGCACGCAGCTCTACCAACTGAGCTACGTGTCTAACCGAAATATTTCTGATTTTAATTATATTTATATACTATTTAGATTATTCAGAATTTTATTTAATTAAAAAGGTTTTTAAACCAATCGAACCGGCATGCCTGTTAACACTGAAACCCGCGACCTTATGTTGTGTTGCACCCAGCCCAATTGGGCTGGGTGTCTAACCCGTCTAATTTAGTAATATTATTATACTTAACATCTTGCTGCGTGTTAGCGTGTTTGGTTTAAAGAAAAAGGGAAACGGTTATTATTAATACGGATCTGACCAAGACTCGAACTCGTGACGTGAACATTATGATCGCACACAGTCCACCACTGGACTGTGTGTCTAACCCGGTGATACTTGGGATTTTAATTATATTTATAGACTGATCAGACTTCATCTTCTTTATTTGAAGCCCTCTGTTTCAGGATCGATCATTTGAATCTTGTTAATTTGATTCGATCCTGATACAACATTAAACACAAGGATAGAGAGGGTGATTATATGCCGACGATGGCTGCAGATTCTCCGGTGACACCTCTGATGATTACACCCGAATTCTGGCGTCTTGCGGCGAACTCCGGCGAGTTGCAGATGAACTTTCCGACGAGCAGAAGGTTGAGCAGATAAAAATAGAGGTAAATTGTGAAGGAAGTGAGCGAGTTCCTATGAGTGAAAGGGTCGATATTTATAGTTGATCTTTCAATCTTGTGGGTTTCGGTTACAACTATGATTATGGATTGATGATTTTCAGTCTGTAACCGAATGTGGATTGAGATTTGATTGCTGAGATCGTAACTGGTATAACAGTTTCGCAATCAAGAATTATGTTTGATTGATTTTGGCGGTTACTGATTTCTGAAAAGGAAAGAGTTGCACGTTTAGCGGGTTTTCAAAAATAAAACTTAATTGTTTTCGTTTCTAAGCACAAATGTGCGTGCGGTGTAGTGGTGTTTGGTGTATGTATTTATACGGGAGACCCGGGTTCGAACCCGGTTACCCCTTATGATATTTTATTATTATTTATTTATTTTTTTTTACTTTCATTTATTATTATTGTTATTATTTATTTAAATTTTTTTTTAAATTCTTTTAATTCATTTAGTAGCTATAAGTTAATAATTCGAATTAAATGGTGCATAAATACGCAACGTGACTTTAGATTAACTACTTGAATTATTTAACGAAACGGGTTTTGAAACCCGTTTTACCACGAATGTTACAATATATGTAATTAGATTAGTTAACAAGGGGATATATATAATTATCCCATATGTTCATTCGTTTGGAATAGAGAGTTTTGTTCATCCTTAGCATTGCATGATTAGAACTCGTATGACTTATACATTTTTGAGACCTTGAACTAATAGTTGCATGAAAATGATCGAGGCATTTGG
Source organism: Scalesia atractyloides (assembly GCA_947069175.1). NCBI lineage: Eukaryota > Viridiplantae > Streptophyta > Magnoliopsida > Asterales > Asteraceae > Scalesia > Scalesia atractyloides. The sequence continues at coordinate 93,057,616 of CAMTDV010000012.1, forward strand.
ACTATCTCTCCCCAAAAAAAATTGTCCCCTTAGAAAACCGTTTTGAGCCTTAGCCTTTCATTTCTATCCCAAAACTAAACTATCGTGAGGAATATCGGGCATTGGCTAAGTCATTTGAACACTTTAATTCGCTTTTACTTATTCATTTGAGGCTTATTTGTTGATAGAATCATTCACATTTATTGCTAAATTTGCTTTTGTTTTATGGTCATTTCTTTTGCTTGCAGTTTCAATCAAGATACATAAATCACAACTTTGAGTTAGTTTTTAACTTACATTCAACTATGGTTAATCTCAATTTTTCTAATGATTCTTTTCACCTGTGTGAATTCTCTGACCCAATGACATGATATATGTGATCTCAGGTATTTTTTATCCACAATTCTATCTTTTGATCTTTTTTTTTAATTTTTTTGTTTCTTTTATGTTCAGTATTGGTATACTTGACAAAAAGGGCTGATCAGTTTGGGCGAGGTAGCAGGTCGGAACGCTTTTGAGTCATTACGTAACATATAAATGATGGTCAGGTTCGTATCTAATTCCAGCAAATCTGCAGCTATATTAGGAGATCAAACAGTTCCTTGACCATACTTCTTGAGCTATTATGAGTCGCCTTGATTAACAAGTATCCGTTTTTATCTATTGCCCGGACGCTTGATTTATTTTCTTAAATTTAACAAGCTAATAAACTGTCGAAGAAAAAAACTACGATGATTACCAGGGAAGTAGAGCTAAGACTTCAAAGAAGCAATGGTAATACGACAAGCGACTTTGACCGATTGTGTTTTGATGCCGCGGTTGCTACTTTATCGCAGCCCATACAAACCCGACATTACAAGATGTACACTTTTATAGGAATTTTCTGAATTTGCCAGGTTTCCAAAATTTTGAAATTATGTGTAAGTTAGGTTGATCAATGATTTACGCGTTTTAAGCTAAAAAAAGTATCAAAGATTGATAAAATTTTGGGAATTGACAAAACGAAGCTTTTTTAATCATGAAATTCGGGTCTTACACTGAAACAACCCGCTTTTGGTCATTTTGTAACATGATCGCTTCATCAACACGTTTCCCTCCACTGGTTATGGGCCTTGTAACTCCAATTGTAGCCCAAGTTACGACCGTTTAAAGTTTGGGCCTCTTCCGGCCCTAAATAAAAGTGTGCTAACTCTTAGATCAGCTTCTCATCACGATGTGGAACCATAGTAGGCCGGCAATTTTAGTTTAAAATTATGAAATACAACAATTGATGTAATTAAAGCATACCAGAAGGAAAGTTTAGTGCTAGTTTTATGAGATGTTACTATGTAATTTATTGCAAGTGATAATAATCACCAGCTTATCACATCCACATGCTCCCAAACCTAAACATGGTTGTTATGTCAAGCAGCCTGAAGTCACAATCACCCTATCTCAATTGATAGTGAAACAGTTTTCGTCAACGTTGAATATCGATCTCATTGGTGCACGTCGTATTCTCCAAACTATAACAAATTGTGTAGGGTTACTATGTATAAGATAAAGTTGATTAATTAGTTTGAGATCATGGAAAACATCAAGGCCACAAAAATGGAACTATAATACGCCATATATAACGTAACTGACACAAATCCATAAAAGATGGTAAAAAATGAGCTGACAGAAGTATAGAAACATCAACAAATCTAAAGAACTCACAAAAAAAATTATGGCAAAACCTCACGTGTTAGTAATACCTTATCCGGTGCAAGGCCATGTAATACCTACAATGGAGCTTGCTCAACGGTTAGCGAAGGTAGGAGCGAGAGTTACATTTATAAACACAGAGGTGACTCACAAGCTCGTGACAAGCAGTTGTTTGGGGAGCTGGTGAAGATGGTTTCGATCCCTGATGGGTTGGAACCATGGGAGGATAGGGGTGACCTTTGTAAGTTGACGTTGCCAATATTACAAACCATGCCCGACAAGCTTGAACAACTAATAGAGATGATTAACCAAGAAGAGAGCGATAAAGTTACGTGTGTTATTGCTGATGGTTCCGTGGGATGGGCCATACGAGTGGCGAAGAAGATGGGAATTACAAGTGCCGGTTTCTGGCCTGCCTCGGTTGATACATTGGCCTCCTTTTGTCCTTTCGGAAACTGATTGATGATGGCATCGTAAACAAGAATGGTGAGAACGTATATATAATAAGAGTAAACTGTAAAAATAGTCCCTGAGGTTTAATTTACATTTTTAATTAGAGGTGACAATTTAATCCAGTTACTTAAGAATGGGTCGATTTTGATTTACGCTTATCTTTGGTGTGTCAAATCAAAAGGTTTATCCAGTGTTGTATTTTTGATTATCAGTGTTGTAAGAATCGCTAGGCGCTAGTCGGCTAGTTGGGTACCGACTAGCGATTAATCAGATTGAGATTTTATATGTATTTTTCAGTTTTATATGTATTTTTTTAAGTGGACATATTTTAACATCTTCTTAAGCCATATTTTCAAGTAGCTAGGTTTAGTTGCTAGAATTTACAGGTTTTGGTCAAGAATCTGGTCAGTGCCTCTAGTTTTTGGCCAATTAGGACTGGATTTGAACACTGTTGACTAGCTACTGATTAATTGGCTGATTAGATAAAAAAGGAATCGGAGAACCTCTTACTAGCGATTAGTCAACGACTAATCTAAGGCTAGTCGGGATTTTTACAACCACGGGTTTATCTAGATTTAGATTATTATTTTAGTAAAACTGTTTTTGTATTCATAGTTAAGCTTGTATTTCAATATTGAATACGTCGTTTAATCCATTATGAACCTTTTATTGTAGGCATGCCTCTAAATGATAAGATAATTCAGTTGTCTGAAACCATGCCACCCATAAAAACTTGTAACCTCGGATGGGCGTGATTCGAGGACTCAGCTACCGTAAGAGCTTTTTTTCAAGTTGTAGTACAGGCTGAAGAAGCGTCTAGATTGACGGAATGGTTTTTATGTAACTCATGTCATGAGCTGGAGACTGCAGCATTTAGCTGTATCCGCAGCTATCGCCAATAGGTCCTCTTCTAGCAAGCAACGACTAGCTGACCAGGCAGGCAACTTCTGGCAAGAAGACACCACATGCTTAGCATGGCTCGATCAACAACCGGCATGTTCAGTCATATATATTGCATTTGGAAGCTTCACTATTTTCAACCAAACTCAGTTTGAAGAACTGGCACTTGGTCTTGAACTTAGCAACAGACCATTCTTGTGGGTGGTGCGACCAGGTATGTAGGGTGTTTATCGGTTCAGTTTACGATTTATGTGGTACCAAAAACCAAACCGAACTGAATTAGGAATATGCAAACCAAACCAAATTCAACCGAATTAAATTTAAATACCTTTTTTCCTAATTTTTGCTCATGTTTGTGTTTCGAATAGCAAGTCAGCAACTAACTTAAACAAATAATCAAACCACACAACAAATTAATAGAAGAAAGTTTCAAAGCTAAATAAAACAAACAAAACCAAAAAATAGTCTTACACGCAAACACAAAGTTAAAACTTCAAAAGACAGATCATAGAAATTAGATATAGCATTTGAGCTAATAAATGTTATATAGTTTATTCGGTTATCCAAAGAAACCGAATAAACCCAATAAAAAAATTGTGGAACCAAACACCGAACCAAGAGCCAAATTCACAATTCGGTTTCGGTTACCGAATTTGTTATTTGGATTGGTTTTTTCGGTTATGGTTCGGTTTATGGTTTTTATTCGGTTTTTTAACACCCCTACAGGTATGACTAAGAAGACTACCATCGATTATCCAGGTGGATATATCGGAAGAGTAGGCTCTCGTGGCAAAATAGTGAGTTGGGCGCCGCAACAGAAGGTACTATCGCACCCTTCGGTAGCATGTTTCATGAGTCACTGCGGGTGGAACTCTACTTTAAGGAAGGTGTCACAAACGGAGTCCCTTTTTTGTGTTTGCCATATTTCGCTGATCAGTTTCACAACGCGACTTACATTTGTGACATCTGGGCTTAGAAAAAGATGAAGCGGGCATCATTAACGAGGAGAAATGACGAGTAAGGTGGAGAAGTTGCGGAGCGATAAAACGTTCAAAGCGAAGGCGTTGGATACTAAAGAAAAGGTTGCAAGTAGCTTCAGTCAAAGGGGGTGCTCTCACAAAAATCTTAACAGTTTTATTCAGTGGATAGTAAAGAATGATGCACATACTAAGGATTAACCTGAGTCTATGTGAACATGAATTTCTAAAACATTGGTGGGTGTATATTTTTATAACTGGGCTCAATGTGTCATATTACTATTAGGGTATGGTAAGTGTAACTAGTATTTAAATGCAGTGTGTTATAATGGGTATTTTTGCTTGTAATAGGTTATAAGAGTCTTGATGGGTAATGTCTAGATAAAGTGACTTATAATTACTTTATTTGTTACATTTTTATGTATTGTCTTATATTAACTCCTTCCGTAGTCGAGCATGACCCAGCATCATCCACCACTATAACGCCCCATAGCGCCTGAGTAAACCGCTCCATGGGGCGCTATGCTTCGAAAATTTGTTCACCCCACAGGCCATAACGGGTGTTTGTTGATTTGTTCAAGATTTTGAACAGTTGAGTAACGGTCAAAAACAATAGAAAAATATATATGTTTTCTAACTCTCTCTCCACATATATATATATATACACCCATATAATCAATTAAACTTCACACAAAACCCATCCTATACCCGATCAACTCAACCAAAAACACTCTTTACAAAAACTCTCCTTACCACAATGTCTTCGCCTCCGTCGGAAAATTCGTTCATTGATCTATACCAAAATTTTTTTTTCTTACAACGAAGCCATGGAGGAGGAGGAGGAGGAGGAGGCGGTTACGAGTGTGTGTTGGAGCCTATGAAGACGTCCGTTTGGATGGCGGAGATCATGAAAGAGGCGACAACGTCGATGAAGACGAATAGTATTGAATATATTTTATTGTAATGTTTTTTTAATTATTGTAATTTTTTTAATTTTAATGAAATGCTATTTGTTTTTTAATTTTAGGAATTTAGAGATTAAATAAAAAATTAGATTAAAACAATAATTAAGTAATGATTGGTAGGGGGCTATGGAACTGCATCCACAACACACACATATTATATATCCCCTCACATTTTACTTTATTTGCCATTTGTCACATAACCTCCCTAAAAAAGGTTATGAGGGGTTATGACTACAAATAACCTAAGTGCGGTATGTGGATACACTTTGTTATCACGGGACGAGTGGGTCATATTTTGAGGTGTAGTAATTTGGCTGTAATGTGTGTTCTATTGGGTTATTTCACTCTTAATCTGTTATTCTTTTGATTGTAATGGGTCATAACGATATTAATGACTCAATAGTGAAGTGACTCATATTATATTTGCTTGTATATTTGTTATAATAGGTGATATTGTGTGTATTATGGCCTATGTTGACATTGTTATAGTAGGTGATATTGAGGCTGTGGCAATACGTTTCGTCCTAAGCAAATTAATTATAAAAAAGAAGAAGAAGAAAAGTACATTTTCTCTATATTTGTTTGGTGAAGTGCACATTAACTTTGAGTAACATGCTACACTTAAAAACGCTAACTATTTATAAAAAAATCATAGTAAACTTAATGCGAACTGTGACTAGTGTTAATTTATGGCAAAATCATCTAAAATAGCATGCGCACGCATGATCACGAAGACAATCGAACCGAAGGAAGTCAAAGAGTGAGAACCGATGAAAATCCTACATTCTTACCTCAATGATGTCGCGAGGGAGTCATAACAAAAACCTGAGATCATAAACCCTAATTAAAGAAGCAAAAAATGATGTTAAATTTTACTTAAGAAATTGGAAAAAGGTGTTAAATCCCAGTGTTGATAATTATGAATCAATGAGAAAGAAACGAAGTAGTATTCCGTTCATGCTAAACGTTATACTAAATCACACACCCGGTTCATATGGATTTTCTTAATTTTCTTTCCTTTTGTATTTAACGAGTTAACGCCACCCGTACGTTACGACGGGATGTTGATTATCAAAGTTTTCAGTATTAAATGTGAAATTTCTTTTGTTTTTTATTGGTGCAAATCAACATACACAACATTAGGCACAACCATTAAATAATACATAATAATCATGTTAAGTGTTATTGGACACATGCAAGACCTATGAGGCGATGCCTCTCAACCTCGCTCTCCATCAACCATGCAAGACCGTTGATCCGCCGACCGGGCTGAATCAGAAGCTGAATCTAGTGTTCCTGGCCCGCCACAAGTCTCCCGAGAAGAAGCGTGGTAGAAGCTAGCAACCTCACCGCATAGATACTTGATAGCGTTAAATTCCTCAGCTGTAAAATTTGCCTTGCAATGTTTTAGAATATCCTATGCGATTTGTCAGTGCATAGATACTTGGAGGGTATGAGAATTTTTTTATCACAAGCATTCATAAGAGCTTGATCTTATTAGTTATTATCCACGCGGCTGTATACACTTTTGCAACAAGTCTCCGATCCTCTGAAGGACCTATAAGAAGTTCTTGTGTCAATCTTTAGATACAAATCGATGAGTAATACAAAACGACTTGTGTGTCGACGTCACACCCAGAACTTGAACAAACAAAACTTTATACTCGTTCGTTTTGTAGGTAGCGTCAATCATCAACACATGCGGGAAAGCACACCACAATTGTACGAATGACAATGAACAGAGAAAACCTCCTCACTGCATTTGTGGATGGATTCTATCGGGTGTAATAAGCGTACTGTTTGGTAAGCAACATTCTCTCTAGTATTGCATTCGAGTTGGTCCGCCATGCATTTTGAGTTTAATCTTCTATATCACATTGTGTACGTCTCGTAATTTCTGTTATCTTATACTTAAATGTATGTTACGTGGCTCCATGTTTTGAAAATATGGCCTCTCCACCAAAAGTTCTTTACACCAGGTCAGCCTCCTAGCAAAAGCATGACTATCTAGATGTTTTGCAGAATCATGGTTATGTTCCCCATGCTTTACCACTAACCTCCAAGCACCACTCTTTGGGATTAGTTTCCCTACTAATTTAAAAGGATAACTAACCTTTTTGCTACCCGAAACGTCTAGATGTGGCTGTACTATTGTGTTCGCCACCACGATCGCATTGTAACCATATATTCACGACCCTTGTTGACGGCCCATCACCTTTTGTTTTCGTTCGTCGGGTCACAAGGACGTAACCCTTCTCGATTGCTCTTTCGACAGCCGCCTTCAGCTCTTCAAGAGACACGACATCCTGAAACAACAGTACGTTAGAATTATATATATATATATATATATATATATATATTATATATATATATATATATAATAATAACACATAAGTGGCAAGAATGTCATACATGATCGGTTTCAAACAAAACATCAGGTTAGCTTTTCCTCGCAGTTGTTAGGAGCTTCCCCGTATTCGTTAGCACCTTCCTCAAAGTCGATAACACCTTCCTCGAAGTTGTTCGTGTGTTGTTTTTCCACGTGCGAATGGTAAGTTTCGTATGCGTATTGTGGATAACTTTGTGCCACATAAGATGGTCCAGCTTCTGAACTCATGAAATAACTAAATGGTGAGACTTTGGTAAAAATAATGGCATCACATCTTATAGATATTTATTTACCGCGTTCAAATCGGGCAACAATCTCTCGTCATCACAATGAACCATGAACACAACTTCCTCACCTCGTTCAGCGTCAGGTCTGAAAATGCTTTCTAAGACCCATAACTCGTTTGAATATTTGCCAAAAACATAGCTAATGTCCCAAGACGACATCATGATATGAAGGGTTTGATCGGGTGAATTGTTGTGTTAAATTTCATTTGAATCAGAATCCATTTGATTGCAAGGCTTTAAAGGAATTCTCAAGACCTATACGACGCGTACAACACTATATGCGTCGTATACTTAAATTTTACACCCACCACCCCCAAGATTCTCGAACAATACACATGAATCAAACCCTAAACGACGTGTACATTGTTGTACGCGTCGTATAAGGACTTTAGTGATATTGATTATGTTTCATACACAAGTCATATAAACGAACTACATTAACTAAGTATGTTTGTGTTTCCTCCTAGAAACATAAAAGTTTAAGTAGTAGTGAAACTCACTGTTTGTGAAGAAATCTGAAATGTGCAAAGACACGAAATACATGTCTAGCTAACTTGTCACACCCCAACCGATGGCGGAAACATCGGAGTGAGACGAAAACGAGATTGCACAAGACTTCATAACAACTATTCGTGCCAAGTATTTGATAAGCAAAATTCATTTCACTACTAAAGCGAAGATACAATGTTGGAAGCAAAAAACAACATCTTGTAACATAGAAATCAAAGTACAATACATGAACTAAAGTTTAAAGTGCGTTTCTAGCCGTCCTACTAGATTTCTTTTAACGTGACGTCATCAAGATCCTGCAATACATATTAAAGTACATGTCAACACAAAAGAGCGTTGGCGAGCATACATGTTTGAATTACTAGCATAAGTATAAGAAGTTTAAACAAATCCACATGGCACAATTGGTATACTAATGCATATTATTACAACACTAGCATGCATCACATAAGTCAACCCAAACATTCCAGTAGCATAATCTTGTCGCTGCAACGACAATACCGTTTTTGTATAACTTAAAACATGACCACAAGAATACAGGCGGTATGCAACTCCTATAGCGATATACATGTTAAGGTAGGCTCGTACGAAGTTAATGACAAGAATAGTGCAAGTAAGGCTTCTAGCATGTATGAATTTCTAAGCATCATGTATTAAGTATGTATAATAGATTGTTTGTTTGTGTCAAGCATGTTTGTATGTGATTATGTGAATGTACTAAGTCATGTGTATTGCACCCCAAAAGTGTCTAAAATTAAAAAGGGTCATGTACACACATGTTTTACAAAGTAAATCCACGTAGTGAGTTTGATGAGTCTTGAGTTTGTGGAACACTCAAGTTACCCTAAAAGGGAAACGAATGTGTGTGAGTTATAGATTTGATTAACGGATTGGATTCGGATTTAAAGTTATCATATAACATGGATTAGTGAAGAGTAAGGTAACATGAGAATGGTCATGCAAGGAAGTAGGATGAATTCCATCCAGTTAACCTCATTATATAATTCACCAAAGCACAAAATCATCAACTTTGTTGATGATTCTGTTGGTCATGAATACGTACAACAATAAAAAATAAAAATACATAAACTACTAACTCTTAAAACAACCAAGTGACCAAGCTAGATGTGTGCATCCCGAACATGGAAAGTGTTTGGGACGTGATGTAGCCTTGTCACTTTGTTGAAAATTGTTTTGAGATGTAGTAATATGAAGATAATCTAACTAAGAAAGTGAGGCAGTGGAATAATAGATGGATAGCCAAGGCTTCCATTGTTCACACTTTACAAAAACACAAGTCTAACAATATTGAAGATTGAAGACTTGATTGGTCTCAACACTTTGTAGGTTGTTTGAACCTTTTAGGGTAGTAGCTAAGTGAGGTTTCTAGGCCAGCAGATTATCCAGAGTCTGCTTGAGCTCTAGAATCATACACCCAGCACGAGGCAAGAAACCTTTTGAGAACATCAACATGTTTCTCCCAGTTTCTTCGAGTAGTGCCAGTTTAAAATGCAGGTTCAACAGGGATTGGTTCATTGAGAACATACAACTTGTTCTCCACTCTAAGAACAATTTTCAGATCGCGCATAATCAAAGAAGTTGGAGTTGTTGAGTTTTCCTTTTCACGAATGGACCTAAGACGAAGCGAATAGAGAATTAGTCACGACGTTATTTGTGTTTGACATCTACAAATTTAAACAATTTAATTTAGTTTTTCATATTTGATATCCTAGTAATTAAGACCCAATTTGCTATAATAATATATAATATATATTAAGTCACGCGTTATTTGTGTTAGACATCTACAAAATTTAAACAAATTTAATTTAGTTTTTCATATTTGATATCCTAGTTAATTTAAGACCCAATTTGCTATATATATATATATTAGGATAGGCTAGGAGTTTGGCTACAAAGTCCAAATTTCCTAAAAAGTGTAAAAAAGTCATAAAACACCCAAATGTCAACCATAAAACACTCAAAGCCCACAAATAACAATGAAGATTACTAAAACATCATATATGTGGGACTTTGTTGTCGAATAACAAACATTATTGTGTTTTATGTTGATTAGACGTTGTGTTTTATACTCATAGTTATACGATTGTGTGTTTTTAGTTTTTATGGACTATTATGGTTTGAATATGGTTTGTTATTTGTGGTTTTAGGTGTGTTTTATGACTGAAATTATATTATTCTATGACTTTTTACACTTGTAGAAAATTTGGACTTTGTAGCAAAACCTCACCATATAGGAAGATAGATATCGTTCTATATATACATCGTGAGTGGCTTAGCTCTATTCACTTTGTATATTACGTGAGTAGTTACATTAAATTTGTGTCAACTACATAACTCTCGTTTTGGTTCACATGACGAGTGTTGTCAAGACATTGTACGTTTAACCTCAACAACGCCAACTCGAACCCTTGAAGTGATATTGGCCCTTTAATTGATAACGTATGAAACTTGTGCTTCAACCTCTAATAATATCGTAAGCCCAATGTAGGGTAGTCACTAACAATAGGGGTTTGATAAATTGGTAAAAGTGTCATAAATTTAAAGTGGCGTAGCAATATCGACTTTAATTATGAGATTTACTTTACTATTTATTACCGTTTGTAGGTAAAAAAATATTTTGGAAGATTTGTAGTATAAGGCAAATCGTGCAATTTTGTAAAATCCAATTTTACATCCGTTCGTGATAAGTTAAACTCCTTTCAACACTCGACATGACCACGATTTTAAATACCCTATTGAAACTACGTTGGTCGTTTTATCACAAACTTGATTTTAATTATAAAAACTCTTTATTGATTACGGTTAAAAAATTAAATGCTTTAGTTTTAAAACTTTATTGATTTATCTTTCTAAAAAACTCCTTTTATTAAAATATATCTTCCAATTTAACTTAAAAGCGCCTTTTAATTATCTCGTCATTTTACCATGAGTGTGAAAATATATTTATTGGGTGGTCTAATTATTGTCTAAGCAATATACCAACCACACATTTAAAAATAAAAGCAATAAACCGAGCACATAGACATCTGCTCGTTTCGTTTGAGCCATTGAACGATAACCGAGCTGGTCTAAAGGACTAACAAAATAACTCTTATCCTACAAGCTCCTGTTTAGCCTGAGATCTCCACCTCTGATTCGGTTGCATCTTCTTCGGTCTTTAATATTTGACTTCTTTGATTTACTATTTAAAAATAGACACTTTACAATAAAAGTAGATAAAAGCTAGCTATTACATCGGGTTCAAATAACCATTTAAAAATACAAACATTGATTAACAACACGAAAACAACGAAACGATTTAAAGCGACAACACGAATGGTCTAGTGCTCGATGTATATTAAATCACAACCACAAAACGAGAAAGGCTCAATTTTTTGTCAAACAAAAGTTTGACAATAAAACATAGATCGATTTAAACAATATTGTTAAAACAAATGGAAAAGCGCTTGATACTATTGTTGATGCTCGTCAGTGAACCATTTTAAATAAAATCTAATTTTATTTATTATTAATTAATATCACATATTAATTAATATATAAAGCGGTGCGTGTACAATAAAACCAACTAACCCGTTACAATGATCTAGTTGCAGTCGTTAAAACAAACACAACCATAATGGGTTTTCGAAAGATTGACCTTCTGAAAACCCTAAGCTTCACACGTTGATCCAACGAAACGTCATGCTAATTGACGTTTGTCCACGAACCACAGTCCGAATTAAAACTTGTCATGAATCTTGAAAACCCAAATACCTAAACGCGAGACCGGCGACAACACAGCAATGCAAAGGGTGATGCGGTGCCGAAGGTGCGACGGGGTGGCCGGCGTGGCTGGATGGTGGCATGATGGTCTCTAGGGCGGCGAGGCTGGGCTCAAGAGAGGATGGCAGAGGTGAGGTGAGGTGAGTGAGGTGAAGTGGTTGGTTGGTTGGTTGTGTGTTATGTGGTGTAACCTCTAACCTTGTGAGCTCGAATATATATAGGTACCCAACCTATTGTATTCAAACTCAAACACCCATCTTTTAGGTAGTTTAATCTAATTCTAATACTTATATTGTATTTATCTTATAAATAGAATAATTAATGTTAATAATTTAATAAATAATATTCTTCCATCAATTATTTAATTATTATTAATTAACAATTAATTAAACAAACAGTTAAATACCAATTAATCATTTCGCAAACGATTAATTTACTATATGTTCGAACCACATTATAGTGAAAAACACGCACATTTGAAAATAATACTTATCTCATAAATATTATTCTAGGTTCGTTGTCCAAGTGTAACTCTTTGTATCGTACCTCGTTAGCAACGTTAAAATAATCCTAAGTCGGACATCTCATATCCAACACAACAAACCAAGTATTGGTAGTTGGCAATACTAGTTTTAGATGGACCTTTTTGCGGCTTGCTTTATGAAGGTTCATACAACCACTTCACCAAGCGTTTTGGTTAGATGGACTGTCGTAATCTTAGGATGTTTCTATCATATCATCATCTTGTTTCATACAAATATATAACGTTAGACTTTAAAAAAATCATACTTACAAGATTGGAATGGTGGTGTGACGATTGTGGGTGGCAAACTCGGATGGACAGAAAACGATGGAAGACAAAGAATGAGCGACAATGGTTGGTGGCATATTAGGTGGTGCGACAGTGGTTTGAGAACGATGGTATGGTTTGATTAAGGGAACATGAATAGATCATCTGTATATTACGATGTTTAATTTGATTTATTTATTTCTTTTATTATTATGTCAGTATGTTAAAAGAAAACTAAACAAATGTCACATACGATAGTTTACCTACTAGGGAGAGGATCATGAGAAAAGGACATATAATGAGAAAACTAAAAACTAACTATAAAAGACTAAAAAACATACCAATTTTTTACAATTTTTTTATAAAAAATCGCCATTTTTTATGTATAAAAAAACTTTCTTTAAAAAAAAAAAACAAAACAAAACTTGTACTGTATATGTGTATTATATGCTTAGATTTAGCTTTTGATTTTAGTTTAGCTCTTAGGGTTAGCTTTTTAAGAGTTTAGAATTAGGATTAGGTTTTTGGATGTGAGGGTGAGGGGTTTAGGTTTTTTTAGGGGTGCAGGTGGGGGGGTCGATTTAGGTTTTTGGGGGTGGGTGGTGGCTTTTGGTGGGATGGTGGATTTAGGTTTTTGGGGGTGGGGGTGGGTTAGGTGGTTTAGACTTTTTCATATTAATGCACATATAACTAACTAAAAAAGCCTAAAAATCATACCAACTTTTTTTATTTTTTTTACTTTTTTTTAATAAAAAATCGCTATTTTTTATGTATAAAAATTTCAAAAAAAACTTATAATGCACATATGCATTATATATGTACTGTACATGTGCATTATACTTAGATTTAGCTTTTAGGGTTAAGTTTTTTGGAGGATTAGGATCAGATTTTTGGGTGTAGGGGGAAGGGGTTTAGGTTGGGGGTGTTCAGGTTTTTTTGGGGTTTACGATAAGGGTTTAGTTTTAGGGTTTTTTTTAGTGGGGGTGAGGGTGGGGGGTTTAGGCTTTTGGTGGGAGGGTGGATTTGGGTTTTTAGGGGTGGGGGTTTAGGTTTTTGGGGGTGTCGATAGGGGTGGTTAGGTGGTTTAGACTTTTTCATATTAATGCACATGTGAAGTACAACAATTTTTTTTTAAAGTTTTTTTTATATATTATATATAGCGTTTTTTATTAAAAAATTTGAGATGTTTTTTTTAGACTTTTCTAATTAATTTTTTGATTTTTTTCATTTTCTTATGACTCATTCCCTTACCTACTATTCAGCCAAACAATATAAGATTATAACATAAAACAATCTTTAAAGTCTTAATTAGATTTTTTTAAAATAAGTAGCAACAAACGAAAAGCTCAAAAGTTTTGTGGTGAATTTGTGAAAAGCGAATAGATTAGTGGTTAAATTATCAAACTACAATAAACTGTTGCCCAAGACACCGGCAATCTATTTCTTCCCAAACCCTTCTTCATACCCCCAAATCTAACATCTCCGCCATCACCATCGTCACCACCACCACAACCAATGGCAGCAACGATGGTTCTCGACCCCAAACCCTCATCCACACCACCACCAACTCTCCCCAACCCCTACACCACCGATTCCCAATCAACCGACACCGAAGACGACCTCTACACGCGCCTCAAAACCCTAAATCGCCAAATCGAGTTCATCGAGATCCAAGAAGAGTACGTGAAAGACGAATTGAAGAATCTGAAGCGAGAGCAACTCAGATCTCAAGAGGAGGTTAAGCGGATCCAGTCGGTGCCGCTTGTGATTGGGCAGTTTATGGAGATGATTGACCAGAATAATGGGATTGTGGGGTCTACTACCGGGTCTAATTATTATGTGAGGATTTTGAGTACGATTAATCGGGAGTTGTTGAAGCCTTCGGCTTCTGTGGCGTTGCATAGGCATTCGAATGCGCTTGTTGATGTGTTGCCGCCTGAGGCGGATTCGAGTATCTCGCTTTTGAGCCAGTCTGAGAAGCCTGATGTTACTTATAATGTAAGTTATATGTTTTAAGGAGTTTTGAGGTTGAGATATTGTTGTTGTTTCTGTTGGATGTTTGTTAGTTAGGTAGGGAGTTAGGGTTTCTGTTAACTTTGGTTGTATGTAGCATAAGCTCTTGTTTATAGTATAATTGTTGGTAATTGATATGCACTATCATAGTTTTCTTGCTAATTAATATGCACTTTATGAAATATGATGGTTTAAACATTTTTGTTTTGAACTACAGTTTGAAAGTCATATTTATTTGACACTGTTACATGATGGTTCATGATGGATTGACGGTAGATATTATCGATGTACAACCTATGTGGTTAATATCCTGATGTATCACTGATATATCGGTTGTCGGTCCCCTGCTGAGATATCGGTGCAAAATATCGGTACCGATAATATCGGCGATATTGACCGATATATCACCAATTTTCTCGATATCAGTACCTTTCTTCTTAGTTCAACCATTTGTCTTTCTTCTTATTGCTGCTATTAGTGTTTTAAGTCCTAATTGTTAGTGGTTAGTGTTAAATGTTAGTGTTTTAATTCTTAGTCAGTTCCTACCTGCTACAATTGTTAGTGTTTTGCAAGTTACAAAAGGTTAATTTGTTGATGGTAGGAAAGTATACTGAATTGTTGGTGTTAAATTGCTATATATAGCATGATATTAAAATTACCGATATCCCACTGACATCTCACCGCGATAACCGATATCTCAAATATCAATCCTTGACCAATATTCGATATTATACTGCATTAACTACTTAGTGTACAACTCTTCTATATGAAAATATGTCGTTTATACACCAACGATCAATAGTTTTGAGGGAATTGTATGAGCTTCATGTATATGATTTATCATTGTATTCTATTAAGTCCTCCATATTAGTTGTGATTATAACCCTGCGTTGCTAAACGTAAGGTTGTTTGCTGACTGGAAGCTTATTTCTTTTGGTTAATTAGTATTTATATAAGCAGTTAAGACAGAGAGCTAAGTGAGAAAATGGTTGCTGAGATTAGGAAAGAAAGAGAATTGTTGTGGTTTTTGTGACCGGAAAAGTTATCTGTAATGTGGTTTTTGATTTCTTACTTTGCATCTGTCCGTCAGAGTGTTTCACCTCATTTTTTTTGACTTCGGAGATTAACCTTATGTTTGAACTTACTTTCTGAGTTTCTGTTGTAGCTAGGGGTTCTCTATTGTATTAAAAAGAAGAATGAAACGTAACAGGCTGGCATGTTTTCTTATATATAGTGATGTTTGAAAGTCCTTGTATTAGCTACTTAAATGGGTGGGCAATTAGGCATGCCCAGTTGTTACACTGTTTGATTCCCACAACTGTGACAAATATGGAATTAATGGAAATTTGAAAGCATATTAGTCTATTAGAACAGAAGTAAAACCTTAAAAATCTGAACTTGAGAGTTGGTAATGCATGGTTTGACTGTTGCTTCTTCTTTATTATGTGTTTCTAGTCTCATGGGGTCGATGTAAACCTCTTGTTTTACTAAACTTTACTATGCTTATTATTATTTTGACGTGGTTGCTTTAAAGCTAATAAAACGGTACTCTTTATTGCCAATGTAATTTTGTAGGATATTGGAGGGTGTGACATTCAAAAGCAGAAATACGTGAAGCTGTTGAGTTACCTTTGACTCATCACGAATTGTACAAACAGATAGGTATCGACCCACCACGTGGTGTTCTGCTCTATGGTCCACCTGGCACGGGTAAAACCATGCTTGCTAAGGCTGTTGCAAACCATACAACTGCAGCCTTTATTAGGGTTGTTGGCTCGGAATTTGTTCAAAAGTATCTCGGTGAGGTAGGCCTTTATCATCCGTTTTTAAGATCTCATACATTCACTAGAATCGATCTGTATGTTTGACATGTAGCTTTAACATATATATACACTTATATAATTGTTTCATCTTGCTCATGCTTTTTTACAGGGACCTAGAATGGTTCGTGATGTTTTCCGTCTTGCTAAAGAAAATGCACCTGCGATTATATTTATTGATGAGGTCGATGCAATCGCAACCGCCAGGTTTGATGCTCAGACTGGAGCTGATAGAGAAGTGCAGCGAATTCTTATGGAACTGCTAAATCAGGTGAACCAAGCTCATGAAACGTTCAAATAACCATTTATTTATTTACCTCTTGAAACAAATTATTATATATTTTGGTTCTGTTGCAGATGGATGGGTTTGATCAGACAGTTAATGTTAAGGTTATAATGGCAACTAACCGAGCTGATACTTTGGACCCCGCACTTCTTCGACCTGGTAGGCTTGATCGCAAGATTGAGTTTCCTTTGCCCGATAGGCGACAAAAAAGACTTGTTTTTCAGGTTACTTATCTCTTGCTTATATTTGTATCTTTATATTTTAAAAAATTGTTGTAGTTACAGACGGTGAGGGAATAACTGTACAAGTCTTGGTGAATTCAATCCTTGATTTATTTTCAGTTACATAGTTTCAAGATGGTGGTATGATTTATGATGTTATTTGTGACTTTATTTTGATATCACTTTATTTTATGAAGGTTTGCACTGCTAAAATGAATTTAAGTGATGAAGTTGACTTGGAAGATTACGTCTCCCGGCCAGACAAGATCAGTGCTGCTGAAGTAAGTTGTTTTTATGCAGTTTACACTTCATTTGAGGTTAAAACAGTGCTTTTGAAACATGTCTTTAGTACATGTTCAAACAGGCGTGATCGGTTTGAGTTGGACTTTTAACACTTTTTTCCGTCTGTTTCATTATTTTAAAAACATCGTGGATGATGGTTAAACATAATAATCAGTCTTTGAATTAAATGATTTATAGGTTGTACACATTAAAAATGATATTTCGGGCAAAACTTTCCTTGTTTAGCTAGTTTTTTTAATGATTTGACCCATTTGAGATAAAGCTCAACCAAATTCATTAATAAGTAAATGAATTGAAGTTGTCACATTTAGCAACACCGATTGTTAACTTGAATGGTGGTTACATCCAGATTTCAGCAATCTGTCAAGAAGCAGGGATGCATGCTGTGCGCAAGAACCGTTATGTCATTCTTCCTAAGGACTTTGAGAAGGGATACAGAACCAACGTAAAGAAGCCTGACACGGATTTTGATTTCTACAAGTAAAATCCAATGGTTGGAAGTAGGAGGATAAAAGACCTTATGTTGTTTACTTCAAACATGTTGATCTTGTTATTATTATGGATGTTCATGTGATCTTTGCTTATGCTAGACCAACAACTGATGAATATGAAAGATGTTATGAGCTTCCTTCTTTTAAGATGTACCCTATTATGAAATGCTACCATGATCAAAGAAAACATGTACCCTATTACAGGCTCTCCAAACGAAGCAATTGACCTTTGGAACTGCTAAAACTCTGCTAAGCCATTATCCGTAATCCAGACCCACTTGTCACTCCTTTCAGCTTAGTGCCGTTTTAACACACTTAAAAGCTGCTGTATTTCAGCCTCTTCAGCGCTTGTTTGCGGGATTTTTTTTCCACTCGAACTCCCAGCAGCATACACCCCCCCTAGGAGTCTTCTTGTAGCAGTCTTGTACATGGGCTTTTTTGGACTTGATGCATTCGAAGAAAGCAGGGAACTGCTGCTCAGTTGCCATACCAACACCCAGCTTTGTCACCTCTCCAGACGTCAACTCGACATTATGTATGCAATTCAACCAGTTTATCTATATATGCAAAATCATTGTAAGCCACACTTCAATGCTTTCAAGCGTGCTCTTCGTTACAACTATGACACTACATGTGTCATCCAACTTTTGGTCTCATTGTCTATTCAGACGACAATCCGAGACGTGTGGATACTCGTCAATGCACGTCTAGGCATCGTGTTTTCTTGGGTGAAAACTTGTTATCATAGTCTTCCAAATTCTAAGCCGAATATGGTAGAGGTGCTAATGACATTGCTTAAACATAAATCTTCTTTTTTCATGACTCCATTTGTCTGATGTTACAATGTTGATGATGCTTATTTGTCCACTAAACTAATACAACATCAATGCACCAACACTTACAAAGATTGGCATTCAATTTGTTTGGAAAAAGAGTGGTGTCAAGCCAACTTCGAGTTCTTCATGTTCCACCATATTCTCGATATGGCGATAACTTCCCCAAGGTTTTATCTTGTGAATACAATAACTCATCTGATCAATTGCAACAAAAGGTTTAAAAAATCACTATGCACGCTGGAATCCCTCTGTATGATATCTTTCCATCCACACATATATATATTTTGGGTGGTTAAAATAATAACCATTTAGCTTTGACAACCACACAAAAAATAAGAATCATTTGTTACACAATGATATAGTGTATTAACTAACTAACTAATACACTATATATGTGCGAACAGTCTTCTATTAACCCGCAAATAAACACTATTTAATACATTTTCTACGTGATTAAACACGCATTGAAGAATATAAGTAAACACGCTCGGTGTATACAACGTAGTCATTTAATACATGTTGATGATGTGGTCTATCCATCACTTAGTTTTATAAGAATATCCACAATGTGCAAACCCTACAAATCTTTACAAACCACCACTTCAGCGTCACAACAAATTTACAAACTTTCCTAAAAAAACCTTCACTTTATCCGCAATGTAGTGTGGGACCCACACAAGAAGTCCGTTGGAAGTACGAGACCACGGACTTGCAACAAACTAGATGAGTCCCATAATGTGAAGGGACCAGCAAAGAAAATCCACTGCATGTAAACGTGGAACAGACGAGTAAAAAGCACTACATTATGAATATTCCAAACAAAATGATATAGAATAAAAGAAATACATTATCTCATAGAATAAACATGAACATTTCTATATAATAACACATGTGGTAGGATTCTAGGAATAGTATGGTGGTGCTAACATGCACCACCACATGTTACAATCTCATTGGTCCGCAGTTTCAATTTTTTTTGCGATCTCAGATTTTTTCGGTCACATTTTCTTTGCCAACATGAGTCGTATCCGTCGAGTTTTTGTTTTACGATTTTATCGGTTTTGGCTGTCGTTTGCTTACTTCCAGCGCCTCCAACACGGTTGCCATCACTTTCTAAAAACTTAAAAAAATCACTTTGACCCACTTGACTTAATAATACGTGTCGATATAAGTTCGAGTTTGTGTACACTTTTTGACGTTTCTAAAGTTTTTACAAGTTTGATCGTCGTTTGCTTACTATTTAGTACCCACAACGCGAGTGTTAAATACTGGTTTTTTTAAAAAGCATATTTAAGTCTATGAAAAACGTTTAAAAATCCTAAAAAATTCTGGCAAAAAGTTGGGCCGGAGTGGAGAAAAAGGAAAAGAGAAAAGTCATCGGCATTCGGCAGAGTCCAGCCTCAGCCTCTGGCGTTTATATCACGCCAACTTTCTGGGCCCCACAACACACAGAAAATTCTAGAAGCTCAACCCTCTATATATTCCAATGTCAGCTATTTCATTCAAAACCCTAATTTTCCCCCAAATAGCAGCTCCATTCGCTCTCAATCTTCTCATTTTCGATCCCACAATCATCCAATTCTTCCGTTTTCCCGTGCTTCCGCAGCTCCTCGATCAGGCACTTTCTTCAATTTCATCATTTGTGTATACATATCATTACTGTTGCTTAAATTCTGTGTTTATGCTTATAGATTATGTGAATTTTGTTGTAGTTTGTATATATGGTTAGAGGATGTGTAGATCTGGAATTGTTGAGTGGTTATTGTGATTCTTGTTGTCGTTGACTTGAATTGTTTGACTTTTGTGTGGATTAGGGTTTGGTTTGTTGACGTGAGAGGACAAGTTTCGGATTGTAAGGCGTGGTGATGGCGTCAAAGCGTATTCTCAAGGAACTCAAGGATTTGCAGAAGGATCCTCCTACTTCATGCAGTGCTGGTAAAAACAATTGTTTTGTTGTAAAGTTTTTGTTGTGATTTGGATTTGTGTTGTGATTTGGTTGACTTGTTGCTTGACTTTAGGTTTTGTGTTGATTGATGGTTATTGGTTTGGATAAGTAATTAAGGTGTTAGCTAACTTGGTTGTTGTAAATGGATAAAAGTTTAAGTAGCTAAAGGATTTTTGGTTTGCAGAATGAGCTCTTATGTCTAGTATCCTGAACAGTAGGGTGTTAATCGAGTGAATAGTTTCTGAACTATAAAGATTTGTTTGATTTAGTTTCTTGTACATGGTTGGTGGTGAATAGAACATGATGTTTGGTGGTTTTAATTGGGTTCTCTGGCGTGGACATGATTTGGTGGTTTTTAATTGGGGTTCTCTTGGGTGTGATTGTAGGCGGTGTTTGTTTGAACATGTATGTTTTAATGCTGCTATCATTTCTTGACTAATGTGGTGTTCTTATTTTGAATATTGAGGCTAAAGGGTTGGTAGGTTATGACAATTTGCCAATGTTTTTTATACCCTGCAGTGAATGTTTTCTTGACTTATTTATATGTGATTCAATGTTCAATTTCTCTTTTTTAACCGAGTTAAATAATGGTTGAATAATAAAGATGGTGTATCGTGCGGTTCAACCGGGTGCACGGGGCGGTTTAATTTGTCCTACTGGACGGTTCAACCGGTATTACTGGCTGGTTTAAACCGGTTTTTAAAACATTGGTTTAATATGATGCTGAATGGAAACTAGATGTTTGGTAGTGGTATGTCAGCTGTGTGCTTTGCATAGTTAGTAATATCTGCGTGCAATTGAAATTTTTTCCAATCAAGATTGTCTGCCAATTACGGTTTGGTGTGTTGTCTCTTTTAACAAAGTTGGCGTGTGCATTCAAGACTTTATTGTCAACGTCTTTGCTTTTGACGGTTCAAGCTATCGATTCATGTTATATTTCTTATTTTTGTGTGCTTGAATCACAGGTCCTGTTGCTGAGGACATGTTTCATTGGCAAGCAACAATAATGGGACCTTCTGATAGCCCTTACTCTGGTGGGGTGTTTCTTGTCAATATTCATTTTCCCCCTGATTACCCGTTTAAGCCCCCAAAGGTAATTAACTGCGCCCACTTTGTTGAGACACACATGAAAATAATAATTTAGCGCGAATTGAGTTTAACGTTGTCAAATATTCAGGTTGCATTTAGGACAAAGGTGTTTCATCCAAACATCAACAGCAACGGTAGCATATGTTTGGATATCCTCAAGGAACAATGGAGTCCAGCACTAACAATCTCCAAGGTCTGATCCACTTTTCATTTTTATTATTGGCTTTATTTTAGACCTGAAATGTCTTGTATTGAAGGAGTGTATGTGTGTTTTGTAGGTGTTGCTTTCCATCTGCTCTCTGTTGACAGACCCAAACCCTGATGATCCGTTGGTGCCAGAGATTGCTCACATGTATAAAACCGACAAGTCCAAGTACGAGGCCACTGCTCGTAGCTGGACGCAGAAGTATGCCATGGGCTAATCTCTTGAGTCTCGTTTGAATCCAATCGATTGTTGGAAGAATAAAAATTGTTGGTTTTTCACTTTTTATTCTTGGAATGTCTCAATGAAGAAATGGTTGTTAAGATTGTCTCAGTTTGTGTAATATTGAAATGATTTTAATCAAGGAGACTCATTTTGGAAAGAATTGCACTTCTTTTATTTGGTTAGCAGCTTGCCTTGTAGAGGGGAGGAGTTTATATTCGTGTTTCCAACAGTTGTTTGGTCTTAACATCATCAATGGATCTATTTCGTGTTTTCAACAGTTGTTGGGCCTTACATCAACGGGTTTTGAAAGTTTTAGCTGAGAATAGGAGAATCTTGTATTTAAGGCATAGTTGTCAAAAGCACAAGGCGCAAAAGGTGAGCCTTGGGCCTCCATGCAAAGCGCTTAAAAAGCGAGAGCTTTTTTAGGCAAGTTGTTTAGTATAAAAATACATCTTTTAAGGTTTTTAGACATGTTTTAGGCTTCTTTAGAGCTAGTTTTAAGTTGTTTCTAGGCTTTTTTTAGGGTCCTTATAATTGTTTCAAGCATGTTTGAACGATTTTCTACCAGAATTTTGTTGAAACTTGGCCTGAAAATACGTATGGGGGCTTGAAAGTAGTGGGGCTTTTGAAACGAAGCAAGAAGGCTGGGTTGGGCTTGAAAAGTGGGCCAAGACGTGCGCTTGGGTGAGCCTTGACAACAGAGATTTAAGGCATTGTGATAGTGGTACGAGGATTGGTAATAAAACGTGTGCAATGGGTT
Organism: Scalesia atractyloides; assembly: GCA_947069175.1. Taxonomy (NCBI): domain Eukaryota; kingdom Viridiplantae; phylum Streptophyta; class Magnoliopsida; order Asterales; family Asteraceae; genus Scalesia; species Scalesia atractyloides. The sequence continues at coordinate 93,080,526 of CAMTDV010000012.1, forward strand.
AAAACACGCCCAAACAAGACAGAAGCCGAAAACCATTCAAAATCAAACCCAAGGACCAGACCATTATAGGTTGGTAAGATCCTGGTTTGGCAGGTCGGGCTGGAATTGGGTCTCGGGTAGGACCAAACTGTTTTACAAATGGTTTTTTACGGGATGTCATCATGTATAAAAACTGTTTCCAAAATACATATTAGAACAATGCCTCTATCATTGAAGAGTGTTCTACAAACTGTTTTCAAAATACATATGTAGCCAAACAAACGCATATAATTCAAACATGAGAGCTACCATGATGATGCTTCTTACATACAAACGCATTTAAACATGAGGTCTGACATGTTTGTACATTCAAAGTAATCAAACACATTTCTTTTTGATCTATTGATGGTTCCATTGCAGATTGTTCTACAGGCTAGCCAAACATACATACATATATAGGCGAGCAAACATTCTGCCATGTTCGAGTGGATACCTCTTTGCCGGCTGAAGATGGTGATTATTCAATGAACTAGTTGTCGAAAAAGATGGATTAATCCGTCTGCCCATGCTCTACAAACTGATCAAATAAAAGAAAATGCAGTCGAGAATGAACAAAGGAAGAAAAACGATCGGCCAGTTGAAGATGATGATGATGATGATGAGATGATGATGATGATGATTCACCAAGACCAGCAATTGAAGAAGATGATTAACCGATGAACCGAAGAAGTTGAATTGATGCTTTCTGTCATTTGGGATTTGGGTTGATCCATTTTAGCTGGTACCCAGCGAGTCTTGGACCGAACTGGCTAAAACTAAAGACCGATGACCGTACATGTTTAAGTTAATTTGGGTTGGGCTCATGCCGGCCCACACCGTTTGGTTAGGTTTCTCACACCTATATTGGTCTCATGATAAATCGTCATCTTTATAATCAAAATCAGAACATTTTTATAAACACCTAATAAGTCAATATTGATTGATACGAAAGCGCGCTTTTTGTAAACCTAAACAATTCCTATTAGTACTAATATGACTTATTATATTAGCTTAAACAATTCATAATTGGTCACTTTTTTCAACAATGGTGCTCTCCTACCCTCTACTTTTTGGACTTAACCATACATACCTTCCCTGCAATTTCATTGTAAATGTACCAACTTTTTTTATTTTTTTTTTAAAACATGGTTAATAAAAACAAAATCTTCACATCAACATGATTGTCATGTATGTGTTTCCCAAAAGGTCCACTTCCCACAACAATAAGTATCACAAGGTGTTTTGTCATTTGCTTAATGTGAGTTATCTTCCACATCTCATGACAATACAACTTTACAACTTCTTGTTTCACACATTTATGCTTTTATTTTAAACAATTTATGGCAATTTGATTTACTTGCTACTTACATAACAAAAAGTAATAACCCGTGGTTCTGACACTGACAAATATGATATATATATACATATATATATATATTATAAATGGTACAAATATATGTGGAATTTGAAGGTCACACATACTTTAAAATAAAAATAATACCAAAGACATTATGGTCAAATTAAGTGCATCTTTGACAAAGTAATCAACAAACCAATCTAGTCTTCTTGCCATCATAATCAAATCATTTTAGTGCCACATGGTTTTCACGGATCATTTGCTAATCAGTCTTGAAAACCTAAATAAAAGTCAAGTCTTTGAAAAGGTGGTCGTCCATGTGAAATGACCGTCTTGTCGGGTGGCGTGTCTCGAGCACCACTTCGGTTTGTGATTCGGGAAAAGTAAAACTTTAGACGTTTGCGGTTGTTGAAAACCATAATGTTTTGTTGGTACCTAAACGAGTTCATTGGCATATTAGCCATCATGTTAAATAACATACGGTTATCGACTTAGGGTTGTAAACGAACCGAACAAACACGAACAAGGCCTTGTTCGTGTTCATTCTTAAAGAATGAGCTTGTTCATGAACTGTTACGAACGCTTACCCAACAAGATCTTTTGTTCGTGTTCATTCATTAAGTAAATGGACATGTTCATGAACTGTTCACGAACACTTACCAACGCAAATAAACTCAAATAAATGTTCATGAATATAAATGAACACAAACAATGTGTTTTAACACAAATGAATACACACGGACACATATTCATTTTTAGAGTAAAATCTTCATTTTTTTCACAAAAATTACGAAGAATTCTCCAAAAAAATAAATAAGAACTGATAAACTCTTATATCCACGATTTAAAATACAATATTAATTTGTATTATCTTTACTTACAAAATACACATTAAAATCAGCAAAATAACAAAAAGAAGATAACGACAATAGCTACTGCTGCAATTTGCCATCCTTGTAGAAAAGTCATGGTCATAAATTTAAAATCACAAACGCATATAAATTATAAAAATACTAGCTAACAGTTTGGAGGGATGAGATGGGGTTCCAATACATATTATATAATCATATTTCACACCGGGTTCTTGGGCTGCAAACAAATTAAATGTTTGGTGGAAAGTTTGTTTGTGTTCATTCGTTTATTAAACAACGAACAAGAATAAGAAATTTCGTTCATTTAATTAAATGAACGAACATGAACAATGGCCGCATTCGTTCATTTATGCTCGTGAACGTTTGGTAACGTGTTCGTTTGTGTTTGACAATACATTAGTGTTTTTAGTTTTTATATTTTATTTGAATACCTTAAAATTCCGAAAAACAATATATTGAGTAAGTGTAGTGTATTATATATTATTTTCATAAACGTTTGTTTGTGTTCGTTTGTGTTCATGAACATTAGTTCGTACTCATTTGTGTTCATCAACACGTATATTTCTTAACAAACGAACACGAATAAGGTTTTGTTTGTATTTGTTCAGTTCGTTTGCAGCCCTACCGATATTCAGTTCCAATACAATTTGGGAGATGAGATGGGTTCCCGTGGCCTGCAGGTATACAAACAAGTATCAAGTTTACCCGCATGTATCACCCATTTATGATCTTATGTGATTAATAGTTATCCAAGGGATACCCACTCGAAATCTGATTTCAAACTCAATACCAAACTAGACTTGGAATATAAAATATACAACTATATTTTTACCAATTCTGTAATTTTAATAATACCTACTTCAATATGTTGTTTGCTATGTTTTTTTTGATATTATATAAGTTACTAATATATTTAGTTTTAACTCACACACTCACACAAATCCCCTTCGCCTCAACCACCCTCCCCCCCCCCCCCCCCCCCAACATCTTCCCGCCAAAAAAACCTCACACAGCAGCAGTTATTTACTTATACTCACCTAATTCTGCTCACAACCTGTCAGAATTTCTAACAAATCCGTATACAAAAATTGTAAAATCCAAACGAATTTCTTAGTTTCTATTTGATCTTTCATGTTATGGCGGTACAAAGCATACGGTCCGTACGATCACCAATCAAGTTTTCAGAGCACGTGATCACAACAAACAAGCTTGTTGTTCATAGCAAGCCTGCAGCAACGACGTCGTTTAACAACAGGAAAGTTGTGAGGATTATTATGACGGATCCGTACGCAACCGATTCATCTTCCGACGAAGAAGAAGAAGAACGATTAACAACGAAGAGGATTAAGAAGCACGTGGTTCAAATCACCGTTGATTCTTCTTCTTCTGCGAGATTTGTGAAGCGGAATCGGAACAGGCGGCGCGTGAGGTCCACCGGATCGTCGGTGAAGAAGTACAGAGGCGTTCGGCGGCGGCCGTGGGGGCGTTACGCGGCGGAGATCCGTGATCCGGCGCGGCGGAAGCGCGTGTGGCTAGGTACGTTTGATACGCCGGAGGAAGCTGCCACGGTGTACGATAACGCCGCAGTGAGGATGAAAGGTTGTAACGCCGTTACGAATTTTCCGGTAGCTTTGTTAACGAAAGCGAGTATAGTTGACGGTAAAAAAATTCCTGACGGTGACGGTGGAGGTGAAGTGGATGTTAATGTTGGTGTTAACGACGTCGTTTTGTCGCCGACGTCTGTGCTTCCGTTTGACGATGAGTTACCGGCGTTTGACGGTTTTCGGTATGATGACGTGGACGCTTTTGGTTTCGGTTTTAATGTCGACGTGGATATTAATTATCCGGATTTTGAGGTTCCGGTTAATCACTACGGTGAAGGGTTTTGTGATTTTGACATTGATGATTTTCTCGTTGATAATTAAGTATATTATTATTATTATTATTATTATTATTATTATTATTAACTTAAGTATTTTGTAATATAATACATGTAAGGCGTGAGTATAACGGGTGTATTGTGTTATAGTGGGTGAGAGAGTAGCTGATTCCGTTTCAGCAAGTTTTGTGTTTTATTGTGGTATGATATTTAGGACATTATTGGTATAATAATTAATTTAATGATATCATGTAATGCAAGGTTTCCTCTTTTGTCCTTTTTTTTTCATTATATTATTTGTGATATATGGTATTTGTAAAGACTTTTACACGGATTATATTTAAGTGTTAACGGTTGAATACAGCATACGGTCATGACTCGTTTAATCTAAATATTTTTTTTTGTGACTTCGTATTACTAAAAATGTTTATAAAAGAATGCGTTTGAACTAAACATTGACCCAATTTAAATGTTGATATAAAGGCTGCTAAAAAAGGGTATAAAATTAATGGTTTAATTTGTGAATTTTTCATGTTAACACGACACTTATTTGGCACACCCTTTGTGATGTGGTGGTATGGGTGTTGGTGTTTCGTTGGGGTTCAAGCGTCACAAGACGCAACAAAAGGGTGTATTCTAAGAGTAAAATGGGGGAGTAAGATTTAGCTATTAAGACAAAGATGATACTTATTTAGCAACACATGTTCACAAGTCGGCAATTTCGACATACCTAGTTTCGATTAAATTAAAACTTTCAAATTTTATGATACATTTATACGAGAAATCACACATCTAAACATGTACACAAATGCTATCAAGTTTTTTTAAACAATATATAATTATTATTTGTTAGTGAATAGCTAACTTAAATAGCATGTAAATCACCTCAATTTAAAGGGGGGGGGGGGGGGATTGATTTTTTCCTTGTCTTCTTACACATGAACTTTCTAAAAAGTTCCTACAAGGTTTTGTTTTAATTTAAGAACCAATGGTGAATATCAAGTGTTATGTTTTAATATATAATTACCAAAAGAGTTATTAAAATATATAGTTATTAATTTATAGTTAAGCTTGTTGACATAGAAATGAATAGTTATCCAGTTGTAAAAGAATATAGGATGAAGTGGGTCTCGTGTAGATCGTATATGATATATGCACCATGGATTTTCATTGCTTGGAAGTGAAGCCTAGAATCTTTAAAAAGGGAAAAGATATATTACTCCATTTAATTTGGTGGTTTTGTAGGCCTTCACTTGGAATGAGTATCTTTGTGCCACCTATGTTTGGCGCCTGGACCATCATTATTGGGATGATCCATATTCGTTAGGGACAACAATATATGAAAGGTTCTCATACCTAAATTACCCGATGGGGAATTTTTAAAATTTTGTCGATGTCGGATTAAGTAATACTCGACCTGATTACTCGAGAACATATACCCGTTTAACACTAATCGAGCAATGGTTCATTCTGATAGCTTCACTATGTGACAAATGGTATAAGGAGAAAACTGTATTTCGAAATCCCAATAGGTATCTTATAAGAAGCTAATGGGTATACCCGATATCCGCAGGTATGCCGAGGGGTATTACGCCAGCTATAGGATACGGATTTGCAACCAAGTAAGGGACTGTCATTACCAAGGTTGGAGAACTCGCTAGTCGGCCTGTTAGGTGGGGACTAGCGACTACTCGGATTAATCGGATCGGGTTTTTTTATATATAATTTTAATTAGCTAGATTTTAACTTTTACTCAACTCATTTTTTAAGTATATGAGATTAATTGTTGGAATTCACATGATTTGGCTGGAAACTGGTTGGAATTTAGAGGATTTGGTTAGAATATACAGGTTTTTTTTGTCGGAATCGCCGATTTTTGGCCGGCTGACTAGGCTCGACTAGAGCCAACTAGCGATTAATGGACTGATTAACGAAAAATTACTCAGTTACTAATCGACTAGCGATTAATCACGATTTTTACAACACTGGTCATTACTAATATGTTCCAAATTTGTCCCATTTCCAAGCCTAGTTCTTTTTTTTAAAGAACACCAACCCTACTTCTTAATTTCTTATATTATATATATCTTGTAAAAGATAAAAATATTGTCTCTATAGTAACAAGTTTTAATAAATATTACATGTTCTATCTTTCCAAGTTTCAATAAATTATGCATGTGTATATCATATGAATCTTTAAATGCATGGACATTTAAAATATGTGATATATACATTTATTGCATATGTAAGGAATATTTACATAGTTATCATTTATATAAATAGTCAAACGAAAAGGGTTGTTGGTTGCCTTGCTTTCTTCCCGGTGATGGATTTGAACGAGAGTAGCAAAAACAATTAACCAAGAACATAACACTTAATAAAAAAAAACTAGTTTGTTTTAAATATATTGAACTCCAAAATGGTCACCCTCATCAAGAAAATGCTTGAGTTTATTTCCAATACAAAATATATCATCAATTTGATGTTATCAATAACATTAATGTGATTAGTTTAGCAAATATGTACATGTGTAGACTTTTCTATCCACAAATGCGAAGTAAAATACATGTAGCTTATAAAACCTACATGAAGCTGCAAAAATCCATCGATCGGTTTACCCAGATCATTGCAGCAACTTACAAGATGGATCGAGCACATTTCGTCTTCTCCAATCCACTTTAGACCAGCACATCAGAGTGAGAACCCGTTAAAAAAGGTAAGAGGCCAGGGTCTCTAGCAGGGACGGAGCTTAACCAAAAGTTTCCGGGGGGAGGGGATCGTATATAATTTTAAAATTTTCGGATGAAAAATCGAAAATTTTACACTTCTAACCTAAACATTTGGGGGGGGGGGGGGGTTGCACTTTCAGTTCCCACTAAGCTCCTCCCCTAATCTCTGGACCACCATCTGACGCTGAAGTTTTGTAGAGTATACATGATGATTGTATGTATAAATATGATAATGAATATAGAGAGGGTAACATTATTAATCGTTTATAATATATGAATACACTCATAAACATTTATGTGTAAAGTATATGAACACACATACATATCTATGCATATATCAAGTCATATACATTAACACGATCATGATGTATTCGAATAGCCATGAAGGTCAACGTTTTCTTAAAATTAAGTTCCATTCATCAAATATAACTACTTCATTTGAAATTCTCATGCATATATAAAAGAATCTATCAAAGTATAATGCATCTACTGGAGTAGGATCAAATACAAACCATATTTTGTATACAAACTTTAAGAACCTTTAAAAAGTGTCATGTGACATCCAATCAATTATTAAGAAATGGTAAAATAATAACCTAAATAATATCAATTATATTGAATTCCCTATAATTATGCTAACAAACAATTAATTCTTTACTTGAATCTTTCTTCTGTTTTCAATGCGCTAATATAATTATTCATAAAGAAAAATGCTAATATCATTTACATATGTGCTAAAATCAATTATCTTGATTAATTCTCATGTGTTAATATAATTCAAAGTGCTACTTTTATGTATGTATTGTGTTTTAGTATGTGTTAATTTAACCTTTTTTTAAGTGTTATGATATGTTCTCACGGTTTATAGGATAAATATGTTTTGTACCGTAACCAACCCCAACATTTACTAACTACTTCATATCAAATTTCCACATAATCTGCATTACATATTTCTTTCAAAAATTCATTAGTTGATGTTTGTTTCACCATCAATATATATCTGAAAATCCATCAACGTACCTAAGTTGTAACTACTTGATGTATGTCGTTCCTTAATTGGGATTAACGTGTGACCTTCAAATTACGTGGGTACGAACTGTGATAAAAGTCTGGTAAGTACCATTTTGTAATAAATATACTTAAAGCAAAACTAGTGATTTAGGGGGACGGGGGGTAAGCCCCCTTGCTACTTTCAATGGCGGATCTAGAAACTTTTATAAGGGTAACGTTTTAAAAGAAAGGGGTAACGAAATCGAAAAAACGTCAATTTTTTTCAAAATTTACACTATCGCCGGAGCGCCAAGGGGTAGAGGAGGCACCCCTAATTATATGGTACATCCGCCCCTGGCTACTTTGCCGCCACCCCCTAGGGTATTTTGTAGGGTATGGTACTTTTTGCCGCTTGAAACAAAAGAAAAGGAGGTGGGGTCCATCTTTAGAGTGTGTGTGATTGGTGAGTTTATAAAACGGTGGAGTCTATGGTTTTAAGGTAATTGTGGATAGACGACATTAGTGTTTTATGGTTTTAGGATACTTTGAAGTATATTTGACATAGCACTACAGGATTTAAGAACACCTTAAATTCATATAAGACGTTTGGATTGAATGATTTGCTATAAATTTTACGCCATTAATCTAGTAAACATCATTCTTAAAGCATCTACTATAAAATAATATGATAACGGGCATATTAGATTTTAATAATCTAAATTATGCTAATTATGCTTACATCTATAACTATAAAAGTGAAAGTTATAATAGTCTATTTGATATGGGGTTATGGAATTGACAAGTGAATGGAATGGACGAGTTAAAAGACTATGTAACATCCGTCAAAAACGGATTTACCAAACCCGCTCCGTTTATCAACCGAACAGTCAGTTAAAATTTTCGTTGCGAATTAAATGCCCAAAATAATTTTAAACGATACATAATCAATTATTATACGGGGATATACAATTAGTTTTTGAAAAACTGTTAAAAATCGCAAAATAAAAATGTTTTGTTTCTGCCGGGTTTCGAACTCGGGTCTGTACCGGTTCAACAAACACTTATCACCCAGCCAATCAACCGCTCCGCCACTTTGTTTTTCTGTTAATAAAAGGAATCAATTAATTCAAATATTAAAGTTCGGAAGTCAAATTCAGTCATTGCGCCCAAAATAGCAGTCGTCGGAAATCCCGACGACTTCGCCGTTAATTTACGTTTCTGCTCAAGTTAACCGAAGAATTAACTCCCACGACGGTTATAACCGACGTCTGAACCCGCGACATCAGCTGTAACCGCCGGAGAACGGCTGACTTCGAATTGAGACCGAATTCAGACCCCATACATCTCGATACTACCCTATAAATTCACCCACAACTCACCAGAAATCTTTCACACTCAAATCGCACCCTTTCTCGGCGAAAACTCACTCGCCGGAAATATTTTATACGTCGCCGGAAAACCGAGTCCTTAATCTCTGAGCTTTACTGAACCCCCTAAACTTATACCGAAGTCACCCACACCCTTTGTAAGCTTTTTAAAGATTCTCTGCCGCAAGACACTCGTCGCCGGAAGAGCTTGCTGTCGCCGGAGTTCTGCCGGAAAACAGAGGAATTCAATCGGTATACCTCACGCTCAATTTCTTCATTCTTTTTCTGTAATCTCACTTGTTATTAATCATACAACGCTAAAGAAACCTGAATCAACACTTCGAACCAGTCAGTCGTCACTTCCGGTTAAAACCAGTGAAGAAGACGATGTTTCGGTAATGGTTAAGTATAATTAAAATCAAGTTATTTACCGGGTTAGAAACACAGTCCAGCGGTGGACTGTGTGCACATTGAACGCTAAGGTCTCGAGTTCGAGTATTGTTTCCTCACACGCTGCCTTAATAAAAATTCATTTTTTCGCAAACTGAACCGGATTGATTTAGGTATATGTTAAGTATATTAATAACCGAGTTAATAACCAAGTGAGACACACAGTCCAGCGGTGGACTGTGTGTACGCTAACCCACAGGTCCCGGGTTCGAGACCTGTGGAGCGCACCGGTTCTCTGGATTTAAATCGTTTTTAATATAAAGGATTTCTGTTTAAATCTAATTAATATATATATATAATTAAAATCGGATATATGACGGGTTAGACACGTAGCTCAATTGGTAGAGCTGCGTGCACGCGTACGGGAGGTCTCGGGTTTCGAGCCTCACCCAGCGCACAACAATATGCACTCGGACCGGTCAACGGTCAGGTCAACAGTCAACGGTCAAGTCAACGGTCAGAAAAATTCAAAATTTTTTATTATTTTTATTTAATTATTTTAATTAAAAATCAATTAAAAATACTTAAAAATAACATTTTTAAGGTTAGAAAATAGCCTTAAACTCACAAAAATACACCCAACAATCCTACTAAAATAGATTAATAAAATCCGTTTGCTTACCGAACCAAAATGCTATGTATCTAGGTTAATTTCACTCGTGGTTAAAACCATTTCGCGTGCATTCAACCTCATCAACCGAACGCACCCAATGTGAGTGAATTCTTACAAATTCCCCTTTTTATTCATGTTTTGGGGTGTATCATGTGTCGCTTAAACTAATTCTCTTATGCAAATTCGTGCTATACCATTATATGATTTAAACTAGAATGTAAATATTGTTGGTTGTGATGTAGTACATAGTGTCAAGTTGTATGCAAATTATTTAGGCCCATCAGTTCCTCGTGGGAGACGAGTTGAACAACGCGTGCCTCAAAACTCATTCATTAGGCCCATCAGTTCGTAAGAACAACGCGTGCCTCAAAACTCATTCATTAGGCCCATCAGTTGGTAAGAACAACGCGTGCCTCAAAACAATCATTTGGTGTATGTGTGGTGCAATATTCAATATTGTTTGTTGTGTGAATAAATTTACATCTACATTTGCTCATATGTGGTTATGCACATTATTTATAATCAATTGAATAAACTTGTTCAAATGTTTTCCCATAGGATTCACTCGCCAACTTTATGTTGATCCAAAAACCTTTTTACACATGATACAGGTGAACAGGTTGAAGCAAGGAAAACATTGGAAATGCCTTAGAAGAGAACAAAGAAGCTTAGATTGATAGTTAGAACATGTTGAAACATTTATTGTAAATTTCCATTAAATTGTATTAATGAATATGAAACGTATAATAAATGTCATGAGCTTTGATGATAACCCAATCATGCCCCGAGCACCTTTTCCGCTGCGGGTCGGGGTGTGACAGATTGGTATCAGAGCCATGACTATAGGGATATAGGATAGGTTATTAGACCCTTAGAGCCTATACTATAGTCTGCCTAAATTTTAATTGATTAGGTGGTTACATACAAACTTGTGATATTTATTTGTTTCATATTACAGTCAAACATACATGCTTATATACATATTCGTTATACATATATCAATGTTGATATATTCAATTCATTTTCATACTCTCATTATTCAAGGATTTTGTTACAATTTTCAAATCTCATCAAAGTAAGTTCTGCGACGGGCATGTAGTAACCGGAAGGGTACAAGTACCGGTAGTCGGGACGTCCTGTCTAGGTTGGCATTCGTATAAATCCAAAATAACGGACCAGTTTGCCTACCTGGGGACTAACGATGAGAGTACGACGGACCTATTAGGCCAAAGCATGCCACACCAAACGTCGTTCGAACTAACCTCACTTTGAGATGTCACCGTGTCCATGCCTGGGCACATTCCGAATATCATACGTTACATATTTCTCGATTTTCTTTGGGTTTAGTGTACGTAACCAGGCTAACACATGCGAACCATATGAAAAACCCGGTAATCATGGGGGCCCATGTGATTACGAAGGTGAAGTATGGCGGCATGCAAGGCCCAATTACGAGCAAAGCCCAAGACATCCTATGGATGTAGTAGATTTATTTTTCTATATTTATTTTATGAACGTTCATTCCCAAACTCGACCCACGATCCCAAAAACATCCAACTCATACTCTTGACATGTATTCCTTGTAGATGTCTTCTAGCCTCGCTCGTAGGAAAATGAGAGCAGGAAAAGCCCGTGAACGCATGGCTGCCCAAATCGCTTAGCAAATGGCGACCGTAATACCCAACATCGTAGTTCAAGTTCAACAAGCCCTTACCGCTATTTCCGTCAACCCAACCCACCAAGAAGATCAAAACACTATCAACCCTTCAGTCACTAAATGCACCTACAAACATTTCAAATCCTGCGATCCTCCAAAATACGAAGGTACTGAAGGCGTCACCGCTCTCCTTCATTGGTTTGAAGAAATGGAGAACACTTTTCTAAATTGCGATTGCCCCGATGATCGCAAAGTGCGTTATGCTACCGGTCGTTTACTTGGAACAGCACTCACATGGTGGAATACAGAGAAGACCAAACGAGGTGTTGAAGATGCTATGACTTTGACTTGGGAAGAGTTGAAGGGAATCATGACAAGACGGTTTTGCCCAAGAAGCGAAATCAAGAAATTGGAGGATGAGTTCCATGCTTTGAATCAAAAGGAAGGCGACCACACCACATACAACAAGAGATTCCTTGAGTTAAATCAAATGGTTCCCAACTTGTTCACTCCCCTCTACCGTTTGATCGAGCACTACATTCGTGGTCTTCCATCAAAGATTCAAGACTCTGTAATAAGTACCTCGCCTGCAACTTTGGAAGCAGCAATGGAGCTAGCAACAGCGCTCACCGAGAACCGAATCCGAAACAAAGATTTCAAAGAGGAGAAGAAGAAGGATAAAGCATCAACCGAAACCTCAAACTCCACCCGAACCGAATCCTCTACACCACCTATTTCTAAGAGAAAACGAGATGGGCAAATCTTCGCCGTCACCCAACGCAACCAACCAGCTTCACAAGTTGTACCCCCCCAAACTATCCCAATCACTCAAGTAGCACCCAACTCAACTTACCCAAACAAGAAGCCTTACATTGGACCTCACCCTCAATGCAACACTTGTTTCTATCACCATCCATCTACCTTACCCTGTCGACTATGTACGAATTGTGGACGCTACGGTCATTTGAGCAAAGTTTGCCGTACCTCTCAGAACCAAACCTCAACCCCTACTCAACCCATGATCCAGACATATCAACAACCTCAATACCCCATGCTCCCATATGTTCGAGCCTGTTTCAATTGTGGCGACCCTACCCATTTTAGAAACACGTGCCCTCGTTTGGTTAACATCATAAACGCCCAAGCTCAAGCAAACCCAGTTAACCAAGCAAATCAAACAAACCCAGCTCCACCGCCAGCAAGAGGAAGAGTTTATAACATCAACGCCAATCCTGTTGAAGATATTAACGGTCCAAACCAACCACTTAACTAGCCTTCTCTCACCAAGAATCAAGATTCAATCACTTAGTTTTTATGTTTTTCTTTATGTTATCTCAATTTTCACGTATCTCAATTGGAAATTTATCCAAGAATTTTAATGCAAATTACTAGTTCAGTTTATTTTATACTCATTGATTTAATATTCATATCATCATACCTCACGACATATCTCAGTTTCATCATTTAAAGAAGTTGAGTTGTGTCTCACTTCTACATAGACTAACCTCTCCATCATATTAAACGAGAAAGGTATTGTCATCATTCAAACATGAATACTATCAGAATTAAGACTCAAGCGCTGGTTGTTGTGTTTGTTTATGTTCTAGAGTCACATAGAACTAATCATAACTTACTGATAAAACCAATGAAAATTTGACAAGAGTATGGTGGATACGCCGCTGGTACTTCCTATATATAAGTATTCTTGTCAAATGATCGGAGGCATTATCAGGCGGTTATGAAAGGTTCCATGTATAGGCTGTTTGTGTGATTGTTGTTTAGATTAAGTTTATCATTTTCAGTACATGCAATACGATCGGCTCCGTTTGATTGAGCCTTGATCACACAAACATTTTCATTCTCAGTACATACAATACGATCGGCTCCGTTTGATTGAGCCTTGATCACACAAACATTTTCATTCTCAGTACATACAATACGATCGGCTCCGTTTGATTGAGCCTTGATCGCACAGACATTATCATTTTCAGCATTTATGAGTTGTTGTATTAGTTGTAGAATCACATAGGACTAATCATAATTTACTGATAAAACCAATGAAAATTTGAAAGAGGAACCATCACCATTCAAACATATATGCTATCAGAAAGTGGATTCAATTATTAGTTGTTGTGTTTATTTGTGTAGATTGTAGTATTAGAATTTTTGCCTTAGGATATAACCCCAACCTTCTAAGCATATTCAAACTTTTATGCATAAAATTAAAATCAATTCTTCTTATCAATACTTTTACAGTAGGCAACAAAAAGCGATTCCTGTAATAGGGTACTTAACCCTTACAAGGAACGTTACCGCCTCAAACAAAAAATTTAAACCCTTATTTCTTTTAAGCATATGACTGTCAAACTAAACACCATCATTCTTTTAGTCAAATATATCACTATTTAAATTTCGGGACGAAATTTCTAAAAAGCAGGGGATACTGTAACATCCGTCAAAAACGGATTTACCAAACCCGCTCCGTTTATCAACCGAACAGTCAGTTAAAATTTTCGTTGCGAATTAAATGCCCAAAATAATTTTAAACGATACATAATCAATTATTATACGGGGATATACAATTAGTTTTTGAAAAACTGTTAAAAATCGCAAAATAAAAATGTTTTGTTTCTGCCGGGTTTCGAACTCGGGTCTGTACCGGTTCAACAAACACTTATCACCCAGCCAATCAACCGCTCCGCCACTTTGTTTTTCTGTTAATAAAAGGAATCAATTAATTCAAATATTAAAGTTCGGAAGTCAAATTCAGTCATTGCGCCCAAAATAGCAGTCGTCGGAAATCCCGACGACTTCGCCGTTAATTTACGTTTCCGCTCAAGTTAACCGAAGAATTAACTCCCACGACGGTTATAACCGACGTCTGAACCCGCGACATCAGCTGTAACCGCCGGAGAACGGCTGACTTCGAATTGAGACCGAATTCAGACCCCATACATCTCGATACTACCCTATAAATTCACCCACAACTCACCAGAAATCTTTCACACTCAAATCGCACCCTTTCTCGGCGAAAACTCACTCGCCGGAAATATTTTATACGTCGCCGGAAAACCGAGTCCTTAATCTCTGAGCTTTACTGAACCCCCTAAACTTATACCGAAGTCACCCACACCCTTTGTAAGCTTTCTGAAGATTCTCTGCCGCAAGACACTCGTCGCCGGAAGAGCTTGCTGTCGCCGGAGTTCTGCCGGAAAACAGAGGAATTCAATCGGTATACCTCACGCTCAATTTCTTCATTCTTTTTCTGTAATCTCACTTGTTATTAATCATACAACGCTAAAGAAACCTGAATCAACACTTCGAACCAGTCAGTCGTCACTTCCGGTTAAAACCAGTGAAGAAGACGATGTTTCGGTAATGGTTAAGTATAATTAAAATCAAGTTATTTACCGGGTTAGACACACAGTCCAGCGGTGGACTGTGTGCACATTGAACGCTAAGGTCTCGAGTTCGAGTATTGTTTCCTCACACGCTGCCTTAATAAAAATTCCTTTTTTCGCAAACTGAACCGGATTGATTTAGGTATATGTTAAGTATATTAATAACCGAGTTAATAACCAAGTGAGACACACAGTCCAGCGGTGGACTGTGTGTACGCTAACCCACAGGTCCCGGGTTCGAGACCTGTGGAGCGCACCGGTTCTCTGGATTTAAATCGTTTTTAATATAAAGGATTTCTGTTTAAATCTAATTAATATATATATATAATTAAAATCGGATATATGACGGGTTAGACACGTAGCTCAATTGGTAGAGCTGCGTGCACGCGTACGGGAGGTCTCGGGTTTCGAGCCTCACCCAGCGCACAACAATATGCACTCGGACCGGTCAACGGTCAGGTCAACGGTCAAGTCAACGGTCAGAAAAATTCAAATTTTTTTATTATTTTTATTTAATTATTTTAATTAAAAATCAATTAAAAATACTTAAAAATAACATTTTTAAGGTTAGAAAATAGCCTTAAACTCACAAAAATACACCCAACAATCCTACTAAAATAGATTAATAAAATCCGTTTGCTTACCGAACCAAAATGCTATGTATCTAGGTTAATTTCACTCGTGGTTAAAACCATTTCGCGTGCATTCAACCTCATCAACCGAACGCACCCAATGTGAGTGAATTCTTACAAATTCCCCTTTTTATTCATGTTTTGGGGTGTATCATGTGTCGCTTAAACTAATTCTCTTATGCAAATTCGTGCTATACCATTATATGATTTAAACTAGAATGTAAATATTGTTGGTTGTGATGTAGTACATAGTGTCAAGTTGTATGCAAATTATTTAGGCCCATCAGTTCCTCGTGGGAGACGAGTTGAACAACGCGTGCCTCAAAACTCATTCATTAGGCCCATCAGTTCGTAGAACAACGCGTGCCTCAAAACTCATTCATTAGGCCCATCAGTTCGTAAGAACAACGCGTGCCTCAAAACAATCATTTGGTGTATGTGTGTGCAATATTCAATATTGTTTGTTGTGTGAATAAATTTACATCTACATTTGCTCATATGTGGTTATGCACATTATTTATAATCAATTGAATAAACTTGTTCAAATGTTTTCCCATAGGATTCACTCGCCAACTTTATGTTGATCCAAAAACCTTTTTACACATGATACAGGTGAACAGGTTGAAGCAAGGAAAACATTGGAAATGCCTTAGAAGAGAACAAAGAAGCTTAGATTGATAGTTAGAACATGTTGAAACATTTATTGTAAATTTCCATTAAATTGTATTACTGAATATGATACGTATAATAAATGTCATGAGCTTTGATGATAACCCAATCATGCCCCGATCACCTTTTCCGCTGCGGGTCGGGGTGTGACAGACTAGACAAAGGAAAGAAATGGATCATTACCATTCCATAGTCTTGTTTGTTTACCATATGGGAATTAAATGAATCATTAGCTGTGTTGTTTGGTAGGCAGTAAAAGACACAGAAATAAAATCGGCAATGCGTGGCGGTGCCAGTCGGTGGCGGCGACTGTGGCTGGTGGTGTCGGAGGTCAATGGCGGAGGGTGGCGTCGACGGTGTGTAAGACCCTGTCTTTTTATATTGAATTTTATTAAAAATTTCGCATTTAAATGAGTAAATGCGAATATACATCACTACAAATTTTCGAGTTTATTAAAACTTTATTAACAATAACATTTTGACAAGTCTTTAGTGATTAGTTTCATAGCCTTGAAACCAAATGCGGAAGCTAAACTTTGATCGTGTTCGGTTCTCCATCGGCCTTAATTGTCGTCTGGAAATGTTTGCGATTACCCTGAACTGGAAATTTGCAATTATTAGCACTATAGCAAACTTCCGAAAGGCAAAACATAATCAACTTGACAAAGAAATCAAATCAGAAAAATAAAAAATTTTAGGTGGCTTCGGCAACGGCATATAGCCTCGTCGGCGACGCCCCATGAATAACTACGTCGGGTCAAGACTGCCGTAGACAGTCATTTAAGTTGTCGGATCAATTCTGTAGCGTCGGCGACGGCCAATCAAGGCGTCGGCGACGCTGCCTTCTGCAGCGAAAATGCTGATGTGTTGTTATATTAGTTCGTTCGACCCGTTTCAAATCCCGCGCTTCTAAACATGACTTGGGGCTTACGGAAAACATTTTTCGCATACTAAATTTTCTGTTTTCATTAATCGGTTTCTTATGGTAAGCTACGGCTGGCCACCGTAGCTTAAGATGAGCTAACGCAAAGATTTCGTTTTTGTCGTTTTTATTGCGAAACTTTCATAACTTATTAATTCTATATCCGTTTCTCATTAAACTTATTTCTAAATATTGTTGAATATTTTCTTACATATTTAACCCGAAATCCTTGACCCGGATTCTCATTTCATATAACTTATGCTTTTATCCCGTTTATGCTCCTATTTTCCGTTTTTGCCCTTTAACCCCATTTAAACCAAACTATACATTTACGCATCCATTTCGGTATGCTTTAACACTCCATTATTACCCGTATAGTTTCTTTAGCGAAATAAATCGGTTTATTCAACTAAACTTTCATTCATTTATTATTTTGACCCGTTTGGTTGTTTTGCGTAATCCAACACTTATTTCAACCAACCTTCTATCTTATCATTTCTACACTAGGATATCTATCTAATTCCCACCACAACATTATTTGTGGTGGATTTATTATAAAAATTTCACTTTTATCCAACATCCACCCTTTGGTTCGACAATTTACGAAAAAGATCATTTAAAAGGCATCAAACCAAAAGGTTTATGCTTTTTCTCCTTTACAATACCGCAAAGGTCTATTATATTATAAAAATCAGTT
This sequence comes from Scalesia atractyloides, assembly GCA_947069175.1. NCBI lineage: Eukaryota > Viridiplantae > Streptophyta > Magnoliopsida > Asterales > Asteraceae > Scalesia > Scalesia atractyloides. The sequence continues at coordinate 93,098,779 of CAMTDV010000012.1, forward strand.
TTAAACTAATATTAGAGTCGTTTACTTGTTTTCATCACTCGAGGGCATTTTGGTCAACTTAGTCTCTTCTTTTACGACGGAGGACTTACCTTAACATGTTTCGACCAAAATGAACATTTAACCATTATCTATGTAAAATCATTATGTTCTTAAGAACATAAAGTTTACGGATTAGATTATTGGATTTACCTTACCTTAGGTAGTCCATTATTCATTTATGACCTATTTAACTCTTATCGAACCTTTAAGTCCTTGATGAGAGTTTTGACCCGTTACACGTACCTGGCTCGGCTCATACCATGATTCGTTCAAATATCATGCTCTGTTCTTTCTAAGAACACAAAAATTTAACAAGCGATATTAGTCATCATTGTCATACAGTGATACTATCACCATTTGACCCATTCGGTATAAATAACCGTTTGTCATTATGAGATCACACTTATTTGCCATTTCGCCTATTTAACCCATTTCGTTTATACTGTATGATCATATTGCTTAAAAATCATTTCTTAATTCACTTGACCCATTATGACTTACGCCATATGGTATCTTTTCGAAACCCCTTATCTATTCGTCATCGCATGACTAATTTACCGTTTTACCCTTTTTACGATAAATCATGGTTTAATACCATATTCACTCGTTCCAACCCGTATCTATCCGTATTGGAACTTTATATTTCGAAATCTTGTCCCGAATACCCAAAAGATTTATTTACTACATAAGTAATTTTACTATTTTAAATATGTAAGCTTTACTTACCTCGAAATCCAATTATGCTCTTTCCGCGTACTTGATTTGTTTGATCCACTTCTTCCAAAGCCTCCACCTAGCTTGTCAAGCGTCAAACTACCATTTATCATTCGCAAGATGGTTATGTTAGTCATCATTTAACACGACTATTCCATCTTACTGATTTTACATCAAATTTATCATTCGATCCTATTACGGGTTAGTTTGACTTTTAAAGTCAACTGCCTATTTACACATACAAACTCACGAATAAGTTTAACAACTATTTAGGCATTTCGTTAATTACCCGGTAAGCGCTATTCTTAGGACACCACTATAGCTACGTTTCCCAAACCAAGTTCATGTCGTTTCTTTCACTTAAACAAATTCAAGTGATTGTTAACATCAAGTTAACTTAGCTTTTGATTAACAAATGTTAATTAATCCATTAGCTAGGTTTTCATCTTTATGTAATAACCCATTTCGTAATATTATTAGACATTCATTCCGAATACCTAATAAAATCCAATTTTTACGCACAAATTATTAAACAACATGATCTCAAACACCTATTAACACATAGCGTTAATTTCATCATGTCGTGCGAAAACTCATTTCAAGTTATGTATGAACATTTATTCGAACCTCTAATTTGTTCAATTATCTTATACATACATACAAGTATGATGATCACGAACACTTATATATCATCAATTTCATCATATAATAAAAACCTACTTCATAATCTACTTGTTAACACTAACAAGTAATCTTACACCTAATTGTGCATAATTTCTTTAAGTTTAACGAAATCAAGCATACACATACACTTAATATCATCTTTGGATCTCATCCAACAATCTAATTGCAAGTATTCTACTTGTCTCAAACTATAACTTTCATCAATCAAGGTTTTGAGACATACCTCATGATCCTTTTGTTTAGGTGATCGTTTATATGCGTTCATGCATTGATTTGAAGTTAGAATTGACCTTCAATTTGTTGATTCTTGATTGAACTAGGGTTTCCCCTTGTTCTTCTCCTGATCATCGACATATACACATACTTAGTGTGTGTATTATGTGTTAATTTTGTGTTTAATAAGACAAGTTTCCTTTTTTGGCAGCCTTGGTCCCTCAAGTTTAGTTTTGATTAACAATGAGACTACAACTCATTGTTTGGTTACTTATATGCATGTTTTTAACTAGGTTTATTCATTCCTAGTTATTTTGTTTACGGGTTTATTTTTACCACTAACGGTCTTTTACCCACGTTTAAATATTAACGTGGTTTGATCACCAAACCCGTTTTTGGGGTGTTACATGGTGGGTGGCAGTGGTGATAGTCGGGGTGGTGGTAGTTCGCGGTGGTGTCGATGGTCAATGGCAAAGGGTGGGTCGACTGTGGGTGGCAGTGGCGATGGTCGAGGTGGTGGTAGTTCGTGGTGGCGCTGATGGTCAACGGCAGAGGGAGGGGTAGTAGGTCGGTGGGGGCGATGGCGGGTGGCGGTGTCGGTGGTGGTGGCGGGGGTCGAAGGTGGAGGTGGCACCGGTGGTCAATGGTAGAGTGTAGCGAGTGGTGGTGGACAATATTGGTGATGAACAGTGAGAGCGAGAATGAAATGAAAAAAAACTTTGGTTTTAGTTAGTCTTGCTCGTTCATTATAGTCCAAGTATGGTACTAGTACTTGGTATAGCAAACGAAAGAGCATAAAAAAATCTCAAAAAGATATCAACACGTGATTATTGGAGATCTAAAAATGAATGCTAGAGCCGCTTTCGACAAAATTTACCTCAGAAGGTCGAAAACAAACACATCTACACATTCACCTTTTTAAAAAAAGTTAATGAATGCATATTATTAGAGGAAAACCAAATCAATGAAAATTAAGTGGTTCAAAAGCATATAATGTTCAAATTTAATCGATGAAACTGAAACTTAAAAAAACTAACAATAATTTGATCAATAATCCATGAAAATTTTCATCGATTTACCATGCGACACGTCACCTCTAGCGTCCTTTTGTACCGGGTGCCGCTCTGTTCCATGAACACCTTATGACTGATGTTGGCGCTTCGCCATTGATGCCACCTGCTAAGAGCATCTTCTTGTCGCCAAGTGTCTCCTTCCAGAACCTTCTAGATGTCTTCATATAACAAGGTCGCATATTTAGAGTTGTGTTGTCCCGTTGACACATGTCCATACATGGTTTGGGATCATACCTCTTCAAGTTTCCCACAATGAACGACTGCCGTGTTTCTTCAACTGATTAAATAAAAGGTGGTTTATTAGCACTCAATCAGGCTGACAATTTTATATTGTTTCTGATTTGATTAGTCCTGGAACCAATATGAAACATGTAAATTGAGTAAAGCACAAACAAAAAACACAAGGCAATGATTTGATCCTCAAACCTCCACTTTATAGTGCATCTCATCAATCATTAAACCAACACCACCGAGGAGACTACTTTGAAAAACAATACAAATAGTCATGAAAATACGACTTCACCTGCCAACTAAGATCAGTTACTTGTTCTTTTAAGTGCATATCTCACTAATACTCTAATTTACACCAATAATTATTAATCAATCTTTCAAGTTACAACACGAAGACCTAAATTGAATAAAACGAAATGATCTTGTAACATAAAAAATATATAAATATTCTATGAAAACAAACTAGGGTGTTTTTGGGCTAAAACGGAATTTTTGTTTATCGACAAATATGCGCATCTTATTTATTCGTTTCTGGTGACAGATTGCATGTGAAATTTAATCTTCGTTTGGGTCGACACTGGATGGCCAATGAATCTGTAACATTCGTCCTCTTGTACCATCAATATTGTCTGTTTTGCCCTGATGAGTTGCCCATTCAGGAACTCTGGATTTGTTTTTGATTGCCCGGTGGAGACTTCCCAGGAGGTAAGTCACCTATCCTGGTACTATTCTTACCTAAGTACGTTTAACTGTGGAGTTTTCATGTGTTCCACAGCCAACTAAGCCAAGATGCGTTGGTGGTTTAAAGAGGTGAGGCATTCCTTATGAACCAAGAATCTCTCTTGTTTACGACTGATGTGAGCTTTTCCTATGGTATTACATTGGTCCATGTTAATCTTTTCGGTATTCGGTATCGTTACAATCACCCCCCTTAGGAACTCATCGTTCTCGATAAGGTTTGCCCCACCATCCCGAATGACACAGGAGTGGCTTTGATACCATTTGTAACATTCAGCCTCTCGGCCTCTCGTACCACCAACATTATCCGCTTTGCCGCCGATGGGTTGCCCATCCAGGAACTCACAAATTTATATTTGGTTGTCCAGTGGAGACTTCCCAGGAAGTCACCAATCATGGTACTACTCCCTCCTGAGCACTTTATGGGGTTTTCATGTGCTCCACAGCTAACTAAGCCCAAAACGCATTGGTGATTTAAAGAGGTGAGACATTCCTTATGAACCAAAAATCTCTCGTCCACGTCGATGTGGGATTGTCTAAGCTATTACAATGGTCTGTGTTAATCTTATCGGTAGTTAGTATGGTTACAAAATCGATCTCCAATGAGGTTGATTGATTAAGTTCTCTCTATTCCTCTGCAAACCGAGAAGGAGAACATTTTGAAAGTGGCTGTGTTTGTTACATGGTGGGTCATTTGGCGTAATCAAAACGAACGGCTATTTAAGAACAATCCAACTCGAAATGCTTATTTGTTCGAAGATATGTTACTCTTTTAGTTTCGATTCGATTAACCATGTTAAACCACGCACCCAAATACAACATAATAATCCAAAATATAAATTAAAAGTAACACATCTAGTGTTTTGTCCAATATGTTATTTGACTACTAGGGCGGCCAAGAGGCATTGGAAACTTTGAAAAACAAAAGGTCTAACGACAAATTATGACAAAAGTGAAAGGGCTATAAAAGAAAATAAATATTAGATAGTCTTTGTATTATATGTTCTGCTTTGTAAAAGCATGGGTCCCATGGGTTGGTTGGTTACCTACCGTTTATGAAAGTAACCGTTGCCAAACTATGGTTGTCAACACCATAGCCACCACCCACTGTTCCACACTTGGTGGACTCTTTCAATCAAAAATATGAAAAAAAAAATATGTCTTCTAATGAACATTCAAAGTCACGTGACTTGTCACATGCACATTGGTGTTGATTAAATAGCTTAAAATCTCTTACACTAATAGTTGATGAAAATGGGATCATGAACAAGGGTTAAAGTGATCCGAGGATAAACCAGAGCGTGTCGATTATACGTGTAACGAATAGGTGCACCATCAACACAACACAACCCAACCAACCTTGTGATCCAACCTAAGCAAGCCATATCACGAACGATTAGATATAATATCTTACCATTTAGACACAAACAACAATGATAGGGCGGGTAAAGAAGTTGTAAAGACATCCAATCCGCTAGCAATTTCCATGTGCCATAGATATAGCATGTAAATACAAAACTTATTTTTTATTGATATGTATTATGGATGCTTTTAAACATTTTAAAAGGTTTTGTTTCTAAATAGTTGTATTTTAAAGAGAGAATATTGCATTTCAATAATCTCAACTATTCGTCGTTGGTTACCAACAATCTCAATTCAAAAATAATCACTGGCAGTCCTAACTATTGACATATTGGCCACTAATGGACCTTGACTAACAGAACACTAATGTCGTTAGTCTCCGGTCGCCGGAAAACCAATTTTTGCCAGAATAATCATCAAATTAACGATTGATTCATAATAATCACACATTTATAATTGTAAGTTGTAACTTTCAAGGTCTCTCTCAAGTATTAACGATTGATTCATAATGATCAAATTAACTTGTGTCATGATGAATAATTACATGTAACCCTTCTTAATAAAGTTATGATTAATTTACAACTCTAAACTCAATCGATATGGACGTCTTGTCACGGATTATTATGTGTGTTACATCCACCTGTTTCTTACCAAGTTGGTTTTAACCAACTTATTATAAAACCCTTAATCATGATTCACATGTGTTACATATTGGGATCTTTGGACCAACAAAAGGAAGTTTATCATTCATTTGTATGTATTTGTATGTTTGTATTTGCATGTGTATGTGTGTATATGCATATAAGTTCAGGGGCAGACCTAGAGTGATAGAAGGGGTAACCTACGTTGCCCCTTGACGCTCTGACGGTAGTGTAAATTTTGGAAAAATTTAACGTTTTTTCAATTTCGTTACCCCTTTTCATTGGAACTTTACCCCTATGCGGATTTTCTAGATCTGCCACTGTATAAGTTCATGCTTAACATAAGTTATTTGTAATGTATAAGCTAAACAAGAATAGATAATTATAAAAATAGGGGGATTTGTATATGTGTGTACATATGGTTCATCCATCTTAAAATAAAATGCAACTTATTTAAAAACTAGTATTTAAATATTAAATTGTTTCTCTAGGAAGACGTCACATGCAATAGGCATACAATGATACAAGCACATATGCTCTCTATCAAACATAGCTTATTGGTGGTCCAACTTTATTGTAAAATTTCATCATCTTACACACGTGTCGTGCATATATATACATATAAGGTAGGTCAAGAGATAAAGTATGTGTAATTATTATTCGCTTAATTAATTTCTACACATGTAAATAATTAAATTAGTTTTGTTTAAAACAGTTGTTTTAATCAAGTATTTGTGTGTTCAACCATTGGCAATGGCCCTTTGCGCAAAAGGTGTTGTGTTCGAGCCTTAATTAAGGCATTTAGTGAATTTAGATTTTTTTTGAACGGTATTTTTTTATTATTAATGGACTACTGGAGTATTATAGTGATACCAGCGAAGCCACCCGATTATATTCATCTGCATTAGGCTATAATGTCAATACACAAATTCAATAGGAAACCCAATAAATTATTTAAAAACCCCCTTATGGGAATCGAACTCGAACCTAATGGTCTCTAAGCCTTATCCCACCCTAAGACGCCACTCAGAGTCGTCTCCGAAAAATCTCAAAATAATTTATGCCTCGGGTGAAATTAAAAACTGGGCCTAAAATTGTGGTAAGGGAAACGAATTAAAAAAAATATATTTTTTAGTGGAGCCAAACCTTGAAACTAAGACCTTTACATTATGTTGAGATGGTTTATTTACTTCATTACTAACAATTTTATGTACAATAAATGAATGCGTATATTAAATACACAATTTACTATATATATTATATATATATATATATATATAAGCTTATAAAAACTTTTCGGGTCCTTTAAAAATATGAGTCTCGAGTGACAGCACAGATTGGCCGACCCAAAAGCCGGCCCTGACGCCACTAAGTTATAATGTCATGGGCTTAGTGGATTTAGATAATAGTAGAGTATGATTAGATTAGAACCGTTTAAAAGTATTTGTCTTTTTGTAAGTAAAAAGTATAATTGTTCATTTATAATAGAAACAAAAAATATCTCGAATTATATAACTATTATTAATTAGTTATGTAATGCCTAACAATATTGCATCATATACAATAAAAACCTATTTTCAAATTAATCACTATAATCTTTCATGGTAATATCCAATTTTAGTTATCATCTAATTACCAGACAAAAGATCAAATACACTACATTTATCGTACAAAGCTTACAAATAGTGTGGAAAAGTAAAAAAGGGCGGTGGCATTTTCGTAACTTTTTTTTCCACGTCATTCTTACGTTATATACGATAACTTTATTTGTACGGTATCTTTACTCCTAATTACTGATAAATCCGTTCTTAGACTGTGCATGTATGACCCTTTAGTTGTGATGTTCACAGTATAGTAGTATCGCATGTATGACCTTTTAGTTTCTTGTAACGTTCATACTCACTCGGTTTATGAGTTATGTGCATCATGATCCTTCTACATATGCACGCATGCTTGTGTATGTATGTATGTATGAATTGCATGTGTAGAATGAAATGATAAAACTATAGAGAATCATTATTAACGTTTAGAATGTCAAATCAATGATTAAACTAATCACAATACTATTCATTGGTTGGACCATGACCATTTCAAAGTGGATTAACACTACTGAGTTGAACCAGCTTGTGTTCGGTTCCTGGTCTAACCAGTCGGTTCATTATAGGATGATGGCAAGCAACTATGACTTCAGTAGATGTGGTAAAATAAATTTGAACGGTAAACTCGACACATAGCACACATTTAGCGAACAAACTCGACAGGACTTGAACACAAGAAAATCTTGGTTGTTAGGTCACTATGATACTACCAAGATAAATATATGTTGGTATTAAACCGATGTGACAATTACAACTCATTTACTTATAATGTCCAAGAATTTGATTATACTTTTATCATTTAAAAATGAAAAATTACAAATGAAACAATAATGATAGCTAAGCCTAAACTATCAAGTTCGCTCGGGTAATTGGTTGTAACGTTGTTCGGATCAAAGTGGTGGTGAATTAAACTAGTCGTTTTGTAAAAGAATATTAGTTCATAATATCATTAATTTTGCGAAAAGATTATAATATTATGGAAATACTTTTATTTCATGTTTCGGGTGGAGCACAAACACAAACCTATAAGGTGTTTCACCCCTTGCAACCTCATTCGTCCATGAGACAAAGAAACTAATAAATTTATTTTGCATATTATGATCATTTAACCCATTTGGGTTTGGAATTTGAGTCACTTATACTCTCACTCTATATATATGTACATCAATGAGGATGTTCACATTATGTCGAGCCATCAAGGCTCTATACCCTCTCTCGATAAACCCTAATATATAAACAATGTTTATTAAAAATGAGACCATTTGCATGTAAAATAGCAAGAAAACCATTCTCCCATTGCAAACACCAAGCAAGTGATAGTAATAAAATATGGCAACAAATAAAATAAAAGTTGGTTTTCATTAACATCCCAAGTTGATACATCCATAGTCTCTCATATTCGAAGATGCAATTTTTGACTTCGTTACTTATCAATGGGTCAAGTTCATGTTACATTTTATCTGTAACAGGTAAGCATAGTGTAAGAACTGGGTTCCTTTTTATAAAATATAATTACAAAATATATAATAACAAGACTCTCGTTATTCGTAGAAAGTATTATAGTACAATACCGGTTGCATAACTAAATAAAAAGAATATAAAATATAATTCTATATACTAATCTTGATTCATGTCGCATCTCTGGTGGGTCCTTCACACGCACTTGATAGCATCATAGACTCGAGTATTCATCATCTTAAGTCTTGAAAATACTCCTTGACAGCAACAAAGAGCACACTAAAACATTGACGATTTTGGATGAGGCACGTGTTCAACACGCTTCCCTTAAAACAGATTTCGCGTCTCTACTAAAGGCGACGCGACTGTTTCCCAAGGTACAACAGCCGAAGCAGTATGTACTGCCGAAGATGGCTCACGCGCCCGAGGTTACACTGGGCAACTGTAGTGTTTGAACTTATGGAACAAATAAGGATGTGATGGTGGTGAAAACAAGTAGAGAGTATTCCTCTCTCTAGTTGGTCTTCAAGTATTCATCCTCCTAGTATTTTTATGTACCAAGCAATATAATATTCTTATAGTCACAAAAAGAAGCACATAGCCTACTAATTGTATAAGAATTAAGGATTAGTGCAAGGTTTCACTTAATTAGAGACTTAAAAACTTTAGTAAAACTAATTAAATGTCATCAACAAGCTCTACTCAAGAGTTTTTCCTCTTATATTCAACACATGAAGATTCTAATTAGTATTTATAATTTCATTACATTATAAATATATTAAATATCCATTCACCAAATTTCCAACACATAGCTCAATCATGTAAGTGGCGGATCTATAAAATATTGTACGGGTAACGTTTTATAAAAAGGGTAACGAAATCGAAAAAACGTAAAAAAAAGTCAAATTTTTCAAAAATTAACACTACCGCCGGAGTGCCAAGGGCTACCCTCCGCTTAAGGTAGGTCTGCCCTGCATGTAACATATAATTGTATAGTTTTAATTGTTCAAGTCATCATCTTTAGTTCATTGGTTTCATTCTTCATCGACCCTCTAGTTTATCAGTGATACCATTTTAAAGTGCAGCAAATTTACATGGTTCAAGTTATGACATTATGTTTTTATTTTTGTTGTGGTGTTTACTGACAGTCTCATCGATCCATGGATTTTCAATACTAGGATAAAAATAAGATCAATAAAAGTAAAAAAAATATAACATACAAATCTAATATAATAAATACACAAAGCATATAATTGGTGGCTGAAGTACATGAATCTCACCATTCTCCTTTCTCTCACGCCCGTTATGCAGCTCACATAAGGGGCTTTCACGACCCTTTTAACACCCCTAGGAGCGGTGTTTAACATACAAATCTGATATATTACACATGATCTTACACTAAATCGTATTAAGTTTTGACTCTTTTAAGTGCCGGCTGGCAAAACTATACAAACTTATAATATATTATCATATATATATATATATATATAAAAGTTGATTTTTTAGTCATTGCTTGGCCAAAGTTGAGTGACAGCTTTCAAACAATCGATCATTTTCGAGTTAGTTCAGGATATTCAAACATTCAAGGAGGAAAACAAAGTGGAACTTTTGTTTGAGAATATATTTGTCTAGATCTTGTATTGAGTTTTGTCTTTTGGGTTTAAGAATATGCCACTATAACTAAATTGGTTTTTAACTTTTTGTAATGAGTCAAAGAAAAATAAAATTAATATAAATAAACGGCCCAAATGAACTTCCTACCACTCAAATATCTCGGTCACCCATGTCTATTTATTCGTCTCCGGCGGATACCTATTTTATTCTTGTTTTTTAATCTAATAAAGTAATTAATATATAGTAGACAAACATGTTATAATCTAGTATCATATGCTTTTACTCACATGTTTCTATCAATAATACGTATATATATTCAAATAAACTAGTCTTAAGCCCCCAGCATTGTGGGGCTGATACCGTGCTAAGTAGCAACTCAATGATTACCAAAACCGCGAAAAAAAAGTAAAATAAAAAGGACAAATTTTTACACCTTATGACGTAAAAAAAACTAGATGGATTCAAATTTATACCGACACATATTAGAAAGTCGATGTGTTAAAAAAAACCCGAGGGACCAAGTGAGACTGTTAGACACCGTGCTAAATAGTAACCAAATGTAAAAAGAGAACATCTGAGGAACCAAATATGACACCAAACAACGTGCTAAGTAGCAATCGAGTAACGACCAAATCCAAAAAACAATATAAAAACTAATAATAAAAGCGATAAACTCTTTTAACTTTTATGGCAAAATTATAAAAATCAAGTTTTATTACAAAATTGAAAAACTTTAAAGTTTACTTTGTAAAGAAAATAAAAAAAAGTAATCAAAACAAAACCACAAAAAGACAAAACACAAATGTTAGTGTTCCTAATATGACCAAATCTGTTAGAAATTATAATATATATATATATATATATATATATATATATATATATATATGAAGGTTCAAATGAAAATAATCTTTTTGTAAGAATAAAAAAATTTCAAAGAATACTTCATTTTATTTTATTAATATATACATTTAATTTTAATGTAAGAATATATTTATAAACTTATATAGATCATAATTTCTAGTATTTCTTTTTAACAGTTATTAAATTTATAACTTATTTTTAAAATATATATTTTTTAAAAAATAAATAATTTTGAGTGTAAGACAAATTACTAGGAGAATATGCTCTATCATTCTTAAGTATTATACATTGTTATTATACATTGATTGATTTATTCAATAATATGTGATTTGGGCTAGATGCAATTTAGTGCCTTATGCACTAAAATACAGGTTTGCATCATCAAGCAGTTGGATATGGAATAAGGCGTGTGGGTAATTTTTTTAGTAAATTTGAATCATTTCTTGTATCGTTTGATGGTAACTTTAAGCTTTGTTTCAAGTGGTGAAATTTTTTAGTAAATTTGAATCAATTTTTGTATCCTTTGATCGGAACTTTAAGCTTTGTTTTAAGTGGTGAATCTTTTTTTTAACGACAAAATATCCGGGCTTAGTGGCATGCCTCTTTATAGCTTAGGTATATATCTATACCTCAGACGGAATTATAACCGTACATTGTTAGCACCAAACCGCTCCAAGAAGAAACCAACTAGCTCATTTAGTTTATGATTTTTTACTAACCGTTTAAAATCCTATAGTACATTTAATCAATCAATATGTTTTTTATTTCTTTTTTTTTACAGGTTGCGACATTGATTTGCCTATTTGGAGTTTAAAGTCAACTATGGTCCACATCTCATCATTGTCTTACTACAATTTTGGCGATTTGGAAGGCTTGTTATTTGTTGAATTTCATTGTGTTTGTTTAACTTTTATATAACTAGTTTACTACTGTCTTAAAATGAAAGATTGGTAGGGTTTTTATGACACTTTCAATCCCTATACTTTTACCAAATGACATGTCTAACCTTCAATTTAAAATTTTTGTTTTTCTCACTTCTCAATCTCAACTTTTGATATAAAACACTATTAACCATTATCTATAAGTAAGTTACACACTAATTTTAACTTTAAATAATTGACAACTTTAATGCCAACCTTTTCTTCTTAACAATTTGACACCTTATTTTATTTAATTTTTTTTACAACTTTACACCGTAATGTGCGGACACAATATAATACTTTTTTTTATCAATGCCTAATCACACTAATGTTTAAATTACTTTTACGACTTTACACTGTTGTCTAAATTAATTTTACAACTTTACACCGCAACGACCGAGACATACTCTTTTATATCTATGTCTAATGACGTTAGTGTCACGAATGTAAGTGTGAAACATGTAAAAAAGCGTAATGTCACTTGTGGGCACCACACGTGAATGTCATCATCATACACTGTAACCGCAATGCTTATATAGGTTACAATAAGTTAGATCAGATATATCAAAACATGCGTTTTCATATTGTATACTTATCATATAACGTGACAGAAGCTATGAACAATTAAGGCGTCGCCGCCACAACGCGCGACCTTTGACAAGAATCTAGTCCTTAATGTTTAGGACAACATTTAACTCAAAAGCACCCTGCATTTTTGTTCTTTTAGGTTCTCGGATCAAGAGTTATACTAGCAAATATGCTAAAACTGCAGAACAACACAAACATCATAGCTGTTAATAGCAGTTGAACATGATAAGTTTTAAAGGTAATGACAGGTTAGTAAAACATGGTTGCTAGAGGAAATTAAGAAAACAACTCACGAACGAATCACGGATTTGGTGATACAAGAGTCTGGACGTATGTCATATGCCGAGATCTGTAGTTCCAAGTCGGGGAAGAAAAATATGGATAGTGTGTTGCCAAGTCCTCCATATTCATTTTTTCAAAAGAATGTTTTTTTCCTGATCCAAAACGGCAAGCCAATTGCCGGGTGCCTTGTAATCTGTGGGAGTGGGTCAGCCACCTTCATCCACCCATCCTACACAGTTGGCTGCGGACTTAGCCGAAGTCTCGGTAATATCTCGGATTCTATTAAACTAAGTGGAAGCTCACCAGCCTTCTCCATCTCCATCTTCTTGTGTGGTATGCCCTCCGTCGTCGTCTCTCGTCTTCTTCTTTCTTCTGGGGTTCTGTCAACATACAATTTGAATATTCGATCGAATGTGTGCAAATAAACTAAAGGAGGAGGGTTATATAGGTGTCTATTCGTTACTCAATATTCATTAATAATGAGACTTTTAACTTAGAGACCAAGTTAATTGGTTAAGGAGGTTTATAAATATACGGTTAAATTAAAACGATATGTGCAAATTAAAGGCGGGATATTAATAATGAGACTTTTAACTTAGAGATTGTTACAACTCGTGTTTAGAACCGTTTGTTTTCGTATTTATTAATCGAGTCTTATACTTATTTTATTTGACGAGTTAACTATAACTAACTAAATTATATTATAAGTTCATATTATTCAAGCGATTAACTAGAAACCGAATCCTTATCCTTTTGAACCGACTCGAACCGTTTGAACCGAAGCCCATATTGCGTGTCGACTCAACCCACTCGCGTAGCTCGAAACTTACGAGGCCCGAACCGTAGCATGAATGTTATACATTTATATTAGTTAGTTATTATTTTAAAGTTTATTGTATAAAAAAAATACAACGAAATCTGGAGTTTCTTGAGTTTATAAACGTGCTATTTCAAAATACGAATCAAATGACGCTGGAATCATAATTTTTCGACATTGTTTCATATTTTTAACGAATTAATTAATAATAAAGGCTAAGCTGCAAAAAATCTGTAGTATATGAGTCATATGTTTTGGGTCATAACTTGCTGCGTATTTGGAGTTTTGCTATCAAATTTTTACCGTAGATAGCCTCATATGATTGCGCAACCTCCAACTGGAATAACGTCGATCGGATAACTGAGGATTTTTAAATGAATTTTTCCGTGAGCTGCAGTCAGATGTTCGGGCAAGATTTTTCACGGAAAATCCGTACAGAGTTTAGTCACCAAATTTTTACACAATACTCGATGCTCCGATTGAAACATCCTATATTTTTTTGGGAATTTTCCTGTACTTGAACCATTCTGGATAACACTTCGAAAACTGTCCGAAAAGGCACTATATTGTTGAATTTTTTATTAAAGTATTTTAAATCTTCCGTGACACTTGTTTTGTCGCTAAGCGATGTCGTAATAGATGCATGTATGATAATTAGTATTGTATGATAAAATGTGCTACGTGCTAGATACATGTAGGATGTGTGTTTCCGTGTGAGCACACACACTAACTCTTAAACGGTAATCATGTTAGGACGTGATTGACCGGTTCCACCTCGCGTATTTCTTTCCATTCCTTAATCCGAGCATTCAAATGTGAGTTCACTACTCTTTTACAGGCATGGGGACAAACTACTATTCCTTGGAGGAATTTTTTTAAATGTTGAGTCTAAATTCGATGTTAGTTAATAACCTTAAACTCTATCATGAAAGTCCCTACTTACTACCGAGCTAGTTGCCTGGGAGGCAACGGGGTATTAGTTGATAGAGCTATTAGGCTTGACGAATCCCACACTGCGTTGGGAGTCGGGCGTGAACTAAGGACCTTAAACACATGGCCAATGTTGATAGGCATTGATGGGGGCAAACAAACATAACATCACATCGGTATCGAGTTTATTATTCATAGCATGTCTTTAAACTAAGCATTTACCTGTTTTACGTTAAAAAAACTGTGAACTCGCCAGCTTTTTGCTAATACACTTGTCTGCATGCTTGTAGGCATTAGGTACTTCATGCATGGGAACTTGTAGTTTAAGGAGTCTGAAGTGTCATGGGCGTGTTACTTGTGGCAACTATTTGATATTTTCTATTTTGAAAATACTTTGGTTTTGGTTATGTTAAAATAATGCATTTGCTTCGCTGAATATTACTTTGTTTAAATCGTTAAATTTGAATTACACTATTGAGGGTGTGACAGAGACCAAGGAATCAATATCAATACATACTTAAGGAGGTTTATGAGGATATACATAATTTCCGTATTTATGTAAATAAAAATATTTCTAACTAAACTTAGAATTTCATCGTCTTGGATATTTTAATTAAATTTGATTATCAAAATACGGTTAAAATAGTATGTATACATTTTTTTTGAACGGCTTATGAATATTATACAAGTCCGGCCATCCAATCAAATCATTGGCAAAAGGTAGCTCACGCCTTGCGAACACATACAACAATGGTGACAGACCCGCTTATCATTCTAGGGGAAACCCATGCCCAAAGGTCTATTGTGGTAACACCTCTGGCCCACCCAAAAATATTAGACAAGCGAGACTTCAACCTATAACCTCCACATTAGAAACCATGAGGTTACCTCCTCCGGCAACAATTGATCTACGACTCATTGGCTATATGTGCAAATTAAAGACGGTATATTACTTTACCTTTATTATGTATAAATAAATAAATAAACTAAAATAAAATAATATAATTAATATGAACTAGATTTACCACCCGTCCCAATGTGGTGAGGGCGTAAAACCGTGACGAATAGCACCAATGCCACACCATTACCAATGACAACCAATACTGAAAATACAACGTGTTAATGCGAATAAATTAGAGATCAACGTAAAACATAGAAAATGATAATTAAGTCAAACAGGGAAAAATAGACGACGTAAAAACGTTAAACCACACACGCACGTTTAGTCGTGTTAAATTACAAAATCTAGTACGAACCATAAAACGAAACCTTAAAATATTGAACCACACAAGCACGTTAATTTAAAACGAAGTGTAAAACGAAAAATCTGTGAAATATGAAAAGTGTGAGGGACCAAAACTGAAAGTAAAAAAATTGTGAGGTTAAATTGTAACTAATGAAAACTTTTGGGTTAAAAGTAAGAGGTCAAATAGATTTGGGTTAAAAGTGTTGTATCAATTTTTTTATTTTTTTTCTTGAAAAACACCTAAAGCATTTGAGTACAACACCTATATGCCCAAATATGTTGTTAATTTTAGTTTGTTAATAATTAATATTTAATATTAATATAATTTACTATGTTAGAATTCTGTGTATCAAACGGCTAGAATAAATAAAATTTGATTTTATTTTTGTAGATTTAAATATGTGGGATAATAAAAGGCAAAGGAGTAAAATGAGAATCATAACTCTTAAATATATAATTTAGAAGAATAGAAACAAATAATGGTGAATTTAAATTTTATTATTAAAATGCTAAAGTTTAAATAACAAAAAACGTACGAGGTTGGGTAAAAAAAAATAAGAAATGTATTAAATGTAGTACTAATGAAATCAGGTAAATTTGAAACATATAAGATTCCGCTTGTAAGTTAAATAGATATATAGTTAGGCAGAAAAACAAACACTAAGAATGCTTAAAATTGTGTCATGTAGAGATTATATAACTCAAACAAACTTTCAATGTATCGATAATAAACATAATGATAGTAATGGTGATTAAAGATTTGCATTAGAGTAAACTTTCTAATTATCAATACTCTTAATATTATAACATGTTATTTATTTGATACTAAGTAATTTGGTGAAATTTATTTTTTTTAATGGTGGTGTTGTAACTTTCTTAAACTACAACCCTAAATAATAATAATAATAATAATAATAATAATAATAATAATAATAATAATAATAATAATGATAATGATAATAATAATAATAATAATAATATTATTATTATTATTATTATTATTATTATTATTATTATTATTATTATTATTATTATGTTTCTTTAAAGCATATATTTGTTTATATGCTAAGATTTAACATATATTCCAATACCGTAGGAAATAAAAAATAATACTTAAATTAAAAACTAGTGTAAAAGATAAATGTGTGAGAGTAATTCTGAAATTAACACGTGACGATATTTAGAATCATTTTATTATAATAGGGATTTATATAGGCGTATAAAAAGTTGTATTCTAAGATTAGTTTTTAGGTTTTACTCAATGTATCTAAAAATATATACATTTAAATATTATTGAGCTTTAGAGGTTAAATTAGCCAACTTATAGAGAAGCCCACCTTTTTTAAGAAGGAAGTTCTTTTTGATTTTTTCGGAACCACAACTTTATTAAAATCAAAGATAGCAAAAAACTAGCAACAACAATACAGACAAAAAAGAGACACAACCTCAAACAACATCCACCTTGTCCAATCTATAGAAACCGACTTAGACCTATTGACGATCCACAAGAAGCTAAGGGATTTGATCTCCCACACTATACCTTCAATCTTCACTTGTGCGTTTGATAATATACGGTAATTTCTTGCCCGCCAAATGCTCCACATAGAAATTAAAGTGATAGCTTGGACACTTTTCCTTTTGAAAGGCCGATTCGTCACGCGTTTGTAAATTCGTATTCTGCTTGAAAAACAAACCGAGCAAGAATCAGATGAAACATGGTTAAATGGTGGCGGTTCGGCAAAGCACCACTGTGAGTCACGGTGGAGTTAGCGGCAATGTCAATGATGGTCGGTGACAATGAGGGTGCGATAATGGCGCCCGAGTGGGTGTGACGTAGTAGAGAGGGGAGAGAGAGAATGTGTGTGTAGGTTGAACAACATTCTTGATGCATATAGATCTCTATTTATAATCTTTCCAGCTTAGCTTTTTGAGAAGAAGTTAGGGTATGGATTTAAATTGGTAATCATCCCCAAGGTTAATGTTTAACTTAAATCCTATATATCTACATTATGTATTATAGTTATCAAAATTTGAGAATTAATTAAATAATATTATTAATTAACTCTTTAATTAATAAAGTTTAGAGTTTATTTACTTACAAATGAACGCTTCAACTTGGATAAATTATTCAACTAATAATGGATTCCCAAATCATACATTTTCGTGTCATAATAACCGACTCTTTAAATACCTATTCTTGTTTGTTGCCCAAAGTATAACTTCTTGGATCGTACCTTATTAACAATGTTAATTATCGAGTCTTGGGCATATTTGTCCAACAAGCTCTCACTTGAGCAAGTTTCGATAAACTTTTCTCACAGACAATGATGGACGCCTACCTACATCTCACTGCCATTAGTAAGTTATGGCACTTTACAAGTCGTCAACTATTCTTCTTTAGTTCAAGCAACTCCTTGCTTAACCAAGTACAATAGCCATGGTAACCTGCTAGCTATCCCTTATGTTATTGACATCTATTGAACATGAGACATGAATCAATAATCAATTTCATATAGTGTTCAATTATTCTCATTTCTCGATCAAGATTCAAAGTGGTATTACAAACTAATAGGTTGAGCACGAACATGCATTTACACCACTTTGAGCCAACGAGGGGGCTCGAGATGTCAAACTGTCACAAAAGTAAGAGAATATAATCCCATATTGACTACACACAACTCCCACTGAACCTCAGATTTATTCACAGTCATTGCCCTTATTACTTCATGTTAAGGATCAACATTAGGCGAATGTGAAAGAACAACCTTGAATAAATGTGAGTTATATTATGCATCTTAGGTCGAATGACACAAAGATTGTATCAATTTCAAAAATACTTATGATGACGATCCATGAAGTAAGTTTCAAAGCGAGTTACATCCAACATTCATTCTCTAATGAGTATTTATGAATTTGGAAATACTTCAGATTGTTAAGTTTCTATATTAAAGTTAATATGTTGGCAGCCGTTAAACAACCATAACATCCAAATTATTAGTTTATCAATGGAAGTATCACCCAAGTTTCAGTTTTAATGTTTATGTATGAAATCTAATCTGTAGCGTTTCACCATGTTTGTGTGAACGATTTGCGATTTAATGTGCTGGAAAAAAAAAAAGCCATACCCAAAAAAGAACAATTGGAAAGAGTATGTGTCAATGACTTGTGGTTTACCACACATCAACAAAAAATCAAACCCAGAAAAAAAAAAGATTGAAAAAGATCGGTTTCCGCTAACCAAACCTATAACGATCGAGTTGGCACTATCTGCGAACTGAATCTATAACGACCAATTTGGTGCTTTGTAATCAACTGAACATATAACGACCGAATTCCCACTGTAACGCACGATGTAATTTTACTTGTTTTGTTCTTGCGTACGTTGATGAACTATTTGTTTAGAATACTAGCAAACAAAACATAAACAAACAATACACTTTTATTTTCTTAATGAGTTAAAACAAACAAACAAACAAACAAAAAACTGTTCATTTAAAGTTTATTGAACAAAAACGAACAAGTCTCACTTGTGTTCGTTCCATTAATTTATAAACCTAATAGTAGGGTGGAGGGTATCGACGGGGAACATGTCGTCCACCCAAAAAAAATGTGATGTTAAAGATTAGATGTTATTCTAAATAATATAAAACAAAAAATAGGTTTTAGTGTAGCGCCCATCACATCAAAATTACAATAATTAATGCTTTAGGAAAAATAGGAAAATGATGCGTTTGTTATTATTTTATTAACAATATATATTGATAAAATATAATGTAATATAATAGTTTAGGAAAAAGGAGTTGTTCGTAAAGTTTTGTTACTTTTTGAAATTTTAAATTAACTGTTACACTATGAAAACGGGGCAACATCAACTTACCATCATCATTTTTTCGTTCGTTCGAATCGCTACACTAAATCACATTTTTTCTATTACTTGTTATATTTTATTTCGTTTTTAGGTGTTTTACACAATCTTATCTTGCAACTTCATGTTGGACTTTACTATTTGGTTTGTACAAAAATTCTCCGTAGCAATATGCGGTGAGAAAATCCTAAAGGTACATGGGCAACCTTAGAGCATTCACATCTCATTATGCATTTTTATGTGAGTGGGTTGTGCATATTAATAATTGTGAGTGAAGAAGAGAGAAAATGTTATTATTTATTTGTATCTTTGGAGGAACATTGTTCACTCATATTAATTTTTAATAGCTTTTGAAACTGGTTATGAATGAATGAGAGAGAAAATGTAATGATAAATGTATACATGAATTTTTTGTAATTGAAAAAAAAAAAGAGTAAATGTAATGATTTTCAGTGTAATTATAAGAATACTTACATCTAATTTATAGATTTTCTATCCAAATCACAAGAGTGTGTGTATATATACACATATATTTTTAACGATAAATGTTACACCAATATTCCTTAAATTTTCCCCTTACCCAGGTTTGAATCTGAAACTTCATCCTTAAGAGGCTACTCCTCTACCAAGTGGGTTACCCCACATTGGTAAATCACAACAATAACCATACCTAGTAAATCCTACTTATAGCAAAGCTATCGGTAAGGTCTACGAAGAGTGAGATGTAAGCAAGCCTTACCTGTATCCCAAGAGATAAAGAGACTGCTTCCAGTAAAACCCCAGCTCTAAAGCCAAATCCAGACATCAAAGTTACATCAAAACATACAAAGCACATAGCTACTAAAAAAACAACATAAAACATAGTGCACTAAAAATATTTTTAGTAGGCTACCAAATAGACAATTAGTGAAAGCAAATAATAGGGAGATAAAACACATCATTGAAACACACAAAGGCCACCAAAGCACATCCACACACTAAGGGTCCGTTTGGTATGAAGTAATTGAATGAATGAGTAAATTGAATGGACAAAGGAATGAAATGGACAACGAAATGAAATAGATCATTCCATGTCACACCCCAACCGATGGCGGAAGCATCGGAGTGAGACGAAATAGATTGCTCAAGGCATCATAACACTATTTGCGACAATATTTAATCAAACCAATTTCATTTCATAACAAGATTTGTTAATTACAACAAGGAAGTCAAATACAATAAGTTCAACAACATAAATCCTAACATTCTAGATGTGTTTCTAGTCGTCCATACTAAGTTCGTCATGATCAACATCCTTAACCTGCAACATGTCAAAAGTATAGTTCAACACAAAGTATTGGCGACTACACAAGTTGGATATAGCATAAGTATGAAAAGATTTAAACGAATCCACATGTTAAGCTAGCATACTAGATTAATGTAAACATGGCATGCGATATATAAGTCAACCCTCGCGTTTCACCGCAAAATAGAATAAACTTAACATGACCTCAAGAATATGGGCGACGCGTTACTCCTATAGCGCTATACATGTTAAGGGGGAGGCTCGTACGTAATTAATGACAAATAGCATCACCTAAGAATGTTCCAAGTATACAAATCATGTATCACGTAACTACAACATGTATGATGGATTGTTTGTGTGATTGCATAAAAGTATAAGTGAGATTGCGTGTATTTTGATAGACTAACATGTTGCACCTAAAGGTGTAAAGCGTAAAAAGGGTGTTCGAGTGTACTCACGGTTTTGCAAGCTTCCACTTGCTATTTTCGTAAATTGTTGGGGGAGTTTGGAGGATGGAGCACCGAGCTATCCTATAAGAGGAAAACGTATGTTGATAAGTATTCGAATGATAACAGAGGATTAGGAATTCAAATACACTAAAGTATGTGTACGAGAAAATAATCATCCAGACTTAATACTCGTTCCTGACACTATAATACCCATTTCTGGTTGATGTGTTTTCATGGGTTAGGATACCCATTAGAATCGTAACGAGAAATTAAGGACTTAGGTGATGTAACCTAGTACCATGACGGATAATCATTTGATTACCATCAAGAGTTCGGTTAGCGCAAATATATATATATATATATATATATATATATATATATATATATATATATATATATATATATATATATATATATATATTATATAGTATACGTAAATAGTAAATCATAAACATCATGGAAGTTCATAGAAGTCATGCATGGAGGTAGGAGGATAACCTTCCTTTAACCTCTTTCGTATAGTTCACCAATGCACAAGTCGTCACAAGAATGACAAGGATGGCCATTTAAGTTAAACATAAAGTAAAAGACGAAAAATAATCAAAATCATTAAGTGAGGTGGTAGGTTGAAAGTAGGATAGCCAAGACTTCCAAGTAACGCACACTACCAACTCAAGTCTTGTTTCAAGAACAAGCTTGGAAGGATACAACACTTGTGGGTTGAAACCCTATTAAAAAAAGGTTCTTACACTTGGGACCTCAAATATGGTGATGTTCTGTCACACCCCAACCGATGGCGGAAACATCGGAGTGAGACGACAACGAGATTGCTCATTGCTCACAACGCTAATAATGACAATATTTAATAAAATCAAATTTCATTTCAATAATTTTGTCAAGTACAATATCAAAGAAAATACAATACAACAAAATTGATACAACAAATTTAGCCTAACGTCTAATTGTGTGTATCTAAGTCCTTGCTATTTGTTTTCATAGCATCCTCTTCATCAACCTGTAACATGTTTTAAAATACAATTCATTGCAAAAGCAAAGGCGAGTACACAAGTTTAAGCATAGCATACGTATACGATTAAAGTTTAAACCAATCCTCATGGCAACTATGATTTTACACGAGCATATACAAGGCATGCAATACTACTAGCCAAACCCTTAACGCAAACACGCTGTTTTAACATGGCCTCAAGTTTATGCGATGGAGGGGGATGCGTGACTTCCTATAGCGCTATACATGTTAAACGAAGGCTTAAAACAAGTTAATGACTAAAGTATCACATAAAGAATATCCAAGATATAAGCATCACGTAAGCGTATCAAGTGTTCATGTGTATAGGATTGTTTGTGCATTTCATAAAGTTTAACTGTTGTGGTTTTGATATAAGTAAACATGTTACACCCAAAGTGTTGTAAACGAAAAGTGGGCCGAGTGTACTCACGGTTTTGCTAAGTCTTCAAACTTGGCGAGTTCGCGAAGGTGGTTGGTGGATGGGTGGAGCGTCGAGTTATCTTTTGGGAGCCTTGATCTTTGAGAGAAGAAGAGAGCTCTTAGAGCTTTTAGAGAAAGAAGAGACGATTGAGGTGTGAAATGAGAGTGGGAGGAGGCTTCTATTTATAATGGGGAATTAGGGTTTAGGTAATTAATGAAGTTGGGGGGTTGTTAGTTGAGTCTTAAATGCAAGAAGCACAATCCAACAAACACACTTTTGACCAATCCATGAGCTAGAAACAAGAATCTGCGGATTATGCTATTTTTAGTCCTTGAACTTAGTTTATCTTTCATTTCATGGTAAAACTTGATATATTCGCATGTTTTCAAGTGTATAATGTATATGTAAGTATATTTTAGGTATCAAGTATGAATGTATGAGTATTTGCACGTATAACAAGTATCGGTTTGTTTGTAAACACGTATTTAACAATTAAATGCATGTAAGACAAGCATGTATCAGGTATGAATTTTATTACGATCAAAGTCTCGGATTATAAGATTGGGAAATGAAATACGAATGCGATACGAATACAAGTTTCCATAAATAGAAATACGATTACACTTTCTAATTAAGGAAAGTACGAAAAAGCGAGGCGTTACAATCTCCCCTCCTTTAGGAAATTTCGTCCCGAAATTTATTCAAGAGGAAGACTTTGGAAAAGATGTCATTTTGGTGAAAATGTTTGGCCAAAATCAAGATTTGAAGTTTAAAGTTTTTGCGGAGT
Organism: Scalesia atractyloides; assembly: GCA_947069175.1. Classification (NCBI taxonomy): domain Eukaryota; kingdom Viridiplantae; phylum Streptophyta; class Magnoliopsida; order Asterales; family Asteraceae; genus Scalesia; species Scalesia atractyloides. The sequence goes on from CAMTDV010000012.1 coordinate 93,122,622, forward strand.
TCATGTATAAGTGTGTCAATATGTATCGAAGTCTTGAAGGATAAAAATGGTAGGTTCGTGAAAGGAATTTGTTTGACTAAGGTGTTTTTGAGATACCAATCGTAAACGTGTATAAGGATAAGTAAAAACGTGTATATGTGTGTGTAAGCAAGTGAGTTTGACTGGGTCTGGACAACTTATTGGAAAGGATATTTTAAAAGAGTGCAACCTAAGAGGAAGGTTTTAGTATGACTAAGGATGTATTCTGATAAAAATGAGTGGTTCGCACTGTAAGTTGTAAGAAAAGTTCTAACAGTTCTAGGGCGTATTAGTAAAATCACTTGTTGTAGAAAAAAATGTTTATTGGAGAGAGTTAGGATGGTAAATATTTATGGTTTCTAAAAGGTTTTGGCGATTAATAGACCGATTGGCTGAAGTTTGCGCATAAATGAGAGTGAAAGATGGTTTTAAAAGAAAAGAAACATTTTAACCAAATTGGGCTGGTGGGGATAAAAATGGATTGAACGTTTTAGCCTGATTTGCTGTAAATAAAGTTTGGATGAAAGGTTAAGGGAAGAATTGGGAAAATCGTGGTATGGTAGTGAATGATTCGGTAGGTGTATGCGAGGGGTAAAAATGGTATGAATATCAGATAAAATGCGACATGGATTGTTGAGAGATGCTAGTGATAGTTGTGGCGGTTAAAGCTAACGATTTTGAGAATGAAGCTTTGTCATGGGTAATCGAGTACTAATCATTTCGAAGTGGGGTCACCAAAGTTTGTTATGAATCAAATGTATCTAACAAGGTTCGGGGAAAAACACCGAATTTCTCATGACACGTTTTACGAAAGTTTGGTAACATGGTAGGGACACTTATATATAGGAAGTACCAGCGGCGTATCCACCATGTTCACACCATGTTACGTCGTTTCGCTATTCGGTGTCATGTTACGTTCTGTGTTGCGATACACAGTAGAACCCACTATGATTTTCATGCGCCTACCAATAAAATCCCGTGTGCACCCGCGATTATTTTGGTTTGTGCATGATCCGCATAGTTTGTACTAGTAGTGTACAGGTCAGGTTACATTTAGTATTACAAGCAAAAGACGTGTAAGATAGCGTATAAGAATCAAGTATGTAAGCATGATTGTATGTATGTATAAGTGTGTCGAATATAGGCAAAACCACTCGGGTCATGCCTACTTATAGATTTCAACTATGACTACCAAGTAGTGCAAATGTGTAAATTTTGAGCATGATTGAAGACAAATACGTATAACATTAGCATGTAGCATCGAGCGTATAAGTGAAATAAAATGGAATTTAACATAAACAGAAACGTTGTAAGACGATATGCATGTGTATGGGTGCTTGAGTCAAAACATTAAGTCGGTTGAAATAAAATAAGTCGGGATTGTTGGGAATGAAGGACCAAAATTGTGAATGCCGGGTGAATATTGAGAAAAATATTATTTTTTTATGTAAGATGTGGTTTGTAAAAAGAAATGCTATTTTGTTTTAAAATTTGTATTCGCATATGAAATTGTCTTGCCCATGTGTTCAGACTTAGATTTGCGTATTAGTGGTTTTTGAAAAGGTTGTAAAATAGTGAGCTTGCTTTATTTTATTTTATTGATGCAAGAAAAGCAGTGTTTTGAAAATTTTCATTTAAAACTTGAATTTTGAAAAGTATTTTAGCAAAATACTTATACGTATGTGAGAGAAAGTTTTCGTTGGTTTCTTGTTGTAAATAAAATGTCTTTAGAATGGTAGTATAAAGTGAGCGTGTTTTGGACAAGTTATGAAAATCGAGAGCAAGATGTTCGTTTGACCGACTAAGTTGATAGGTAGCATTTCATAAAGTTTTTGAAAAATTGTGAAAGAAACGTTTAAAGTGTCATTAGGGGTTTCGTTTATGTAATTTACGTAAATATGTTGTAGGGTGAGAAATCGTTTGGATAAAATAGTAAGGATCGAGGTTTATGCATAAATGAGAAAAATTGAAAAAATGATAAAAGGTTTAGGTATAAGTTTTGATATAGTGATTGTTATGAAAATAGTCGAGTTGGAGTTGGACTTCGACTCATTTCTCCAACTTGAGTTTTGCGAAAAAAGACATCTAGGTGATCGACAATAAAACTCACGTTTGAGCATGTAAGTATTGTATAATATGTATGAGTTCACATAGGTGACATAAGCATAACAAGTATTCAATAGTATAAACACGTATGATTGCGTAAGGAGTATGAATTTAGTTGGTTTGCAAGAATTATTATTGTTTTTTATTGCGAAAGATGTGCGAATTGTGCATCGGGTTTGAAATGAACGAGGTGATAAGTATTAAAACACATAGAAATTGAGATAGCATAAAAGATAGGCTTAGTAAAATATTGAAGTGTTTTGGGTTGAGAAGCGTCGACTATTCCAGGGTGAATTGAAGATCCTTTCAAATTTAGGAATGTGCTTTGACCTATAGGTAAAATGCTCTCGTCGAGAAGCGATTAACGACATTTTACCCTTCCAGTTACTACACGTCTCTAATTGATCGAAATATTGAAACCTTGGCGAGATCCAAAAATCGAGGAGTGGGACTAGTTGACAAGGTGCGGGTTTCACCCCTAACTTGACAACATCGTACCCTAAGCGTGGTTGATACTTACCAAACGAGGAGCGAATTCCGACTCATTGGTAAGGGTCCACTAGAGTATGAAATGGAAATTTTCCATCAAGGTATGGATATCACTCATAACTTGATGGTGTAATTTCGTGAAAAATCGAATACGCGGATTGAGAGTGATCACCAAAGTGCGGGTTTCACCCCTATTTTGGTAAGATCGTCTCGTTTGTATGAGTGTCTTCAAGTCTTCAAGTGTGTATATTGTGTAAATGTCTTAGGAAAGACATATTGTATACATTAAGACCAAAAGAAACACGAAGAAACAAGGTAGGAAGAATTAATATTTTAAGCAAGAAACAAGAATGGTCAAGTTTGGTCACTTAAACTATAGACTAGGTCGAACATGGCAATTCTACCTAATTCCTTATAGTTATGGCTCTGATACCAATCTGTCACACCCCAACCAATGGCGGAAACATCGGAGTGAGACGACAATGAGATTACTCATTGCTCACAACGCTAATAATGACAATATTTAATAAAATCAAATTTCATTTCAATAATATTGTCAAGTACAATATCAAAGCAAATACAATACAACAAAATTGATACAACAAATTTAGCCTAACGTCTAATTGTGTGTATCTAAGTCCTTGCTATTTGTTTTCATAGCATCCTCTTCATCAACCTGTAACATGTTTTAAAATACAATTCAATGCAAAAGCAAAGGCGAGTACACAAGTTTAAGCATAGCATACGTATACGATTAAAGTTTAAACCAATCCTCATGGCAACTATGATTTTACACGAGCATATACAAGGCATGCAATACTACTAGCCAAACCCTTAACGCAAACACGCTGTTTTAACATGGCCTCAAGTTTATGCGATGGAGGGGGATGCGTGACTTCCTATAGCGCTATACATGTTAAACGAAGGCTTAAAACAAGTTAATGACTAAAGTATCACATAAAGAATATCCAAGATATAAGCATCACGTAAGCGTATCAAGTGTTCATGTGTATAGGATTGTTTGTGCATTTCATAAAGTTTAACTGTTGTGGTTTTGATATAAGTAAACATGTTACACCCAAAATTGTTGTAAACGAAAAGTGGGCCGAGTGTACTCACGGTTTTGCTAAGTCTTCAAACTTGGCGAGTTCGCGAAGGTGGTTGGTGGATGGGTTGAGCGTCGAGTTATCTTTTGGGAGCCTTGATCTTTGAGAGAAGAAGAGAGCTCTTAGAGCTTTTAGAGAAGAGAAGAGACGATTGAGGTGTGAAATGAGAGTGGGAGGAGGCTTCTATTTATAATGGGGAATTAGGGTTTAGGTAATTAATGAAGTTGGGGGGTTGTTAGTTGAGTCTTAAATGCAAGAAACACAATCCAACAAACACACTTTTGACCAATCCATGAGCTAGAAACAAGAATCTGCGGATTATGCTATTTTTAGTCCTTAAACTTAGTTTATCTTTCATTTCATGAAATATTCACATGTTTTCAAGTGTATAATGTATATATAAGTATATTTTAGGTATCAAGTATGAATGTATGAGTATTTGCACGTATAACAAGTATCGGTTTGTATGTAAACACGTATTTAACAATTAAATGCATGTAAGACAAGTATGTATCAGGTATGAATTTTATTACGATCAAAGTCTCGGATTATAAGATTGGGAAATGAAATACGAATGCGATACGAATACAAATTTCCATAAATAGAAATACGATTACACTTTCTAATTAAGGAAAGTACGAAAAAGCGAGGCGTTACATGTTCCAAGTTGGTTTTCCTTGGAAAACCTATGGAAACAATCCAAAAGGTGTTTCAAGTGTTAAGAAGGAAGAAAGATAAAAAAAGGGAGGTAAGGGTGAGTTAGAACTCACTTTTGAAAGTCTTGAACTTTCAGATGGTGAGAGAGCTTTAGAGCTTTAGAGAGTGTTTGAGGTGTGAAATGACAGTGGGAAGAGGTGAGTATTTATAGTTAAGTTAGAGGGGGTTGTTAATTGAGTGCATTTAATGCAAGAAGAACAAACTTGGCCAATCCATGAGCTTGAAACCAACATCTCCGGATTATGCCCCTTTCGCGGGCCGCAGAGGGTGAAGAAGAATCGGTCTCGTGCCGCGAGAGAGTTTTGTAAGGTCGGTCGTGGGCCGCGAGGATGGTTATTCCAGAAGCTTCTTTGGTTTTTGACACATTTAGTCCTTGAACTTAGTTTAACTTGTCGTTTTTCCATGTTTTAAGCATATAAGTAGGAATTGAGTATCGAGTGTGTATGTGTGAGTCCTTGCACGTATAACAAATATTCGTTTGAACGATTGAATGCATGTAAGACATGTATAAATAACAAGTATGAATTTTAGTACGATTCAAATCTCGGATTACAAAATTGGGAAAAGAAATACGAATATAAGTTTCCAAAAATAGAAATGCGATTATACTTTCTAATTAATGAAAGTACGAAAAAAGCGAGGCGTTACATTCCATTCTGTTGTGATGTTTGGTTACCATCTGTGAATATAATGAATTATTACTTTGTACAATCTTGTTGACAAAAAAAAGACGAGTTATGAAATACAATTTAATAAAAGCGACAAAAATATAATTGTCTTAATAATAATAATAACTGCTACTACTACCACCACTACCACCACCACCACATCTACCACTACTACTGCCACTACCACTACCACTACCACTACCACTACCACTACCACTACCACTACCACCACTACCACTACTACTACTATGACCAGCACCACCACCACCACTACTACACCACCACTACTACGACGACCACCACCACTACCACCACTACGACTACTACGACCACCACTACCACTACGACCACCACTACGACTCGTACAACGACTGCTACTACGACGACTACCACCACGACCACCGCCGCGACGACGACGACTCCGACTACGACGACGACGACTACGACTACAACGACGACGACGACGACTACGACGACGACGACGACTACGACGACGACTACCACTACCACTGCGACGACGACGACGACTACCACTACCACTACGACGACGACGACGACCACCACCACCACCACCACCACTAATAATAATAATAATAATAATAATAATAATAATAATAATATCTTTCTATTCCTCGAATAAATGAAAAAAACCACCCCTTATCAAGGAATAAAAATTCTTATATTTGGAAAGAATCACATTCTTATGGGATGATCCATTCCATTGCCACATGATAATCAAACATGTTCATTTTCATTCCATTGAAATGATCTATTACATTCTACCTTTAATTCATTCGTACCAAACACTACCTAAGCTCCTTAGGAAAGTCCAACACCCTAAGCTCCTAAAGAATCAGTTTGATGTTAAACCAAGCTATCTACATCTCCACGAATTCCTATCCTGCACCATGTTCATAAAGAGTTGCAATTCTAGCAAATCTTACCTAATCTGCTCCTCCCACATTAGCTTTGGTTTGCCTCTACTCCTCCTCCCTTTCACATTGAGATTTTCTACGCTTCTAAATGTGGTTGTTGTATGTCTCCTCCTAACATGCCCAAACCATCTCAACCTCACATCCCTTATGTTATCTGATATACTAACTACCCATAATCCATTTCTAGAAGCCTGTCCATACATTTACCTTAACATCCTCATCTCTGCCCCAATTTATGTGTCTACGTCTTGTTGATGGCACAACAGTCTTGTCCATATAACATAACCGGTCTAATTACACCCCTATAAAACTCCTCTTTAGCTGGAAATCTCTTGTCGCACAATACCGAGTGGCTGCGAATAGTGAATAAAGGGCCACTTACCCTAGTAGTAAAATCTACATTGTGTTTCTTAAGTCGCTTGCATTTGCTGGTTTTATTAAGAAGCCGCAATTGAGTAACCCTACTTCTTACCACCACCGAATATTTCGATCTCGAAGGTACCTCAAATCAATCCAAATCTTCTTCCGCAGTTCGCTTATTCATCTGATTTTGAGCTTCGTTAGGGTTTATCCCTGCATCAAACTGAGTATCTTTAATCGATTAACTTTACCTAGCGTCTGTTTCTTACAAATTAGGGTTTATCGTATGCGCATGTTTTCTGTTTCGATTTTTAGATCGATTTATCACGTTACTAGAACCTGCGGTCTTGAAATCTGGAAATTATAAACGCATATGTTGATATTATCTTTCAGTGTGTGCTTATAAAAGTAATTTAGTTTAATGCATTTGGTGTTAGGATATATTATACTCATGTTTTTGTATGTTGTTGTTGAGCAGAAGGAATTTGAGATTTCATAATTATGGCTGAGGAAGATAATCAAATTGAGTTGAAGGAGGAAGCTGCAGATGTAAGTTGCATTCTTTGTTTTATTAGTGTTGTATTTGATGGCATCATGTGCTTAATTGTTTCTTTGCAAATACACACACACATTAGATGCTTATATGCAGAGATGTTTGATTTGAAGATTGTGCTATTTACATGTCATCATTGTAAAACTCTTCATACACTTGGCTTTATTGTTTGATGAGGTTGTTTATGTAGTTGCATTGTGGAGTGTGAAATAGTTAGCTAAATGAGCTTGTGTGTTGAAGTTGAAGATTCAAGAATAGTTTGTTTCAAAGAATGAAGATTTTTATTGAATAAATATCTGTTGGCTTATAATCGATAGTTGCATTAACTGTGAATTGTGGTTGTTTTTTACTTTTATCACTTTCGGTAGTGATTTGTTTTGTATGGATTAGCAGATAACACGGAATTTAAGCTTTATAGTTGTTTTAACCAAGATGTACTCTTATAAGCGTTTTCTAAGCAAACACCAAGAAATAACTAGGTAATATATGTACAAATGTTGCCAATGATAGGGTGTGGTACAAAAACTCTACACACAATGATACACATATCTTATAGATGAGGTAAATTATGGATCGTGTAATAGTCATTAAAGGCAATGGTATTGTTTCTTGTTGGATGTTTAACATGCTAATATGGTGTATTCATATTAAATAACGATGTATACTACTACCACGATGCAGCTTGCTCCATTTGATCCAACGAAAAAGAAGAAGAAAAAGAAGGTTGTCATTCAAGATCCCGCGGAAGAATCTGTTGAACAGTTGGTTGAGAAAACTGATAGCTTATCCGGTAAACAAATCAACCTCTTAGAATTTCTTTTGAAGTTACGTTATATGTTCTACTCTTTAAATTTTGTCATTCTCAAGTTTTACTAAAATCAAACTTGCCATGCAGTCTCCGACACTCTTGAACCTACATTTACCGGTCTGAAAAAGAAAAAGAAAAAACAGGTTAGTAATTAGTTATATACACACTCCACAATTTACTCTTCACAAGACTTCTAAAATATCTAAATATGAATTGTATATGATTGTTTTAGGTACAGTCGGATCTCTTGGATGATGAACCAGATAACGCTGAGGAAGATATAGATTGTACGTAGTTTGTTTTCACTTATCGTTCCCCATAATGCTTTACTTTACTCTATTGGACAAACGGTAATGCTTTTGTGTTGTCTAGATCCCGTTGGAGACGATGAGGACGGAGAAGGTATTGACTTGCAGCCACAAAAACTTCCGTGGGAAGGAACCGATCGCGATTACAAATATGAGGAGGTACACAATATCGTGTCTCAGTTATTCACTGACATGGCATCTTAGGATTCAACTTAAATTCTAATTTGAGTAAATTGCATTTACGTCCTTTAAGTTCGAGCCAATTGCAGGCGCTATACTTTAATTAACGAAAGTACGCTGGATGCCCTTTATTTTAGTGTTTCTCATCAGGCGGTGTCCTTTTGTCCCAACCCAGTTAATTTTTTTGTTACTTTTAACACATGTCACAAGAGGGCATAATGGTCATTTTCACTTATTTTCGTTGCTAATATATATTAATTCTTATGTCACAAGAGGGCATAATGGTCATTTTCACTTTTTTTAGTTATCAAGTGAAAATGACCATTATGCCTTCATGTGAGTGGCACGTTTTAAAGAGTTAACAAAAAAAAAAATAACTGGGTTAGGGCAAAAGGACATTGCTTGATGAGAAACAGTAACATAAAGGACATCCAGTGTAATTTAATTTCGTTAGTTAAAGGACAACGCCTACAATTTGGCTCAAACTTAAAGGACGTAAATTGCAATTTACTCTTCTAATTTTGATTTTATGTTTGTTATTTCTCTTGTTAATTTTTGGTAAATCTATATTTGTTCAGCTTCTGGGAAGAGTATTTCATATTCTTCGTGAAAACAATCCGGAGCTTGCTGGAGATAGAAGGAGAACAGTCATGAGGCCACCACAAGTTCTCCGTGAAGGAACAAAGAAAACTGTCTTTGTGAATTTTATGGATCTTTGCAAATCGTATGTGCTCAAGTTATTTACATTTTTTAGCATATGATTATTCGATTATAAGTAGGGGTGGCAAATGGGTGGGGCATGCAGGTTGGATCTTGGGTCAGAACAGGTCTCGTTGGATCAGGCTGATCCACAGACACATTTTTGTTTAAGTTTTAGATTTTATAATAAGTAATAAACCTTTGTATGATCTATGGAATAACTTACATGGTTAGATATTGTATTAAGAGTTAAATGTTTTCTGTTTATAACATTGTTGACTATTGCTAACTCATCTCTGTTTTTGTACATTAGGATGCATAGGCAGCCTGAACATGTTATGACCTTCTTGCTTGCTGAGCTTGGTACAAGTGGATCACTTGATGGGCAGCAACGATTGGTGGTGAAGGGTAGATTTGCACCTAAAAACTTTGAAGGGATTCTGCGTCGATACGTCAGTAAGTTATATCGTAGAATTATGAATATTAGTTTTCTTTCCTTTCGTTGATATGTGTTTTGGGAGCATGATAATATGGCTACATATGCATATCATAATTTTATAACGGAGTAGAATAGTAGATGTTGAAGCTGTTGTTGATGATACGGTTTCTTTTACAGATGAGTATGTTATCTGCAATGGTTGCAAGAGCCCGGATACACTTCTTATAAAGGAGAATCGTCTGTTCTTCCTCAGATGTGAGAAGGTACATTTTACACCCGATCACCTCATCCTTGAACTTTTTTCATCTATTATAATTCTGGTAGCATACGTAAAGAAATTATCTAAAACAATATTTAAGAAGTGAACTTGTGTGCTCTCTTTCTCTACTAAAGCCGGGAAGTGGCTGTATGGGTAGGTCAAGTGGGTGGAGTAATGTGTCAAAACATGTAATTTTTGTTATTGGATGGATTGTGTGTGAACAATCAATAGTTATTTGGCCAACGTCTTTTTGAATTTTAATTAATATATTAAAATATGATTACAAAACTATATTATGAAAACAATATATTAATATGTAACACTTTGAGTGAGTTTTAGCCTTCTTAAAAAGTCCATTTTCCTTGCTTGACCAGTCTTGAGTTTTAGCTAACATTTTATATTTTTTATTTTTGGGAGTTAAAGGTTAACTCAAATTGTCAAGCACTCAAGTCTAGTAGAGGCCTGTGTGAGTTAATAATTTATGTGCATTGTCTAGTTGGTCCTTTGGAAGAGAAACCACAGATTTATGAGACCTTTTTAAACATTGGTTACCCAGACCTATTCTAGGTGTCAATTTCATGGGGCCATACTTTGTACCAAACCTAATAGAGTAATAGGCTAATATATGCGCAAGTTTGGAATTTATTACGTATACGTTACGTTTAGCATGTAATTGTTTTTGTTGATGTCTGTGGCTCTTTGCTATAAAAATCTAGGAAGTTTTCCATCCCATAGATTTTTTTTTATTTGCAGCTTATTTTATTCTGGTAATTTGTAGCAATAGATTAGGTAGCGGTAGCAAAATGGATGGATCGGGCTGTCCTGCGTACATTTTTCTTGGTTTTTTATATGGTTTTCATTACTAATTAATTTGTTAGATATGATTACAACTACTGTTAAATTTGTTTTATAAATAAAGCCAACATTTATTCCTTTCGACCCGTTTTTAGCTAATTTGTTTTATTTTATTTTATTTTTTAACCTGTTAAGAGACAAAATACAACCCTTTCATAAATAAACAGGTCAAAATTGAGTAGTTGACGTTTGCTGTTTTTCAATATGTAGTGTGGTTCTGGGAGATCAGTTGCTCAAATCAAGGCCGGTTTTGTGGCTCGTGTGGGCCGTAGAAAGGCTGGAACTTAGTTTTGTGAGACGATGTATGAAAGTCATGCAAGGCGCGTGAAATGAGTGGAGAAGGTAAGTTAAACTTTGATGTAAAACTGTATCCTCATATAATACAAACTGCATTGAGGATGCCTCATGGTACTTGCTTTTATCCTCAGTTTTATCAAACATCTTTCAACTTATTTATTGTTGTAAACTTTATAATATTTTGCGACTTTGCTTTCCACTCCTCATGAATGCTACATGTAAAATAAGGCCAAAAGACCAAAGCATAAATTGTCATCCCGCCTAACCTTGTCGCGTCACTCTTCTTATCAACAATAGTTGTCCCATTGAAACCTACATCGGATGTAACCACACACCGTGTTAGCAGATATATCAGACAACGATTAATGCGTAATATGGTCGGGTCTGGTGAGTTGTGTAACATTTAAAAATGTGAGTTGGCCTCTTGTACCAACCAAGGGTTTCTTGTTCTTCAAAAGTTCACCCATTTAAGCAGGTTTAACCAACCAATATGCTCAAAATGCATTGGTGGTGTTTGATGTTAGACATTCTTTATGACCAATATCTCATGTTAAGTAATGTGAGATTTGTCTAAGGTGTTACAAAAACAATTTAGGGGGCTTTCTTCAACTAAAATTGTGTTTTTTCTGCTGATTTGACCCATCCAGCATGATCTAAAATTGTAATTAAGTGTTGAAAATCATATGTTATAACGAGTGCGTATGTTTGATTCAATCAAAACATGTTTTCTTTAACGGTATCATTTAGACACAAAGCTACGTTTAGAATTTCTAGCAACGAGTTTGGAGGGACGGAAACAGACCTTCCTTGCATCCTTTGTTGATAGTGTCATTTAGGTTTTTGATTGTAGCGCCATTATCAAACTTGAAAGCGTCGTGTACATACCAAACACATTCAAGAACATCGTGGGTGTGTTGTAAACACCCCCATCGCAAAATGCTCTGGTTTCACTTTCAGTTATGTTCAACCATCCTTCCGTTGTCAGATTGAAGTTTCCCGCGCAATTTGATGACTCCTGCAAAAATATGAAAAGAATTATAAAAAGATTGAAAAGAACTCGGCATGGAAACTAGGCGTTGTAATTTCTTGCATGACACAAACACATGATGTTTGTGTTCGGATTGACAGTTTAACCTGTGTAGTTAAATGAGTCATGTTTGGATTGATTTATTTAACTCATTTAATAAAACAGGCAAGTAGTTAAGTGTCTAAATTGGAATATAAATTATATTTTATAGAATCAGCCTTCCAACTTGTTGTAACCCATTTATGGCTTTAGAATACCACATAAGCTTGTTTGACCAATTGCGATAAACGGGTTACACATGTCACGTCTGAGAAGTCATGTCTAAATAAGGTTGATATCAATTCGGATCATGTTCGAGTTTATCAATTAACTTGTTAACCCATCAGGATTGCCAATCCTACTTAAACCCGGAAATTAATGAAAACTATAACATGTCTAGTGTAGTTTTTCTAACGACCAGACTTTTGTTAAAAAACCGGTCTAGTAAGAAATTAAACAGAACGAGACACAATTACAAATTGCTCTTGGAAAACAACCCTCAAAGCACAAAACGAGAAATAGGAAACTTACATTGTATATGCAGTAGTATGCACTTAAACGTTGAATGAAGGGCGCAAGATTAATGTTGTATATGGGGTTCGTTTTACCTGAAAAACGACAACAAAGATAGCCGCATAAACGGTGTGTACTTTATGCAAATCGATTTGTACATCAAAACTATAAGAAAATGAAATCAAGGTTTTACTAAATGCATTGGAACTGGGAATCTGAAGAAGAGCAAAGAAAAACAAGCCAAAACACACAAGCATTTGTGAATGCTTCATTTTGATTTGTTGGGAATTAAACAATAATCTTGTTATTAATATATAGTTGAAAATAGTCTAGACATAAACGATTATAGCACCATATTTTACATCAACAATGGGATAACCAAAGTATATTCTAATATTTGACAAAAACAAGAACTAGGTTTAATAGTTAATGGTTGTTAGAGATGATAATCTTGATCTATTTGCACATGGATTGGTGAATTTCGGATTAGGTTTAATGGTTCTAATAAAGTTACATATTTTATCTAGGGTGAACATGTATCGGTTCGGTTTAATTATAGATCTAAACCAAAACTTCTAACTGATATCTTAGTTTTTAGATTTCGATAACTTATCGTTTTAGTTTGTTGCGTATGCTTTTAGTTTTTTTCGGTTATTGAGAAAGACGATTAAGTTTATCCAATTATTGGTTTTAAGTATGGGTTGAAGGGGTAGAGCAAAGCTGAGCTTGGCTCATTTAGGTTACAAGAGCTTGAGCGTGATTCGGTATCAACTTGTTTATTATTTTTTTCTTATTATGGTTTAGTAAGTTCATTCATATGCATCTATAATTGTTTTCAAATAACTTTATAATCACAATTATTATTTAATATATATATATATATATATATAATAAACTATTAACAACATAGCTCATTTCTATTCAAGCTTGATATGTGAAACTTAGACTCGTTTAAGCCTGTCTTGATTGAAGCTTTTAATGAGTCAATTCTTGAGTAGCTCAGGATCGCATGAGTCGATATAGATCTATGTTTTTTTTTCTTTTGAATTGTGAACACATACACCCCCTAAGGTCTACTCCTAAAATCCATCTAATGGTCATTTTGTGAGACTTAAATCCGCACCACTTTAAGACAAAATCAATATTCGTTTTTTTTTATTTTATTCTTTTGTTACATCAAACAACCTTTGAGTAACGAAACCATCGTTAATAAACTTGTAGTTGAATGATTGTTAATTATACCGAGTACGGGTACCGTAACAATCTGGAACCTATACCACCCGTACATTGGTACCATTACACGTATTATCAGAACCGTGATCAGTATTTTCTTTTATAGTTTTTGATCGTTAAAAAATATGTGTTGTTATTCTTTTGGGTTTATCACGACTTTACTAAAGCAATATTGTTTTCGATACGAATCAGTTTCAATATTTTTCCACTAGTTGTACCAAAGGAGCAATGTATTGCAACGTAACTTTATAACTCATAACTTTATGTTTGTACCTTTTATTATTATTATTATTATTACAAAGTACACAAAAGATGTTTTCAATATTCATATTATTTGATTAAGCAAAAGCTGTGGTGCAAAATCTCCCGCCCTCAAAACATAACATTCATTGTAATTCCAAATTCAACAACAATGAAGTTTGTTGTTCATGGTTGAAAATCATTCATCAATTTTTGCTTCCAACTGTTGCATCATCAACCTTCTTTCCTCCATTTTCATTCTAATCAATCTAACAACACAAAACATGCTCGCTTGCTGTTCCTGCAACAACCTAAATGGCCAAAATGTCGAATCGCGGACCTACCAAACGCTTCCTCATCAACGAAATGGATAGAAGCGTAAAACGAATGTTTAAATTAATTGAGGAAGAAGGCGATTCATTCGCAAAAAAAAGCCGAAATCTACATCCAAAAACGCCCGGAGCTCATCTCACAGGTAGATAGGGGTGGAACCAGACGGGGTCAAGAGGGTCCGCTGACCCTCAAGTCACCGGAATATATTAAATTTTTATATAGAGTAAATTGCCAAAATCGTCCCTGAGGTTTGGACATACTTGTCAGTTTCATCTAAAACAACTTTTTTGTACCATATTACCCTTTATTTTTTGGTTTTTTTTGTTATTTTCATCCAAACGTCTAACTTTTTTTTTGCCAAAATCGTCCCTGAGATTTGTGTTTTTTGCCATTTTCATCCAAACGTCTGATAGAAAAATAAAGTAAATTAGACGTTTGGATGAAAATGGTAAAAATTAGCAAAAGTGAAGGGCAATATAGTACAAAAAGTTGTTTTGATGTATCTGGCAAACATGCCCAAACCTCATGGACGATTTTGTCAATATACTCTTTTATGTATAAAATCTGATTTTTAAAAAACAAACATGAGACGGACCCCCTAATTATAACTATAACAGTAGAGAAAATAAGTTTATGATGACCCCCAACTAAAACGTTATAGTTTCGCCACTGCAGGTAGAAAACTTCTACCGAATGTTCCGAACATTAGCCGAGCGTTACGATGACGCGACGTGTGAATTACGCTCCGAACCTCCTTCTACCATCACCTCACCAGAACATCCAGTAACCAGGAGGTTATCAGGAACCCATGCAATTTTTCTAGATGTTAACAAAGGTTATGAAACGTCGATGTATGATTCCGGATCAGATCAGGATGATTCGTCATTCTTCAACAGTTGTTCTAGCGCGTCGAATTATGGGAATTACAGGCGGTTACGCCGAAAGATTACTGAACTAGAAAGTGAGCTGAAGAAGATCCAGATAGAACAAGAGGTTAACAAATCGAATCCAGAAGTCGCAGACTACGAAGAAGAGTTGAGAACAGCGAACGAGAAGATACGTTTGCAGGACGAAGAGATATGTGAGTTAAAAACAAAGCTAGAAAAGTATGAATGTGTACATGATGAGAATTTTCGGATGATGAATGCGAAATGGAAGAGGAAGTTGAGCAGTTGAAGTTAGAGCGCGATGAAGTTGTTTCTAAGTTGTGTGAAGTGGAAGAGGCGATGCGGTTGAAAGATGACCAGATAGATGAGTTGAATGTGCGGCTAGCGAATTTGCAGTTGGAGTGTGAGCGATCGAATGAGTCGGTTGTGGAGTTGGAGAAGATGGTGGAGAAGCAACGGGAGATGATCGACGAAGGCGTCGAGGAGAAGCGGCAGACGGAGAGGCAGTTGTGTATTTCCCTTGAGCATTATAGGAATGCTTATCAGATGTTGAGGAAAGGTTTGATGGAACAGAAAAACCTTGTTATGGCATCATGATATGATATAATATGATATGATGGTAATTATGTTAAGTTGGTTGGTAAAGACATCGTGTTTGGGTTAACGTGTTTAGCGCGTTAGATGTAACGGGTGTATTTGGGATGACTTGTGTATTGTGGTTTTTAATGAGGTGTGTTCGGTGACCAGCTTAGTTAAATACAGGTTGACCTGTCAAGCTGTTTAAATTAGAATACATGTTTGTATTTTACAAGGTCATAGCGTGTGTAGGCTGTTTACAATCTATCTATCCCAATTGTTTATAATATTGTTCAATCTCAACCCATACCTCAGATGTTTATATTTAAAATCACAATTTGATGACCGAAGGGTCTATAGACCTTTGTACCCTCTCTGGTTCCAAACGAGCCCTGCCACGATTCTAATAGATAATGTGAATTCAACCCACCTCAATTTTATATTTAAAAATCCAATAAATTCTGATGACCATGGGTCCATAGACCCTCTTGACCCTCTCTGGTTCAAAACGAGCCCCTGCCTACGATTCTAAAGATAATGTGAATTCAACCCACCTTAGCTTTTATATTTAAAAATCCAATAAATTCTGATGAACTGGGTCCATAGACCCTCTTGACCCCCTTTGGTTCCGCCCTTGCCTACAATTCTAAAGACAATGTGAATTCAACCCCCCTCAGATTTTATATTTAAAAATCCAACAAATTCTGATGACCAAAGGGTCCATAGACCCTCTTGACCTCTGTGGTTCGCCCCTGCCTACGGTTCAAAAGCATCGTGTTGCAACAATGGACCTGTGGAGGATGAAAAGAATATATAAAAATATTCCGCGCCAGGTAGGGGTCGAACCTACGACCTTCTGCTTAGGAAACAGACGCTCTATCCACTGAGCTACAGGCGCTTTTGTTTATTTTAAAAGAAACCAAAATTCAAATATCAAGATAATACATTTTGAGATACGTTTTTTCATTTGAGATCACTTGTTATCTGAAGAAAGATAAAGTTGAAATCTTTTGATGATGATGTTTGTATCTTTGATACTAAGATTCATTGATTAGTTTTTCTATAACTTGCCTCGATTGTGACGATAACGTGTTTAATGAAAGTCTTGAGAGAATGTATATATATGATCATGATAAATGATTCATTCTCGTCAATTTTAATTTTTTAAATTTCAAAAATTTTATACATATTTTTTAAATGACATTAAATAAAGTGAATTATTTTATTATTATTATTATTGTTATGGTTAAAAAAAATTAAATAAGGTTAAGAGTTAAAATCCAACATGTTTTTAAGCCGATAACTTATTTTGTTTAGTTTACTCTCATATAAATGCATAAACTCGGTTTTCGTTTAACCCATTTTTTATATAGTTTAAGCTCTATTATCTTTTAAAGACTCGTGTTTTTTTTCACTCGCACATGGCCCACTGCAAGTCGGAGTCGGCCCTGATATGCCATATGGCTCTATACTTGACTTAATATTTCTGATATGGTTAATTTATTGAAAATTTTTTGTCTATTGTCGAAGTGATGACAAAACGAAGATCCACAGATGCTAGTAGTTGTAAAAGTGTAATTCAGTTCATATGTGTTTACTAGTCATCTTTTAAATATTATATTATATATATCAACACGACTAATTCGTCAATATAATTGTATTAGTGCCATTAACATATGTTTTCGGATATTTGGGTATCGATAAAAATGTTGTATTTATAAGTTTTAGGTAGATGTATATGTCTTATTGTGTAAAATAAATAAATTTCATTTGTCATACCTTGACCCACAACGGATATGGTAATGAGGCATGATTGAGTTTTCATCAAAGCTCATGACATTTACTATAATAAAGTTTTATATTATTATTCCAATTTAAAAGGGAAAATTCCAACAAACACATAAACCATACAAGCACCAAATGTTCTAAACAATAACATTCAAGTAATTCTTTATTTTTCTTCTAAGGCCAATTCTATGTGTTCCTTCTTCAACCTGTCCACCTGTATCATATGTAAAAATAGAGATTTGGGTCAACAAAAGTTGGCAGTGAATCCCGTTTAAACATTTGAAAGAAATGATAGTTGATTAATTTAATAAAAAGTGTGCATAAACCAAATATGAGCAAAAATATATGTAAACTATCCACAAACCACATAAACATCTAGCAATGTACACATGAGCATGATAAATAATGAGCTGTGAGATCAAGGCTCAATTAAACGAGCCAACCAAATTAGGCAACGCGATGCTTTACCCGTATACAACGAGAAACTGATGGCCTAATGTGATTTCTTGACTGAAATGAGAAAATATAACCACATATGACAATAAACCAAATATCACATAACACGTAGTTCATATAAGGGTAATAGCACAATTGTTTTGAATAAAAGATATAAATAAACAACACATGATACACCAAAACATGAATAAAAAGGGGAGTTTGTAGGAATTCACTCACAGTGGGTGCGTTTCTTGAGTTGATAACGAGCGCGCACGATTAAAGATTTCCAATCGACGAGAAAACTAACATAAATTTTCACCTAATAATTTCGGTAAACATATTTCTTTTATTTGCAATTAGTATTTTTATTTAATCGCTTTTATTAGGCTTTTTAGACAAATTTATGGTATTTATTTACTAATTTTTGTGTTTAAACAGTCTTATTTTGATATATATTTTTATGATTTTTGGAGAAAAATAAAGAAAAGATTTATAAAAAATATACCCCTTTTAGGGTTAAACGGCCGATTAAGAGATTATTTGTAGCGTGTGGGATTCGAACTCGTGACTCTCGTTTACGTGCACGCAGCTCTACCAACTGAGCTACGTGTCTAACCCAAAATAATTTGGATTTTAATTACATATATATACTTACTAAGTCAAACTATTTTTTGATTTTATTTTTTTAAAAAGGTTTTTACGTTTGCAAGCTGGTGTATCAAACCGGTTCGAACCCACACTCACAATTGCGTTGCACACATCCCTACCAACTAGTGGACCCGGAATATCTAAGATTTATATTAAATTTATACACTTACTAAAAGTTAATATATGTAAGTATTAAAAAGAGTTGGTTTAAATCAGGAATTTGGCAGCGTGTTTAAGACTCGAACCGGGACCTTTGTGCTAAATTTGCACACAGTTCACTACAGGACTGTGTGTCGTGGACTGTGTGCCTAACCTAGTATAAACACTGAATTTAATTAACACTTATACATTGAACCAACTTCATCTTCTTCCTTTTCAAAAAAACCAGTTTGACATACCCGTTTATTAAACCGTAACCCCTATTGGATTAGTTGATTATTGCTACTGATAATGAAAAATAAATAAAAAGAAATGGATGTAAGGATGTTTATACCGAACAGGTGATAACTTGATTACTCCGATGAAGTTCCGGCCAAACCAGGTTTTTCCGGCGAAGCGTATATTTGAGCGCAGAGGGACTTCATTGTGATAGAGAGATTATGCGAGAGTGAGCGAGTTCCAAAAAAATCTAAGGTTCACTATTTATAGACGGAAGCTGGTTCAAGTTTAGATTTTTCGGTTTCAACAAGTTTCGGTCAAGAGATTGATAGCCGGATTGATTTTATAACCGAATTGTGTTATGATTGAGTCTTAATGTATGATTGGAATCAGTTTCATCGGTTTAATTTGCGAATAAAACGGTGATTGATGAAGATTTATGAGTTACAGCCGTTTTACAGAGCGGGTGTTCTTTTTGAAACTGAATTTAACGCATTAGCTTGATATAAGATTCATTTGTTTTAGGATAAATTCATATGTGTGTGTAGTGTAGTGGTGTTTTGTGTGTGCTGGTTCAGTGAGGACCCGGGTTCAAAACCCGTGGTCAACCTTTTTTGTTTTTATTATTTTTAGTCTATTTATTAGTATTGTTATTATTTTTATTTATTATTTTTTATTATTTTAACCCTTTTGCTTTATTTATTATTTAATGAAGTTAATATAACGAATTTAAACGTGTATCATAAATACGTAACAAATCTTCAAATCATATACTTGAATTATTAAACGAAGCGAATTTTAGAACCCGTTTTACATCGAATGTTACATCATTCGTATCAATAATGTCGGATGTGTAAAATAAATAAATTTCATTCGTATCGGTAACGGCAAATCTAAAAGAAAATTAAGTGATTTTCCAAAAATAAGTAGATAAAATTGGACCTAGGGTAACCTAATATTTGCTAAAGAATATCTGATACATAAAACATCGAAGAAAATAATTGCAATAATTTTGCACTTCAAAGACAACGTTGAGGGGTTGTCATGGCAACCCCTAAACCCTTCAAATATCTGCATGTATCTATCAAGATGTTTGAATTTTTTGTAAAAGAAATTGTTGGATTTATAGTGTTTTGTTCACATGAGCAAACTATAAACTTGGGGAGGGGGAGTGTTACGCAAAAGAAAAATTAATTACAAGCGTATCAACAATGGCGGATCTAGATGAAAAAAAATAAAAGATATTAGTGTGTTACAGAAAAAATAAAAATGAACATATTCGATACATAAAACCGAAAAGAAAAAAATTTGCATCCCCAAAACCCTTCATAGGTCTACATGTATGTATCAATATGTTAAGTTTTTTAAAAGAAAATGTTATAATTTTAGTGTTTTGTTAACATGATTAACCTCAAAAATATTTTCTTTTAAGGGGGGGGAGGGTGTTTAGGTAAAAGAAAGGACAAATGACAATGAAAAGAGTTCCATATCAAGTTTTCTAAGACAATTCGTCTACACGTATTTTCTATATAAATGAAACGGGTCATTGATACGACATGAATGTGACATGTGATAAGGAAACATGCAGATAGAAAATAATGAAATAGGTAAGTTTTGTAAAGTACGTCACTTCCAAATATATACCTAACTCAATTTTATCGATATATCCCATTAATCGAAAACATAATCGTCATAAGCCCTTTTATGAAATTTCCTAACCAAAATTCAGGTTGCACTATAACTACTATTCCTAAGGGTGTTGAGGCACTATCGTAAAAACCTGGACCCAATCACCATATTAATCGATGTACAATTTTAATTTTAAATAAAATCTTATTTTATTGAATCCATTAATATCTCATATTAATCGATTAATATATCATACTAATTTTAAGGGTGTTGGGGGCGCTATAGTCAAAACCTAGACCCAATGATAATAGGATACTGTTGGGAATCATCGGTGTACAATGTTAATTTTAAATAAAATCTTATTTTATTTAATCATTTACTATCTCATGTTAATTAGCAAGCAGAAGCATGTACATATTTAAACTGATTAAAATAGCGTTCAATGATTCAATTGCAATTCGTTAAAACAATTAAACAAACCATATGGGGAGTTCCATAACAAGTTTTCTAAATTCGTATACACGTATTATCCATATAAATTAAACGGGCTAATGGCTAATGATACGACATGAATGTGACGCGTGATAAATGAACATACCAATATAAACAAATGAAATAGGTAAGTATCGAAAAGTACGTCACTTCCAAACTATGCAGTTAATATCGGTGATATATCACAGATATATCAGTTATCGGTCCCCATGTAAAATATGAGTGTCAAATATCTGTCAGAATACCAAAACCGATATTATCGACGATATTGACCAGTATTTAACCAATATTGGACCAATATATTATCGATCTTCTCGATATAAGTACATTTCTTCTTAGTTCTACCATTCGTCTTTCCTTCTCATTGTTGCTATTAGTGTTTTAAGCCTTGATTAGTTCCCACTTACTACAATTATTAGTGTTTTGCAAGTTGCAAAAGGTTAATTTGTTAATAGTAGGAGAGTATACTTAATTGTTAGTGTTAAATTACTATATATATATATATAAATTTTGCGTGATATTAAGATCATCGATATCTGACCGTGATAACCGATATCTTAAATATCTGTCCTTAACCAATATTCGATTTTTTACCGCATTAATTGCTTAGCTTCCAAATATATACCTAACTCAATTTTATCGATATATTCCATTAATCTCAGCTTGAAAACATAATCGTCATGAGTTCTTTAATAAAATTTCCTAACCAAAATTTGGGTCCCACTAAAATTACTAATCCTAAGGGTGTTGGAGGTGATATTGTCAAAACCTAAATCCAATCACTATATGGTACTGTTGGGAATCATGGGTATACATATTTAATTTTACATAAAATATTATTTTATTTAATTAATTAATATTTTATATTAATTAGCAAGCGTAAGCATGTACATATCCAATTAAAAATCGTTAAAACAATTAAACAAACGATACGATGTTCATGAAAACGTATCTTTTGACGAAAACCGAAGCTTCACATGTGAATCGAAGAACCGTCACGCTATTTGACACTTGTTCACGAAACACAAGATCCCAAATCAACTCCTTACACGAATCATGAAAACCCTAAAACTATTACCGGCGACAATTATGAGTGGTGGTCAGCAAAGAGAGAGACTGGCTTGCGGGTTATGGTACCCGTTTGGGCTAACCAATTGCTAGCGGGTTGGGGCTTACGCCGGTGTAGCCCTGTGTACCCTAATATTTAGCATAGATTTAGTAAACAAATAAGCCAACATTAATCTTTATCTAATAGATATCATAACGATTTAATAGGTTATAAGTTATGGCAAAACAAATTTTATATACTTTTAGAATACAAAAATTACTCTATTTAGGAAGAGAAAACTTTACAAATATAAGCAGTAATCAAGATTAATAGGTAAGTAGAAGTGGTCTAGACTGGTTGAACAAATTCATCTACATAGTTAATGGTCTATTTTTGGTTTATCTGATTACGAATTTTCGGTTCTTGGTTCGATAAATCATCGCTAACGGAGATAACGATGACCGATTGTCATTTTAAGCTGGCTATGTGTTAATTGGGTATTAACTCCATTGATTATCTGGTCCATCCATTTAGTTGATCTATTATTGTATTATGCGATTTTTATGCATGAACTAGAATTCTGACCCAGGTGCGTTGCGTCGGTGTCGAAACCTAAAGTAACTCAAATTTGTATGATCAAATATTTGACTTGACTCATTTTCGAACGAAACTTATGCAGAATGTGATGAACTGAAAACAAACATAAAGATAAGTACGAAAACATATTTTACTTGACCTAACTCTTTGCGAAGAAAAGTTATGTCAAAACTAGACCATTTACGTCAAAACGTAAACCAACTTGGATACTTACCAAAACGTACATAAAAAACACGTAAGAAAATTGTGTTTTAAGTTAAAGAATGGTACTGTGTGTGGCTGGACGTAGAGTAACTCGAATTTATACCACATAGTGAAAACATATTATTTATGACAAAATGTAGACCAACTGGAAGCATACATAAAAATAAAAACGAAAATGTTTTGACAAAATGCATAACAACCGAAAACATGCCTAAAACAAGCGTAAAAACGTATTATATATGAACCACATACATAAAAATAAGCATATAAAATTCGAGACGATCAAAATGACATTTTACAAAGCTAGAAGTGTAAGTGACGATGCTGAATATTTAAAGATAAAAAAGAAAAACAAAACAAAACTAAAATACAAAAAGATAGAGAAAAATTGATGTGATTTTGACTACAATGGCAAAGCTTTTGTCAAATGGTATATATAAATAAACTTGTTGATGCTCCGTTCGTATTGCCGGACATTAGACGGAGGATTTCTCAAACAATTAAAAAGATACTAACATAGTTTTGCTAATAAAAAAAAAACTAAAACAATTGCAAGACCGTACTTTTGAGCGTGGGGCAAAACAGTAATTTGTTAGGAGTAATGAGCGAGTGTTAGGCAGCTGCTTGACAAAAAAAATTAAATCGAGTTAACCAATTAAAACAAAACACTTCTATAGTTTTGCTAAAAAAACTAAAACGATGGCAATACTGTAATTTTGAGCTAGGGGATAATTGTAATTTTTGGCTAAGGTGAAATCGTAATTTGTCAAAAGCTAAAGCGATGACAATACTGTAATTTTTAACCAGGGCAAAATCGTAACTCTGAACAGGGGCAAATTCATAATTTTTAACTAGGGGTAAAATCGTATCACACATGGGCCAATGGGGATTTATATAAAACTAAAACTATGACAATTCTGTAATTTTTAACTGGAGACAAAATTGTAATTTTTGGCTAAGGTAAAATCGTAATTTGCCAAAAGTTAAAGCGATGACAATACTTTAATTTTTAACCATGAGCAAATCGAAACTTTGAACATAAGGCAAATTTGTAATTCTGAACTGAGGTAAAATTGTAATATATATCTGGACCAATGGGAGAGTGTCAGGCACTATTTCCCCATCTATCTATCTATCCATCTATCTATCTATATATATAAAACTAGTAATTTTTCCCGCGCATTGCGACGGTTCATAATGTAAGGTAACTCGAATTTGTACCATCGAATAAAAACGTATTATATTTGACCCGTCTTGTTTCTGAACAAAAGTTACGTTAAAACATAGACAAATTAAAAACCCACATAAAAATAAGAACGAAAACATATTATATTTTATTCGACTTATTTGCGAAAAAAATTATGTTGAAATGTTAACTAACTTGAACTTATACCGAAACGTACATAAAAATAATAACATAAGAAAATTAAGTTTTGTTAAGTTAAAGAATGGTACGCCGCGTTGCAGCAACATCGAAAAGTTAAATAACTCGAATTTTTACCATCTAATGCAAACGTATTATATTTGACCTGACTTGTTTTAAGACAAAATTTATGTAAAAATGTAAACCAACTAAAAATATACAATAAAAAGCACAAAACATATTATATTTGAGCCTTCCTATTTTCAAATAAAAATTACATTGACACGTAAATGAACTTGAATTTTACCGATACATACAAAGAGAAAAGCATGTAAAAATTGATTAAAAAGTATTTAGAAAGTTGCGGGGTTGTAAATGACAATACTAAATATTAAAATGTGAAAGAAAAAAACAAATGAAACTAAAAAACAAAAAGAAAAAATAAACAACCACGTGAAATACTGTAGACGCATCTTTTATTGTAGGTTTATATAAAACAGTGTAGATGCATCTTCTTATTGTAGGTTTATATAATATAATGTGTCTGATATAATTGTATGTAGGTTTTTGTTGAATCTATATCGTATTGAATTTACTTGTCAGGACTACTTTATGTCACATAACTTTATTAGGTTGCAAAAACCATTTCAACCGGTTAAGTGTTTGGTTGAAACCGTGCTTGGTTAGATCCAACAGAGATTAAAAGAGACTCGTCTATGATCTATATATTCATGCTTTTTTTATATGATAAGATCCAATTTTCGACGCAAGAACACTTCTAAGTAACGCATAACATTCTTACTATTTTGGTTTTTTCCGTAATTTGTTGATAAAAAATTTATTTTGCTTTTTATGCGATCCACTTTTCGACGCAAGAACACTTCCAAGTTACTCATGATGATGCCGATGAGTTGGTGGTGGATTGGTAAGGGAGAGACCTAGTGTTCCAAATGACTCAGGTTCGATTCGTGTTCCTACCATTTACTTTCACCGGCACTTGATGATGATGGAAGACTAGGCGAGTAGACGGCGATCGCTAGTTCGATCCTTATAATGAGCGGGTTTTACTTCACCGTACTGTTGTGCCTTCGGACGAGTGTTCACGGGCTTCGGCCCTAGGTGAGAGTTTTCCTTAGTTCGGATACAAGTGTATCAAGATGTGGTAAATTTTGCCAGCAGCTCATTTGTAGAATTCGTCAAGCGTTCGAAAAAAAAAACTCAAGATGATCTTACTATTTTGTTTTGTTTTCATAATCTTGTTATAAAAAAGTAATTGTATTCCAACAGTTGATATTATATTAGTTGATAATACTGCTAATATTTTAGCCTCCGTCACATATTTGTTAGTACTGGTTTTCACATTTAATGTTTAAGCTTTTATAACTAAATCAAAATTCGCATTTAATGTTTAAGCTTCTATAGTTAAATCAAAATGATTAATTACATAACTTATATATTTTTTTCTTCAAAATATGGAGTACATATTATATGTTTTTTTTGAAAGCGCAGATTTTTAGAGAAAAAACTTAAGCAAGTAGATCAAGTGAAATACATTATCTTTTTTTACGCGAACTTTGAATCACTGACGGATCAGTATTATCATGTCACCAGCGGAATCATCCGATCATATCCATCTTCACTAGGCAATAATGTCTATACACTAATTCAGGAGAAAACCCAATAAATCTGAAAAATCCTCTTATGAGAATCGAATCAATGACCTAATAATTTTAAGTTTTATCTCATCCTAAAATGACAAGAAGCAGTAATATCATGGGCAAGTGAAGGTACATTATCAAAAGAACCGACATCACAAATAGGTATTGATGATTATTGTGTCTTTACTGTTGGGAGTAGGTGAGCTTAGAATTGGTCACATTTTTGTCATTCGATTTACACTACAATCTGAGTTTTAAATTAATTTCCTCAACCTATACAGGTTACCACATGTTAAATTAGACTTATTAGGCAAAACATATTTAAAAATGATTATAATTAACTATAAGTATAATATAGTATCCAAAACTGAAATTAATAAAATCTCACTTTAAGTCAAACCTGACCAAAATCTACCAACAACACAAACATAAATGTTATCGGTTGTGTAATTAGGAAATTATTTCTAGCATTTTAGCCCTTAAGCTCTTTTAAAGAGCAAATAAAAATAATAATTGGCTTTTAAAATAATTAAAATAACAATTTAGCTGCTTCAACTTTTAACATAATTTAACAACCCTCAAAAGTTTCCCGAACGACTAGGGATCAAAACCCCGAACGCATGCGACAAGATTCGGAAAGAAAAACGAGAAAACAATATTCACCATGTCCCCGCGCTTCGCGAGGACAACTGATAACCTGTTGCGGCGCGCGACAGGGTGTTACATGTGGCAGAGCCACGTGTTGCCCTCGGATGACACGTGGCAGGGCTAGGGAGGTGACTAGGCTGACCTAAGCCCTAGCACCCTCCCCACGTGTCGCGGAGGGACTCCCTTCACCTCACGCGATGCACGGCCGAGTCCAAAAATTGGTATAAAGGGGCAGGCATGAGACAAGTAATAGAGCTCATCCCCGTATCTAAATCTCGACTTCTCGAACTTCTGTTTGTATAAGTGTGCTAAAACCCTAAATCACCGATATGATATCTTGTTTGATCGATCCGAAAACACCAACGAATGCCAAAGCTCTGCCTGAATAAAGTGTGAGTCTTTGAGAACCTACGTTGTTGTTTTGATCTCGTGACTATCGTTAGGTTTGATTTGGTTTTACACTTGTAACGCTCCACATTTTTTATACTTCCTTATTTAGAAAGTGTACTCGTATTTCTATTTCTTGAAACTATTAATTGTATTGTATTCGTATTTCATTTCCAACTTTGTAATATGAGGCTTTGATCATAATGAATTTCATACTTTATACATACATGTTATACATACAATCAATCATCAAATACGTGTTTACTTGAAAACCGACACTTGTTATACGTGAAAATACTCATACATACATTCACGATACTCGAATTATGCCTGCATACGCTTTCCATACCTGAAAACATGCTAATTATGAAAGTTGTGGCATAAAATGTTAAACTAATAGAAGTTAAGGGGCTAAATTGTAAAAAAAATCAAACTTGCTGTCCATATGAGGCGCCACGTCACGCGACCACCCTGATCGGAGTGCCGGGCACCGGTCAGAGATAATATTTATATACCCAAATTACCCTTAACAATGCGTTATGGTAGTAAGGGGTCGAACCACGAAGAGTTTGTGGTTTGTGTTCGGATGTGATTGATTTTTATAAGATTGCCACTTTTTATGAAGCTTGCTAAGCGATTAATTAATTTGATTTGTTTTGAAAAGGATGTCGGAATGATCCGAGGAAATTGGTTTGACTATCTAATTACTAACTTAAAACGATTGCACGAAACTATATTACTTGATTAAAACAATGGGTTTGAAACAAGGTTCACACCCGGTTCAACAAATGCAAGACCTAGGGTTACTAACAATTTTACTTGATTCAATTGAATTTGTCATTAACGGTTTTGATATCACAAAGCTTAGGTGCCAATTGCTATCACGTATGTAACGGACCACAACGCACTTTGTTACTTCGGACAAATAATCCCTTTCGAAAGATAAAGCATAAATACACAAACTTGTTTCACAAAGTCAAATTTTATAATCATTCGACAATTCGCAAATATAGTTCAAATGCAAGACAATTATCAATCAATTCAAAACACAATTCAAGTTGTCACAAAATCAACCAATTTCATAAAGTAACCCTAAATCTTACAAATGCCTACACCGGGGTGAAACCTTCGGAAATTAGCCGCTCATGGTGAACGGTGCACAATCAACGATTGATGAAACCTTGAACATGAACATCTTAAGCTTTGATGGTATTGATGGTGAAGACTAGGGTTTGGAATGGATGATGATGATGTAAGGATTGGTGGATTGGGGAGAGTGATGATGATGGATTAGGGTTAGGAATGGTGGATAATTGATTCGGTTGATGGTGAATGGAAGAGATGGATTAGAGTTGAAGGAGATGGTGTTCTTGGCTCCAAGATGGTTGCTTTTGCTTCAAAATTCCGTAACTCCTCACAATTGGGTCAAACAAACAAGATAAACCCGTTCAAAATTGAAATCCTGCGACTGAACAAACAGCAGGGCGTCGCCGACGGCCCCTAGAAATCTCACTATTTCTCCGACGCTCTAAATCACTGTCTACGGCACTGTCTACGATAATTTTTCTCCGACGGAATATCTGAGGGGCATCGCCGACGGTCCCACTGGGTGTCGACGATGGCCTCTCTAATGTCTGCTTTCCTGTTTTCCCATTTTGTGCTCCCGGTTGATCCGTTTTTCGTTCCGAAGCTCCAAAACGCTCCCGAATAGCTCCTTAAACTTCGTAAACCTGCAAAACACAAATCCAATCAAAAGTAGGCTATTCAAAACCAAAAGTCACGCAAAACGTTAACTTAAACTTAATAAAAGCATCGGTTTTCAACCACGTATCACATCCTCACACTTGTCTTTTGCTTGTCCTCAAGCAAATCTGTCTTTCACTTTCACGTGGGTTGAATAAGGAACACATTTCCCATTCTCAAGACATGAGTTAGGGTCCAATGTCATACTTATTTCAAAAATTTTATCATTTTCAAATTGTTTAACATTAATATGATTATCTCATACAAAAATGGTTATCCAAGATTAACCCGCCCTTAAAACTCACATATCATACATATCCCTCACAATGTGCTTTCCACTCGGCTTATAATTTGTCTAATAAATAATATATTAGCACTTTTGATGTAAACACACAAACCGATTAGAACATATACCCGCATAAGCTTGCAACTCAATCATTCTCCACCACTGAACACAAATATTTAACACAAGTCAAAAGGTCTTGAACAGGTTGAATTAGGGCTAGGCGAAGGGTATGGAATATGATGCTTTGAAAGTGGCTAAGGTGATGAAAACTTGATTTTTATTACACAATCACTATACTCGCATAACAATTGCGAAACAATAACTACATGGTAAAAGTTTATGCCTTTATTCAACAACTATTTAAACATGCATTTTTCTGTTCTTTTCTGATTTTTTTTTTCAAGTTTTCATCACACAGGTTAAAAATAGGGTTAAAAGGTCAAGGGCTAAATGGGTTGGTCAAATGAAAGGTTTAGGCTCAAAGTTGGCGACTAAGGGATTGATTTTGGGTAAGGATGTATAAATGGTGTAAAGTAAAAAGGTTTACCTAACGCCTTAATCATTCTTGTGCTCATATTCGGTCTATGGTCTCAAACGTATCAAAAGTTGCAAGTTCTACAATACATTACTAATGGTCCACTCAACCAAGAAATATATGCATCTATAATATGTAAAAGTAGCTCAAAAACTCACGTATAGAAGGTATGGTATGTGATATGTATAAAACGCAAGTTTCTTAGGCGGATTATTCCCAAACAACCACCCGTTAAATACCCGTCATGTTATTTCTTTGAACTTGACCATGACAAAAGACCACATGGGTTGTGACATCCCTCATTAACTAAGTTACTTGTGCCTTTTAGACCGCTTTAAACAAAGACATGTTGAAAATTTTTCGAAATTTTTCCCCATCCCCACACTTGAGGTCAACATTGTCCTCAATGTATAGTGTGTAAATGAACGGGTCAAAATTGAAAAACTTTTTCTCCCCATCCCCACACTTGAGGTCAACATTATCCTCAATGTGTGAAAATGGAGTTTTTAAAATGCACAAGGGAAACACGACCAACTTTCCCAAAATTCCACCCCGGAGAATAAAATACAAACTGCAATCCACTTATTATACAACAAAGACCAAATCAAACTAAAGGAAATGTATGCACCTGGTTTTCGCTCATTCCTCGTGTGCTCTTCAACTTAAACAAAAATAGTTGTGTCGCGAACCCAATGCACCTACAAATTTCCATCTTCGTGTAGAAGCAAGCTTCTCACAACTATAAAAATTCGTTAGTTATTTAGTTCTACCATTTTTACTAAAATAGTTACCAAGGCATATAATTTATTCAACTTTGATTTTGTGGAAAAAAATATGTTACAACAACAACGACCTAAACTCACTTTCGTAGGAATCACGGTTGCATTTAGCGTATGCAATAAGCCCTTTTAAACCTTCCGATAGCTCGGAAGGACGAGTAGGTCTCGTGAGGGTTATCTAGGGAACACACCCACAAAGTTCATTTAGCTACTAACAAGAACTGAAAACAAAACTAAAATTTACACAAAAATTACAACAACAAAGAAAACGTACCGGCTCATCGTTGGTATCGTTCATTAGGATCCACCGGTGGGTATGGCTGATAGGGATATCCGATGAGTGCTGACATCATATCGTGGAAATCGTCAAGCGGCCCTCTTTCACCTTCACCCGGCGTTGGGAACTGTGGCGGGATGAAGCTGGAGCCAACTGCTTCGGGCCAGTGCGGAGATGGATCAGAAGGCCCAGTGGGAAGAGGTAGGTTCTCATAAGATACCCAAGGTGCGTGCTCTTGATATGGAAGACCTGCTTCCCAATCTCAGTGGTGGTGCTCCTGATCATGCAAATGTTTGGCATTATTTACCGCCATCCATTGCGCCACCGCCATAGCATGCCATCGGCGGTCTTCCAACGCGTTTTGTTCGGCGCGCAACCTATCTTGCTCCTCCTCCCAAGCTTGTCTTCGAGACAATTCTTGTGCCTGATACAAGTCTTGTCTCTCCATAAATGCCTGTTGAGCATCCCACTGTTCCTGCTGCCTTTCCCAATAGTCTTGCTCTTTGGCCAAGTGAGTAGCATCTTCATCCCAATGGGATTGTTGTTGAGCCCCCCAATCTCGCTCCCATTGTTGCCTACGCTGTTCATATTCCCGATTCTCCCCAATACACGCGGAGATGTGATCATAAACGTCCTGCTATCCCCGGTTGTAGTTGGGGTTCCGGGTTTGCGCCGGTTTAGGATGAAAGTAGCCACCCCGGCCGAGATTTCTCGGTGTGGCCGGGTGTATCCCTGACGAGGTCCCCTTGGACCTTGAGGCTCATCTTCCTCTTCTTCATCAACCATCTCCTCCTCTCTTGCAGCCTCTTGAGCTACAGTTGGGTCGGCAAACTGAAACCAATGCCCCTGATCGTCAGTGATGGTGTATTGTAACACCCTGTAAAATCGTGTCTAATAGTATAGTGACACGTGTTGTATTTTAAATATAGTCTGTTAAAAGACCAATAAGCACTAAAGACGTCAACATGATCAATCTGAGTCTCTGAGTGACGGTCCGATGTCGACATGCATAAATAACAGCCTCTGAGTGACTGATATGTCCACATGCTTTAATCATTAGCCTCTGAGTGACTGATATGTCAACATGCTTGAAATTTGGCCTCTGAGTGACTGATATGTCAACATGCCCAGCCTCTGAGTGACATCGGAATCAACATGCTTATAATAAGCCTCTGAGTGATCTTTTGCGAAGTCCTAACTCTCATACGTGCCATTTGTTGGACGAGAGAGTTCAATTTTGTAAATATGTGAAAGTTGGATGATGGAGGGATTAAAAGTGTCAACATGTTAATTTATACCTCTGAGTGACCTTTTAACGAACCGAGAGCTCGACAATGTCCAGGCATAATCCCGGGTATGCCAAATATTGGCTACGGAGGGCTAAAAGTGCCAAAAAGGTGTTAAAAAGGTTTTTAGAAGCTTTTTAAAATTAAGGGGCTAAAGTGTCAAAGTTTGAAACTGGCTAAGGGGCGGTCGCGGGCCGCGAGAGACTTGGTCTGTGTCTCTCCCGGGCGCGAGAGAGCCTCTGCTGCAGAAAATTTTGCTTGGTCTCCAAGCAAAACTCCAAAAAACCATTTGATCGAATCTATGGACTTGTAATCAGCTATGCCACGTTTTGGGACACTTGTAAGCTTCCTCTTACACCCCTAAACACCTGGCTTAAGGTTCTCCAACTATAAATATGTGCTTAAGTTCACCATATAAACTTGCACCTTTCTAAATCATAACTCTTCTCCCTCCTATGGAAGTTCCTAGCTGAAAGGAGCATCCAACTTAGTTCTCTTGCATTGTAGGAACCTCTTTTAAGTGTTCCCTGCTCTTGCATTTTCGTTTATAGACTTGTATAGCCAAAAGTCAAGCGTTTTTTCGAAAACGCTTTGACTTTCGGTTAAGACCATTATGGTCCCGCCATTGTTCGAAATAAACATGGCTAAGTGATCGTAATAATGTAGGTGTAAATCCCTATAAAGGGTACCTCCTAAAGATCACGTTTACTAGACCAATTAACGGGTCAAAGTTACGATATTAAAAAGTCAAACAGACCATTTTTCGGAAGAATCATAAATTGATCTTATACATGTTATGAAACCTGTTTTGACACTTGAACAAGTTAATAATAATTATTAGAACATGTAAGAACATGTTCGGCTCGTCAGTTTCAGTTCTAGGGTTGGTTCGCAACCGAAAGTCGCGAAGTTTGACTTCTGCTTTGACTTTCGATTCTGACCCGATTTAGATTAGTTACCTACTGATCTAAAGTTGCATTATGATCATAATATAATGTAGCATAACCCTATGAGTTTATATTACATGATCATAATCAGAATCCAAGTTTATGCGCAAGTTCCATAATTATGCCATCTTTGACCAAAATGTCCTTTTTGCATAAAACAAGGTTTTAAATGGTAATGAACTTGAAAATGAGTTTTCTACTGATGTAATATTATAAGTAGGATTATTTGGGATGTTAAACCAAGTTATAAACTGAGTTTTCAAGCAAGTCCTTAAACTATGTCGATAAATGGCGATTTTAGCCCTTGTGGCTCTTAAAATAGTTTTAATCAAATCTTTTCTAGGTAAATATTTTACCTGCTGATATTATATTGAATAACATATCTAAGACATTTTAATCTGAACTTAACATCAGTTTTCATAAACATCGCATAAAGACGCCATTTTACGACATAAGCGTCGTTTAGGCGCATAGTACGGTTTTGAACCATATTATTGGACCAAGACTTGTTACCTACTGATTTTAAAACTTATTTTAAACATGTTTACAGTAGGTACATGTTATAAACTCAGAATCCCAAATAATTTATAAACTATGTGTAAAATGACCAAAATGCCCCTTCGGTGCATAGTTTGGTTATAAAAGGTGAAATACACATATAATTGATATCCAACTGATATTATATAATAAATAAAGTATTTTTATAGAATACTTATAACTATAACATTAAATTATATTCAAGTTCCTTTTATATGGTATATAATTACCGAAATGCCCTTATAAGGCATAATTTCGTTTTTAAACCTTAACGGGCATACAAGTTGATATCCTACTGATATCGTAACTTATTTAAAGTATAATGGCATATAGAACTTGTCCATGACTTATCCGGTTACCCGATATCACTAATATGCGCACGGTTACGTATATGTAACTATTTTACGGAAATTAACCGAAACAGGTTTAACCTTGTCATTTAAGTTTCAAAATCCAGAATGTTTATAGTTTACCCATATTATACAAGTCAAGTACTAGTCGGGATTAAAATACATTCTATCCAATCATCGTTTAATCTAGCGTCATACGTTTTGATCAAGTACGCTAGTCAGTCTAAGTCTATGACTTAAATAAGACTGTTAGTATTTAATTGGTTAGTTTATGCCATAATCCAGACTAGAGACTTGCCGGTAAATGCTATCTGCACTTAGTCCTTTTTGTGTGCGGCTGAGTTATTAAAAATTAAAGAAGACTAGCTCAGGTAAATACTCTCGACTTATTTCCCCTATACGGGCTTGGGTTACGGTAAATTATTACCGCTTGGTCGGAAATGGGATTCAATCGAACGCCGGTTCAGGGATAATAAATCCGCATATTCTGTTTTAATCAGTTTTGTTTGATAATTTAAACATCGGGGGTTAACTACCGTGTCCTGGATATCCTCGGCTCATTACAATAGAAATGGCCACGCCCTTAGCGCGGGTGTAGGCATACACCCGATAGACGCTCAATTATGCATTCCCACAAGGTTGGGAGGAATTGACTCCTTCGTGAGTCCAAAGTGGTGTGTACGTTAATTGTGTCTCAGTCTCCGTACCGGGCCCCGTATGTATGACAAACATGTAAATCTGTTAACAAGGTTGGATGGTCAATTAACCCAAGTTATAAAAAGATTTTGTGTCGATACGCACTTAAAACATTTTTGAAATGTTTTCAAAATGAGTCAGTTGGGTGTATTTACCAGCGAAAGATGACGTATTTTCAAAAAGACTAATCTACAGGTACAATACGAAAATAGGTCGGAAGTGCTCGGTAGCGATAGAGGATCTTGCAAATCCTAAATCTGCCCAAAGTCTGTTTTGTATTCTTTCCATGTACAAATTATGATCCGCCTGGGGATCTTCTATTACAAGCTTGTATATTATTTTATTTCAAACTTTGTAATAGTAATTTTACTCCATGACTTCCGTTGTGCCGTGTTTAATTGACTATGATGAATATCAACTGACATCACGATACTCCCCACTCGGGCCCACTGGTGTATGGATTTGGGTTGGAAATCTGGGGTGTGACATGTATTGATGACCGTACACCTGAACTTGGATCTTCCAATGCTGCTTCATTGACGCGAAGCAAATATTATCCACCGGCTTCAACACCCACACCGAATCAATCGGCAACTTATTTTGTTGCACTATCATCACGCTAATAAGTCGTACATATGGTATCATCTTTCGAGTGTACGCGTGCGCCAAGATAACTTGGGTGTTCCATAAAGCAAGGAGTGGAGCACCCGACAATCCGAGGCCTTCACCTTCCCTCGGTCCCCAAATCTGACCATGATGTTCTCAAGAGAGAAGGGCTGGAGAATCTTTTCTTCAACCGACAATTGACTATGAAGAGCAGCCCCACCATCATAATTGGGCAACACCGACTCAACCATTCCTTCAGGATCAGCGGTATTGACCTTATTATCCAAAAATTATTCAACAATGTAGTAATCATACTCATTGACCCCTAAAAAATCAAATCGGGCGATACAATTCAGGGTCTCGAAAGATATAACCATCTGCCCCCTCCCAGTGTCACCCACCAGCTGCCATGTACTTGGCGGGCCATCCTTATTCATGAACCTGAGAGGGGTCAACCACTCGCAAACAGAGGCCAAGTATACATGCGATGTGATATCCTCACATCAAACTCTCTCCCAACCGATCCTCTCAAACATTTGAACGATCCCTATCGTTCTAAACTCCTCCACATTCAATGTGCGCTCCGGCACAATCCGTTCCGGAATCGATGTTTGTACCCCATTAACCATCTTCCACTTCCACAACTTAACCTCCAACCGCCTATCACTAAACCTTGAGAGAGGTTTTTCGTTTATTATTTTCCCAAGGTTCGCCGACATTACTATCCCGAATTCTTTCCCATGCCCAATTTTGCATGAACACCCGATCGTCATTATCTTCTAACCTAGTTAACTGTTCCACTTCCTTACTACTTGCCCCGAGGATGGCCCGACTCCTGAAGAGAAGCCTTGACCCGAGATCTTGCTACGCTTTCGGCTGGCCATATCTACAAGACATAAAGCAAAGAAACAGTTAAACATGGTGAATCTCAACCCTTAAACCCTCACTTAAAATTCAAACCAAATGGGCTTTATGAACATATCATACAATGTTGAAACGCAAATTAAATGGTTAGACAATTATCCGGTTTAAATCTTCTAAATTTTTACACTTTTGCCAACCTTTAAATTCAAGTTCTATGTTTTTAATCCTAAACATATGAGATTTTTAAACAAGATTCAACATTGCGTGTATGCTTACACATGCAACTTGAATAAATTATACTCATTACATAACTATGTTGCATGTTCAATCCCACCCAAATCACCCATATACTCAAATTCAAGCAAATACTCATATCACGGTATCATAAGCAACCTACTCTTAAACCTAGATTCAAAATTTCGGAAGAAAATCATATACCATATGATATCCATGCTCAAATTTAAGTAAAAATCATACCTTTAGTGTTGCTTAAACAAAAGAACTTCAAAGAGATGTAATGCACTATGAAGAACACTTTTTTCTCCAAAAACCAAATTTGATCTTCACTAATCTTGCAAATACGAAAGAATTAAAGGAAACCGTGTTAGGGGTTTTGTTCTATGCGAAAAACACACAAAATAGGCTCAAGAATCAGGTGATTTGGTGGAGAATTGAAGAGGGTTTGAAGTTTGAGGTTTTAGGGTTCTTGAGGAAGAAGATGAATGATTTGTGGTGAATGCTCAGGAGAATGAGTGGTTATAAAGAGATATTGGGTGGATAAGGTTAACCCGGGTCGAGATTGTGGTTAAAATCATGTTCGGGTCGAGTTTCGGTGGGTAAAGTTGAGTTTGGGTCCGAACATAAACGTCAAACAAGTTCAGCATCGCTGACAAACCAGGAGGCGTCGCCGACGCCCTCCTGGGCCGTCGCCGACGCCCTCTCAAAATGCACATATGGCCCGACGGCTTAAACCACTATATACGATGAACTGACCCGGCGCAACCACGAGAAGCCATCGGCGACGACCTGAAGCCCCTCGCCGACGGTACACCAATTTTTTTTTAAACACGACACGCCGTACTATACACCCCCCGAAAACTGTGGATTGTCCCCAATACACAAAACAAGTTAAAAACATACCTTATGTCTTCGTGACCCGTTTGCAACATCCAAACTTCACACGTTTAACGAGATTAGTACAAAACAAGCTTAAATCAAACAAACACAACGTGCAAACAATCAAAATATACAAAATTTTACAACAAGTGTTTTTGGTCCTTTAATTGACCTCATACTTCGGTACGCTTACCAAAAAGCTTACCAATTCCTTATTTGCTCCAACGTTGTCCTCGTTACCATCGATAAACGGTTTGAGACGATGACCGCTGACCGTTTGTTTTGACCCATCCTTTGGGTCCTCGATGGTAACATCCCAAGCTTGCTAACCTTGTGATCACGAACGGGCCATCCATTTGCTTTTAAGCTTTCTGGGAAAAAACTTGAGCCGCGAGTTGTATAGCCACACCTTTTGGCCTATCACGAACTCCTTTGGCTTTAGCTTGGCATCATGTGCGCGTTTCATTTCATATTTATATTTTGACGCACACTCATATGCCTCCTCCCGAAGCTCTTCCAACTCGCACAACTTTAACTTGCACTCCTTACCTGCATCATCAATTTTAGGTTAACCTCTTTTATAGCCCAAAATGCACGGTGCACAAGTTTGACCGGTAAATGACAATTGTTACCGTAAACTAAACGGTAAGGAGTAGTGCCAATAGGCGTCTTATGTGCCGTTCGATAGGCCCATAAAGCATCGTTCAACTTTGTTGACCAATCCTTACGGTCCGGTCGAACGTCTTTTGCAAAATTTCTTTAATTTGCCTATTAGACACTTCAACTTGACCACTCGTTTGCGGATGGCAGGGAGTGGCAATTCTATGGTCGACACCATACAGTTTGAGCAATTTCCCAAAATTAAATTTCTTAAAGTGAGATCCCCCATCACTTATGATTACCCGAGGTATCCCAAATCTAGAAATAATATTTGTTTGCACAAAATTGTAAACAACGGTATGGTCATTTGTTTTGGTGGCAATCGCTTCAACCCATTTCGACACATAATCCACCGCCACCAAAATATACAAATTCCCATGAGAATTGGGGAATGGGCCCATAAAATCGATTCCCCAAACGTCAAAAATATCGACAATAAGGATCGGTTGCATGAGCATCTCATCCCGCTTAGAAATGCCCCCTAACTTCTGACATTCAACACAGTTCTTAGCAAAGTTAAAAGCATCCTTAAAAATGGTTGGCCAATAAAGGCCACTATTCAACACTTTATGTCCCGTTTTATGACCACTCAAATGGCCTCCACAAGCAAAGGCATGCAAGTGCGTCAAGACACTCGGGATCTCCTCATCCGGGATGTATCTTATCACTACTTGATCCGGACATGTCTTGAACAAATATGGTTCCTCCCATGTGTAGTACTTGATCTGAGACAGAAAATGCAACCTTCTTCTTCTATCCCAGTGAGCTGGCAAGTCACCTGTCACCAAATAATTCAAAATGTTAGCAAACCAAGGTAACGTTGACACTTCCAGAATGTGCTCATCTAGAAAAGTCTCGTTGATCTCCACATGAGAGGAACCCTCTTCTACCAGCAATCGGGATAAGTGGTCAGCCACCACATTCTCGCTACCTTTCTTATCCCGAATCTCTAGGTCAAACTCTTGTAGCAATAGAACCCATCGGATCAACCGCGGATTTGAATCCTTCTTCACCATAAGGCACCTGACAGCAGAATGGTCAGAACAGATAATTACCTTATTTCCCAAATATAAGCCCGAAATTTATCCAAAGCATATACCACCGCAAGTAGCTCTTTCTCAGTTGTTGTGTAATTTAATTACGCATCTGAAAGAGTCTTACTTGCGTAGTATATTGCCACGGGTTTCTTTTCTACCCTTTGACCGAGCACGGCCCCCACCGCATAGCCACTTGCATCACACATGATTTCAAATGGTAACGACCAGTTTGGTGATTGCAAGATTGGGGCCTCAACCAACTTTTGTTTTAAAACGTTAAAGGCATTTTGACACTCTTTGTTGAAATCAAACGTTTGATCTTTTAATAATAGATTACATAAAGGTTTCATTATGTCACTAACCCTTTTATAAACCTTCTATAAACCCCCGCGTGACCCAAAAATGACCTAACACCCTTAACACTCATGGGATATGGTAAAGTAGATATAACTTGAACTTTTGCCCTATCGACCTCTATCCCACGACTCGATACGACGTGGCCCAACACGATTCTCTCTTGAAACATAAAATGACTCTTTTCCTAACTCAAAACTAAATTTTTTTCAACACATCTTTTTAAAACCTTTTCGAGTTGGTCAAGGCAACCATCAAATGATGACCAAAATATTGAAAAGTCATCCATAAAGATTTCTAAGGACTCCACCACCATATCTGGAAAGTTACTCATCATACACCTTTGGAAGGTGGCGGGGGCATTACATAGCCCAAACGGCATTCGCCTAAATGCGAAGGTGCCGTATGGGCAATTAAACGTGGTCTTAGCTTGGTCTTCTGAATGGATAGCTATTTGATTGTAACCCAAATATCCATCCAAGAAACAATAATATTTTTAACCCGCTAACTTTTCAACTATTTGGTCAATAAAAGGCAAAGGGAAATGGTTTTTGGAAGTTGCGGAATTCAACTTCCTATAATCAATACAAATACGCCACCCGGTTACCAGCCGAGTGGCGACCTCTTCACCTGCGTCATTTGTGACGACTTGGATGCCCGCCTTTTTAGGAACCGTCTGAGTTGGGCTCACCCATTAGCTATCAGAGATGGGGTATATAGTACCCGCATCTAGCCACTTTAGTACTTCCTTCTTGACCACTTCTCTCATGTTCGGATTTAATCTCCGTTGTGTGTTACGAGAAGGCGTGCTTCCATCCTCCGTGATGATCTTGTGCATCACTACCGAAGGGCTAATCCCTTTCAAATCCGCAATGGTCCACCCAATAGCGGCTCTATTGGCGACCAACACACTCATCAATTTCTTCTCTTGATCCCCGGTTAGATCTGCCGCAATATTGACCGGTAGCGTGTTGCCCTCACCCACATAAGCATACTTCAAATGCTTGGGCAACACCTTTAGCTCAACAGTAGGAGGTTCCACCAATGACGGCTTTGGTTTGGTGTCAATCTTCTCGGGAAGACTTTCCACTTGGTGTGTCCAAGGTGGTCTTCCTTGTCACACCCCGACCCGCAGCGGAAAAGGTGATCGGGGCATGATTGGGTTATCATCAAAGCTCATGACATTTATTATGCGTTTCATATTCATTATTACAAATTAAATGGAAATTTACAATAAATGATACAACATGTTCTAACTAACAATCTAAACTTCTTTGTTCTCTTCTAAGGCATATCCTATGTTTTCCTTGCTTCAACCTGTACACCTGTATCATGTGTAAAAGGGTTTTTGGATCAATATAATGTTGGCGAGTGAATCCTATGGAAAACATTTGAACAAATTTATTTAAATTGATTATGAAATATGTGCACAACCAAACATGAGTAAAAATAGATGTAAACTTAATCAACAATCATAAGATATTAAATGAAACACACATGAACAATAATGGAACAATTAGAGGCACGCGATGCTCAACTCGTCTCTCACGAGGAACTGAGGGGCCTAATGAATGAATTGCATAAACATGATAATAGGAATGACACAACTACAAATAATATAAACTCAATGATACACACATGAACAAAAATGGAACATTTAGAGGCACGCGATGCTCAACTCGTCTCTCACGAGGAACTGAGGGGCCTAATGATTGAGTTGCATAAACATGATAATAGGAATGACACAACTACAAATAATATAAACTCAATGATACACACATGAACAAAAATGGAACATTTAGAGGCACGCGATGCTCAACTCGTCTCTCACGAGGAACTGAGGGGCCTAATGATTGAGTTTCATATACTTTGACAAAAGGAAATAAGTAATCACCACAATATAAACAATCTAAGTTTAGGTCATGATGTGGTATGGCACAAGTTTAAATAAAATAAGTTAATTATTTTCATAACACATGACACACCCCAAAACGTGTAATTTAAAAGGGGGAGTTGTAAGATTCATTCACAGTGGGTGCGTTCGGTTGATGATGTTGAATGCACGCGAAGTGGTTTTAACCACGAGTGAGATTAACCTAGATAAATCGCATTATGGTTTGGTAAGTAAACGGGTTTTATTAATCTATTTTAGTAGGATTGTTGGGTGAATTTTTGTGAGTTTAAGGCTATTTTCTAACCTTAAAAATGTTATTTTTAAGTATTTTTAATTGATTTTTAATTAAAATAATTAAATAAAAATAATAAAAAAATTTGATTTTTTTCTGACCGTTGACCTGCCCGTTGACCGTTGACCTGACCGTTGACCGGTTCGAATCGGATTACAAGTGCGCTGAGTGAGGCTCGAACCCGAGACCTCTCGTACGCGTGCACACAGCTCTACCAACTGAGCTACGTGTCTAACCCGTTATATATCTGATTTTAATTATATATATATATTAATTAGTTTAAACCGAAACTCATTTTATTCTAAAAACAGTTTAAGCGAATCGGACGGTGCACTCCACAGGTCTCGAACCCGGGACCTGTGGTTTAAACTAACACACAGTCCACCGCTGGACTGTGTGTTTAACATGTTATATAATCCAACTTTTATTATACTTAAATACAAACTATTTGTTTTCATTTCTGACTTTATTTAAAAAGGTTAATAATCGTCCGGGTCGATGCAGAAGACCGGACTCGAACTCGTGACGTGCGACTTAAACATACACACAGTCTACCGCTGGACTGTGTGTCTAACTTGGTTATTATTCCGATTATTAATATACTTAACATATACCCGTGGCGACTCCGGTTCAGTTTAACAAAAAAAAATGATTTTTATTAAGGCAGCGTGTGTGAAACCGGATTCGAACTCGAGACGTTTGTATGTTTAATGTGCACACAGTCCACCGCTGGACTGTGTGTCTAACCCGAGTAATATCCTGATTTATATTATACTTATATGATCCGGATACATCGTCTTCTTCATCAAGTGATAACCAGATATAATGTCTGACTGGTTCGAGTTTTTATTCAGGTTTCTTTAGCGTTTTAGGTTAATTACTGATAAGATAGAAGTAAAAAGAAAGGAAAAAAAAGCGTGAGGTTTACCGACTAGTTTTCCTCTGTTTTCCGGCAGAACTCCGGCGACAGAAATCACCTCCGGCGACGAGTTTCTTGTAGCAGCGAGTCTCCAGGAAGCTTACAAAGGGTGTGGGTATCTCCGGTATAAGCTCAGGGGCTTCGTAAGGCTCGGCAATGAGAAAACCGGTTTTCCGGCGATGAGCAGAGAAATTCCGGCGAGTGGAATTACGCCGAGAAAAGATGTGATTTTGAGCGAAAAGGTTTGCAGTGGGTTGTGGGTGAATTTATAGGGCAAAACGTCGAAGAACCTGGTCTGATTTCCGACTGTATTCGTTGATTTAAATTTCTCCGGCGGTTATAATTTTGGTCGCGGACTCAGACGTCGGTTATAACCGATGTCTTGTTAATGGTTTACGTTATAACGTAAATTGTCGTTAAAACTCGCGAGATTTCCGGGATTTCCGACGACTGAACTATTGGGCGCTGGTTTTGAATTCGTAACGTCACTTTATCAATTAAATGATTTCAATATTTACCAAACAATACAAGTGGCGCAGTGGTTCAGTGTTATGTGTTAAGTTTGTTTCCGGACCGCTCACTGACCCGGGTTCGAAACCCGGCAGAGGTATTTTATTTTTAATTTGCGATTTTTGACAGTTTTTCAAAAACTAATTATATATTCTTGTATAATAATTGATTATGTATCGTTTAAAATTATTTTGGGCATTTAATTCGCAACGAAATTTTTGACTGACTGTTCGATTGATAAACGGAGCGGGTTTGGTAAATCCGTTTTTTGACGGATGTTACAGTATCCCCTGCTTTTTAGAAATTTCGTCCCGAAATTTAAATAATGATATATTTTGACTAAAAGGATGATGATGTTTAGCTTGACAGTTGCTTGCTTTAGAAAAAGTAAGGGTTTAAGTTTTCTGTTCGAGGCGGTAACGTTCCTTGTAAGGGTTAAGTACCCTATTACAGGAATCGCTTTTTGTTGCCTACTGTATGAGTATTGATAAACATGAATGATTCGCTAAAAAAGATATCATGCATAAGAGTTTTAGATACGTTTGGGAAAGTATGGTTATATCCTAAGGCAAAACTTCTAACACTACAACCTACATGGAACATAAATAACAACACAACAGCTGATATTTGAACATAAATAAAACACAACAGCTAATATTAGATCATGAATAAACACAACAGCAAATATTTGAATCCACATTCTGATTGCATATATGTTTGAATGGTGGAAGTTCCTCTCTCGTTTGTTATGATGGAGAGGTTAGTTTATGTAGAAATGGAACACAATCCAATCTCTTTAAATAGCAAGATGATATAAATTCCAACCAAGGCAATACTAAATCCTACATGGAACTTCTCATAACCGCCTGATAATGCCTCTGATCCTTTGGCAAGAATACTTATATATAGGAAGTACCAGCGGCGTATCCACCATATTCTTGCCAAATTTTCATTAGTTTTATCCACAAGTTATGATTGGTTACCAAGAAACTAATAAATCCTACATAGAACTTCTTATAACCGTCCGATAATGCCTCTGATCCTTTGACAAGAATACTTATATATAGGAAGTACCAGCGGCGTATCCACCATATTCTTGTCAAATTTTCATTGGTTTTATCAGTGAATTATGATTAGTCCTATAACTCTACAACCAATACAACAAACATAAAATACTGAAATGAAATATATCTGTGCGATCAAGGCTCAATCGAACGGAG
This sequence comes from Scalesia atractyloides, assembly GCA_947069175.1. NCBI lineage: Eukaryota > Viridiplantae > Streptophyta > Magnoliopsida > Asterales > Asteraceae > Scalesia > Scalesia atractyloides. Next base: position 93,166,453 of record CAMTDV010000012.1, read on the forward strand.
CCGATCGTATTGCATATACTGAAAATGAAATGGATGTGCACTCAAGGCTCAATCAAACGGAGCCGAACGTATTGAATGTACTTGAAATTGAAATTGTCTGTGTGCTCAAGGCTCAATCAAACGGAGCCGAACGTATTGAATGTACTGAAATTGAACAACTTAATCTAAACAACCATCACACAATCAGCCTATGCATGGAACCTCTCATAACCGCCTGATAATGCCTCCGATCATTTGACAAGAATACTTATATATAGGAAGTACCAGCGGCATATCCACCATATCCTTGTCAAATTTTCATTGACTTTATCCGCAAGTTATGGTTAGTTCGATGCGACTCTACTACCACAAGATACTGATAATGAAATTGTCTGTGCGCTCAAGGCTCAATCAAACAGAGCCGAACGTATTGCATGAACTGGAAATGTAAATTGAAATGTGCGCTCAAGGCTCAATCAAACGGAGCCGAACGTATTGCATGTATTGAAATGTAAAATGAAATAACCGATCAAGGCTCAAACAAACGGAGCCGATCGTTCGGGCACGCCAAGATCAACCGCATAATAAAATGGGGATCCAACTCAACCTCAATGGATGGGGAGCCACGGCCTCGGCAAATGCATATACTGAAAACAATATATAATATACAATAATTACTCTAACAGTCTACACATAGAGCCTCTCATAACCGCCAGATAATGCTTCTGATCCTTTGACAAGAATACTTATATATAGGAAGTACCATCGGCGTATCCACCGTATTCTCGTCAAAGTTTCATTGGCTTTATCCTTAAGTTATGTTTGGTTCTATGTGATAAAGAAAAACATAAAACTAAACGATAGGAGTTGAATCTGGATCTTCGGCGAAGAGGACTAGTTGAGTATCTTCGTTTGGGCCGTCATTATCTTCGACAGGATTGGCGTTGATATTAAAGACTCTTCCTCTTGCTGGTGGCATAGTGGTTGGGTTTTCTTGGTTTACTTGGTTAACTGGGTTTGATTGGGCTTGAGTGTTGATAACGTTAACCAATTGAGGGCATGTGTTTCTAAAGTGGGTAGGGTCGCCACAATTGAAGCAAGCTCGAGCATATGGGAACATGGGGTATTGGGGTTGGTGATAAGTTTGGGCCATGTTTTGAGTAGGGGAAAAGGTTTGGTTTTGAAAGGTGCGACAAACATTGCTCAAATGACCATAGCGTCCACAAGTTGCACATAGACGACAAGGTAGGGTATGGGGATGGTGATAAAAACAGTTGTTGCATCGAGGGTGAGGTCCAAGATATGGTTTCTTATCTGGGTAAGCTGAGTTGGTGCCACTTGGGTGATTGGGATAGCTCGGATGGGCATGGCGTGTAAAACTGGTGGATTTCGTTGGGTAGCAGCGAAAAGTCGCCCGACTCTTCTTCTCTTAGGATTGGGTTGAGAAGGGGATTCGGTTTGAGTGGAGTCGGAGGTTTCAGTCGATTCTTTATCCTTCTTCTTCTCCTCCTTGAAGTCTTTGTTTCGGATTCGGTTCTCGGTGAGCTCTGTTACTAGCTCCATTGCTGCTTCCAAAGTTGCAGGCTTGGTACTTATTACAGGGTCTTGAATCTTTGACGGAAGACCACGAATGTAGTGCTCGATCAAACGGTAGAGGGGAGTGAACATGTTGGGAACCATTTGATGTAACTCGAGGAATCTTTTGTTGTAGGTGATGTGGTCTCCTTCCATTTGCTTCAATGAGTAAAATTCATCTTCTAACTTCTTGATTTCGCTCCTTGGGCAAAATCGTCTGGTCATGATTTCCTTCAATTCATTCCAAGTTAAGGACATAGCATCTTCCACACCTCGTTTGGCCTTCCCTGTGTTCCACCAAGTAAGTGCTATCTCATATAATCGACCGGTAGCATATCGCACTTTGCGATCGTTAGGGCAATCGCAATTTAGAAATGTGTTCTCCATTTCTTCAAACCAATGGAGGAGAGCGGTGACGCCTTCAGTCCCTTTGTATTTCGGAGGGTCGCATGATTTGAAGTGTTTGTAGGTGCATTTAGTGGTATTTGGGGGAGAGTTGATAATGTTTTGGTTTGCTTGATTGACAGGATTAGCGGTAAGTGTTTGTTGAACTTGGAATACAATGTTGGGTATTACGGCAGCCATTTGTTGAGTGATTTGGGATCATGGGTCGCATTAGGGATGAACATTCATAAAATAATTATAGAAAAATACTACATCCATAGGATGTCTTGGGCTTTGCTCGCTGTTAGGCCCTACATGCCGCCATACTTTACCTGTGTAATCATGTGGGCCCCCATGAATACCGGTTTTTCATATGGTTCGCACGGGTTTGCCAGGTTGCGTACACAAAACCCGGAGAAAATCGAGAAATATGTATACAACGTGTGATATTCGGAATGTGTCCAGGTGTAGACACGGTGACAACTCAAAGTAGGGTTAGTTCGAACGACGTTTGGTGTGGCATGCTTTGGCCTAATAGGTCCTTCGTACTCTCATCGTTGGTCCCCAGGTAGGCAAACTGGTCCGTTATATTGGATTTATACGAATGCCAGCCTAGACAGGACGTTCCGACTACCGGTACTTGTACCCTTCCAGTTACTACATGCCCGTCGCAGAACTTACTTTGATGAGATTTGAAAATTGCACAAAATCTTTGGATAATGAGAGTATGAAAATAAATTGAATACATGAATATGTATATATGTATAATGAATATGTATATAAGCATGTATGTTTGACTGTAAATGTAAACAAATATGAAACAAATAATTATCACAAGTTTGTATGTAACCACCTAATCAATTAAAATTTAGGCAGACTATAGTATAGGCTCTAAGGGTCTAATAACCTATCCTATATCCCTATAGTCATGGCTCTGATACCAATCTGTCACACCCCGACCCGCAGCGGAAAAGAGCTCATGACATTTATTATGCGTTTCATATTCATTATTACAAATTAAATGGAAATTTACAATAAATGATACAACATGTTCTAACTAACAATCTAAACTTCTTTGTTCTCTTCTAAGGCATATCCTATGTTTTCCTTGCTTCAACCTGTACACCTGTATCATGTGTAAAAGGGTTTTTGGATCAACATAATGTTGGCGAGTGAATCCTATGGAAAACATTTGAACAAATTTATTTAAATTGATTATGAAATATGTGCACAACCAAACATGAGTAAAAATAGATGTAAACTTAATCAACAATCATAAGATATTAAATGAAACACACATGAACAATAATGGAACAATTAGAGGCACGCGATGCTCAACTCGTCTCTCACGAGGAACTGAGGGGCCTAATGAATGAATTGCATAAACATGATAATAGGAATGACACAACTACAAATAATATAAACTCAATGATACACACATGAACAAAAATGGAACATTTAGAGGCACGCGATGCTCAACTCGTCTCTCACGAGGAACTGAGGGGCCTAATGATTGAGTTGCATAAACATGATAATAGGAATGACACAACTACAAATAATATAAACTCAATGATACACACATGAACAAAAATGGAACATTTAGAGGCACGCGATGCTCAACTCGTCTCTCACGAGGAACTGAGGGGCCTAATGATTGAGTTTCATATACTTTGACAAAAGCAAATAAGTAATCACCACAATATAAACAATCTAAGTTTAGGTCATGATGTGGTATGGCACAAGTTTAAATAAAATAAGTTAATTATTTTCATAACACATGACACACCCCAAAACGTGTAATTTAAAAGGGGGAGTTGTAAGATTCACTCACAGTGGGTGCGTTCGGTTGATGATGTTGAATGCACGCGAAGTGGTTTTAACCACGAGTGAGATTAACCTAGATAAATCGCATTATGGTTTGGTAAGTAAACGGGTTTCATTAATCTATTTTAGTAGGATTGTTGGGTGAATTTTTGTGAGTTTAAGGCTATTTTCTAACCTTAAAAATGTTATTTTTAAGTTTTTTTAATTGATTTTTAATTAAAATAATTAAGTAAAAATAATAAAAAAATTTGATTTTTTTCTGACCGTTGACCTGCCCGTTGACCGTTGACCGGTTCGAATCGGATTACAAGTGCGCTGAGTGAGGCTCGAACCCGAGACCTCTCGTACGCGTGCACGCAGCTCTACCAACTGAGCTACGTGTCTAACCCGTTATATATCTGATTTTAATTATATATATATTAATTAGTTTAAACCGAAATTCATTTTATTCTAAAAACAGTTTAAGCGAATCGGACGGTGCACTGCACAGGTCTCGAACCCGGGACCTGTGGTTTAAACTAACACACAGTCCACCGCTGGACTGTGTGTTTAACATGTTATATAATCCAACTTTTATTATACTTAAATACAAACTATTTGTTTTCATTTCTGACTTTATTTAAAAAGGTTAATAATCGTCCGGGTCGATGCAGAAGACCGCACTCGAACTCGTGACGTGCGACTTAAACATACACACAGTCTACCGCTGGACTGTGTGTCTAACTTGGTTATTATTCCGATTATTAATATACTTAACATATACCTGTGGCGACTCCGGTTCAGTTTAACAAAAAAAAATGATTTTTATTAAGGCAGCGTGTGTGAAACCGGATTCGAACTCGAGACGTTTGTATGTTTAATGTGCACACAGTCCACCGCTGGACTGTGTGTCTAACCCGAGTAATATCCTGATTTATATTATACTTATATGATCCGGATACATCGTCTTCTTCATCAAGTGATAACCAGATATAATGTCTGACTGGTTCGAGTTTTTATTCAGGTTTCTTTAGCGTTTTAGGTTAATTACTGATAAGATAGAAGTAAAAAGAAAGGAAAAAAAAGCGTGAGGTTTACCGACTAGTTTTCCTCTGTTTTCCGGCAGAACTCCGGCGACAGAAATCACCTCCGGCGACGAGTTTCTTGTAGCAGCGAGTCTCCAGGAAGCTTACAAAGGGTGTGGGTATCTCCGGTATAAGCTCAGGGGCTCCGTAAGGCTCGGCAATGAGAAAACCGGTTTTCCGGCGATGAGCAGAGAAATTCCGGTGAGTGGAATTACGCCGAGAAAAGATGTGATTTTGAGCGAAAAGGTTTGCAGTGGGTTGTGGGTGAATTTATAGGGCAAAACGTCGAAGAACCTGGTCTGATTTCCGACTGTATTCGTTGATTTAAATTTCTCCGGCGGTAATAATTTTGGTCGCGGACTCAGACGTCGGTTATAACCGATGTCTTGTTAATGGTTTACGTTATAACGTAAATTGTCGTTAAAACTCGCGAGATTTCCGGGATTTCCGACGACTGAACTATTGGGCGCCGGTTTTGAATTCGTAACGTCACTTTATCAATTAAATGATTTCAATATTTACCAAACAATACAAGTGGCGCAGTGGTTCAGTGTTATGTGTTAAGTTTGTTTCCGGACCGCTCACTGACCCGGGTTCGAAACCCGGCAGAGGTACTTTATTTTTAATTTGCGATTTTTGACAGTTTTTCAAAAACTAATTATATATTCTTGTATAATAATTGATTATGTATCGTTTAAAATTATTTTGGGCATTTAATTCGCAACAAAATTTTTGACTGACTGTTCGATTGATAAACGGAGCGGGTTTGGTAAATCCGTTTTTTGACGGATGTTACATTCCTTCCCTTACCGCCATTACCTCCATTTTCTCTCCTCCTCATCCATGCTTCGATTTGTCTCCGATTGCAACCTGTCAAACATAAAGCACTCCTCTATTGTGTTTTCCTCCTCGACACCCATGTCACAAAGAGGTATACACGCGTCAACGACATCCGCCATATAGCATTCATCATTGACTAGATGATCCATTAATTCAGAAAAAAACGTTTAACCGCAACCAACGGTTCCCGAAAGTCATGTCGACCGTTCCCGTTTTGCAATTTATTTAAGCATTTGATGTAGCCAAAAACGGTCGACCCAAAATAACCGTGGGTTGCTTGGTAAGGTCCAATGAAACATAATCAAGCACAAGAAAGTCCACCGGATAGTAAGAGTCCTCAACCTTGACAATTACATCCGTGACTATTCCACAGGGTAGTTTAGGAGTTAAATCGGCTAACACTACAATAGTGTTTGCCGCTCTAAGTGGACCAAACTCATATTGGTCATATAAACTACCCGGCAAAATACTCACACTAGCTCCAAGGTCCAAAAGTGCCCTTGTCATTTTAAATTCTCCAACATGAATGGAGATGATAGGCGCTCCCGGATCTTGTAACTTAGGTGGAAGTGCACTCGAAAGAATCGAACTCACGTTTTCAGTTAAATCAAGTTTCTTAGGAAATTTATGAGTTCGCTTTTGGGTACACAAATCTTTCAAGTACTTAGCATAGGATGGAACTTGCTTTAAGGCGTCCCAAAGAGGTAAATTGATTTTTACTTGTTTAAAAATTTCTCACATTTCTTCTTGGTGGGGACCTCTTTTGTTTACCACCTTTTTGGATTGTCCCAACAAGACTTCAGGATAAGGGGCGGTATTAACCTCCACACCCTTGTCCTTAGCTTTTGGGACGGGGACCGTCACAACGGGTGAATTTTTCTCATTTTTAAAACATTTTTTTCGACCCGTTTGATTGTCAACACTTTCATCATCGCTAACCTCTTCCACCGCCAATTCAACAAACTGAGGTGGTGGTGACACGACACCGTTATCAACGACTCGACCACTACGCAAAGAAATTTTTTAATAGGTACCTCACGTGTGTTCTTTGAACTCGAACCTTGATGCTTTGGATTCACGGTTGTGTCACTAGGTAGCTTTCCCCCATTACCTCTCAATTGTGCCATCTCCTCTGCAAGTTGCCCCACTTGCTTCTCCAAAGCTTTATGCGACTTGTCACGAACCTCGAATTCTTTCTTCATTTCCATCTTGATCTCTTGATTCGAAGTTGTGATGGCATTCATGATAGCATCTAGCTTAGAGCTTACGGAGTTTTCACCACCCATTGGAGGATTAGCATTACCACCTCCATTATTACCTTGGTTGTAGCCTCTTTGATACCCACCTTCACGATTTTGATAGTTTTGACCACTCCGTTGATTATAATTTCGTTGGTATCCTCCTTGATTACCGCCTTGACAGTTTTGGTACATTGACCCACCTTGATTGTTCGGTTGAAAGTTAGGATTCATCTGATTTGAAGCATTTCCATAGCGGAAGTTGGGATGATTTCTCAACCCAGGGTGATAGGTGTTTGAATTCATATCGAACTGTTCTCGCTCACCGTAGACTTGATTCACCTCTTCATTCGCTTATACCCTGCCCACTTGACATTCCTCGGTTCGATGTCCAATATCTCCACAATCCTCGCACACCGCAAATTGGACTGCACCCACATCTTTCTTTTTCATCCGCGCCAACTCCATTTACAAAGTGGCGATTCTATCTTTGGAACTTGAATCAAGGTCGGGAAGAGATCGAGAAATTGGATGCTTCTTCGACCGGTCCGCCATAGCGACCGCTTTTGAATTTTTACTCATTCGCTCCTAAAAATCCCAATCATCCTCCTCGTGATTGTTCAACAAAGTCCCATTGCTAGCCGATTGTAAATACTTGTGGTCATCGGCATCCAAACCCCTTACAAAGCACTTAAGCAATTCCCACCTTGGAATTTGGTGATGAGGACACTTTCTAACCAATTCCTTGAAACGAGTCCGAGCCTCATGTAGCAACTCTCCCGGTAATTGCCTAAACGACTGAATCTCATCTCTTGCATCGTCAGTCTTGGCAATAGAATAATATTCATCTAAAAACACTTGTTGCATCTCCGCCCATGTGTGAATACTATTTGCCGGCAATGTGAGAAACCATTGCTTCGCCTTATCCTTTAGTGAGAATTGAAAAAGTCTCAATTTCACTTCTTCTAGAGCAAAGTCATGACCGCCAATTGTGCCACAAATGGCTGAAAATTCCGCCAAATGGGTATAAGGCTAGTCATTGGTTCTACTGTTGAAGTGGGGTAGAATGTTGATGTAGTTAGGATTGTAATCAAACACTCTTCTTCCTCGAGGTGTAGGCACAATCGGTGAGTCATTTTCGGTGACCACCGGTCTAAATCGCCCATAACACCCCTCGGAGGTTGTTGATTTACTTAGCGTCTTGGACCGTTTACCTCTTGATTCATCGGCCCGTAATTACCTCTTCTGTCGCCACCCCCATTTCCACCTTGATTTCCGCCGCCTACAAATTGTGGGATTCGGACACGGTTACCGTTATTGTTGTTGTTATCGTAATCCTGGTTCCGTCTATCATTTCTTGGCTGGCGATCATTCCCATAACCATCGTTTCTCCCATAACCGCCATCATTCCCTACGAAATTGGCATTTTGATAACCAAAATCGTCATACTCAAACCCCCACGCATTGTAGATGTTCCCATATTATTATCCCCCATTTATCATATCCGAATCTCTCATCCTGATTCTCCCCGTCGTCTGAGTATTCCGAGTGGATCCTCATGTGATCCGGTGATTGATAACCGGGAACACTGTATGGTGCATCATCCGAAATATTGTTCCTCAACCCGTCAAGGTCAATGAAATGAGCTTCATTCGTGGGATTGCCATGATTATTGTTAACCCCACGGTTGGCGTTAACGTTTCGGTTGTTGATATTGGGTGGTATCGGGTTTTGCTGGTTTTGGTTTGAAGGTGGAGGTGTGCGTTGGCAATTGCTTGGATTTTGGTTACGGTTTTGGAATGGTGGTGTTGGTGGTCTAGAGTTGTGACCACCACCCGACTGATGGTTTTGGTTTTGGGTTGGGTAGTCATGTTGTTGATGTTGGGTGTCGGGGTGGTTGGAATTTTGAAGGTCCATTGGAATAGGTCCAAAGGATGGTGTAGTTGGTGTTGGGTGGGTTAGAAGCAAGTGTAGCCTCTAACGGATTGGCTAAATTTCTACTCACGACCCGCTCAATTTTTGGTTCGAACACTAGCAGCGATGTCCTCCCGGAATTTCGTGTATGCATGCACTACCTGTAACCTGCACAAGTAACACACCCGTATAACACAAAAGCAAAGATGATGAGAAACAAGCACTTTAAACAGTTAATCACAAAATCAAACAATTCCACAAACAAAGCGCACGAACTCCCCGCAACGGCGCCAAAAATTCGATCGGAGTGTCGCGCCCCGGTCAAAGATAATATTTATATACCCAAATTACCCTTAACAATGCGTTAGTGGTAGTAAGGGGTCGAACCATGAAGAGTTTGTGGTTTGTGTTCGGATGTGATTGATTTTTATAAGATTACCATTTTTTATGAAGCTTGCTAAGCGATTAATTAATTTGATTTGTTTTGAAAAGGATGTCGGAATGATCCGATGAAATTGGTTTTACTATCTAATTACTAACTTAAAACGATTGCATGAAACTATATTACTTGATTAAAACAATGGGTTTGAAATAAGGTTCACACCAGGTTCAACAAATGCAAGACCTAAGGTTACTAACAATTTTACTTGATTCAGTTGAATTTGTCTTTAACGGTTTTGATATCACAAAGCTTAGGTGCCGATTGCTATCACGTATGTAACGGACCACAGCACACTTTGTTACTTCGGACAAATAATCTCTTTCGAAAGATAAAGTATAAATACACAAACTTGTTTCACAAAGTCAAATTTTATAATCATTCGACAATTCGCAAATATAGTTCAAATGCAAGACAATTATCAATCAATTCAAAACCAATTCAAGTTGTCACAAAATCAACCAATTTCATAAAGTAACCCTAAATCTTACAAATGCCTACACCGGGGTGAAACCGTCGGAAATTAGCTGCTCATGGTGAACGGTGCACAATCAACGACTGATGAAACCTTGAACATGAACATCTTAAGCTTTGATGGTATTGATGGTGAAGACTAGGGTTTGGAATGGATGATGATGATGGAAGGATTGGTGGATTGGTGAGAGTGATGATGATGGATTAGGGTTAGGAATGGTGGATAATTGATTCGGTTGATGGTGAATGGAAGAGATGGATTGGAGTTGAAGGAGATGGTGTTCTTGGCTCCAAGATGGTTGCTTTTGGTTCAAAATTCCGTAACTCCTCACAATTGGGTCAAACAAACAAGATAAACCCGTTCAAAATTGAAATTTGCGATTGAACAAACAGCAGGGCGTCGCCGACGGCTCCTAGAAATCTCACTATTTCTCCGACGCTCTAAATCACTGTCTACGACAATTTTTCTCCCATGGAATATCTGAGGGGCGTCGCCGACGGTCCCACTGGGCGTCGGCGACGGCCTCTTAATGTCTGCTTTCCTGTTTTCCCATTTTGTGCTCCCGGTTGATCCATTTTTTGTTCCGAAGCTCCAAAACGCTCCTGAATAGCTCCTTAAACTTCGTAAACCTACAAAACACAAATCCAATCAAAAGTAGGCTATTTGAAACTAAAAGTCACGTAAAACGTTAACTTAAACTTAATAAAAGCATAGGTTTTCAACCACGTATCACACCCCCTCCCCTTGGCTTGGCGTGACGCCAAGCCCCTGAATCCGTAGCGATTTGTTTCTTGTATGCAGATTGGCCACTTTCCTTCACCTTGCTTCTTCCCCAATCATCTTTAAACCTTCTTTAACACTAAACCCTACTTCACCATTATGAAACCAAGCCTCCATCACCTTAATTTCACTTTTCCAACTCTCCTACACTCTCAAATCAGTTGCAAATCCAAGCTCAAGGCAGAATTATCTAAGTGCTAAAAGTGAGCTTCTACCTCACTTTCTTCCTTTTTTCATCTTTTCCTCCACTTCAAAGCTTGGAACACCTCTAAGAGTGTTTCCACAAGTTTACCATGGTAAACTAAGGTGGAACGTCACCATTTTGAGGTCCAAACTTTCTGTTTTGGAAGCTATATGTTATAAACTTTTTATAAACTTAACTTTCTTACATGAATCGTACGCCTATCATGTTCGTAAACTCGTCTATGGTTATGGGACTTGTATAAGGTTGATTCTTATGAGTTTCGAGGTGCAAACACCCTCTAAACTTTCTGTTTTGACATGGTTTAGACAACCTACACAGTTTGAGACCATCCAAGTTTACCATAGTTCATATGGCAAGGCTTGTGCTTTGGTAAAGGTGTGAACCATGTAAGCCTTGGCTTTCCAAACTTGTTCCACCATTTTCCATGATGGGTATGAAACACCCGGGTTGATCTTACTTGGCTACTTGATGAATCAGATAGTTAGTTGTACTTTATTTTCATTCATGACCAATCGGGTTATCAACTAAGTTGATAACCTTATGCTTTGGTGAATTCATACAAAGCGGTTTAATGGATGTTTATCATCCTACCTCCATGCTTGACTTACATGACGTTCATGATGGACTATATTATATAAATATATATATATATATATATATATACTATAATATATACTTAACTGAATTCCTGATACTAACCGGTTTATGGTTAAGTGTTATGAACTTAGGTTATACTATCTTCGTTCTAAATTCCTCGTTTATGATTCTAATGGGCAACTTTAGACCCATGAAATCACAAAAAAACTTAGTGTTAAAACGAGTGTTTAAAACAAGATATATTTTCGCCTATATATACTTTATTATGCTTAAATTCCGAATTTGAATTCTTCACCAAGCTGAATAGTCATACACCTTCGTTTCCCCCATGTAGGGTAACTTCGGTGTTCCCTTTGCAACAACTCATCAACTCTCGGTTTAATCGGAAAGCTTTGCAAAACCGTGAGTGTGCATGACCCTTTTACTTTCCGTCACTTTGGGTGCAATACGTATATATTATCAAACTCACACAAACACATACTTTATGCTTAACACACAAACAACAATTCGATATACATGCTTAATACGTTATGCTAAGACTTCATACATGCTAGAATCTTATTTGCAATATACTTTGTCATTAACTTCGATCAAGCCTCCCTTAACATGTATAGACGCTATAGATTAACGCACCGCCCGTATTCTTGAGGTCATGTTAAGTTAAACAAAACGGTCTTATCGTTGCTACGATAAGATTACACTAGCGGGAAACTTTGGGTTGACAAGTAGGAGTTGCATGCTAGTATTGCCATGATATGTTCTAGATTACGTTTATGCCAAGTGGATTTGTTTAACCGTTTTTATACTTATGCTAGTAATTAAACTTGTATGCTTGCCAATACTTTATGTGTTCACATGTACTTTAATACATATTGTAGGAGATTGATGATGATGATGATGAATGAAATCTTGACAGTAGGGACAGTAGAAACGCACCTTTAAATTTTAGTACTTGTTGTAATTTCGATTCCTTTTATATGTTAACGTTAATTTGCTTTCAAACGATGTACTTGAATTCAGAAATGAAATGAAAATTTTGATTTTATTAAATATCGTCACAAAATAGTGTTATAAAGTCTCTTGCAATCTATTTCATCCCGCCCTGATGTTTCCACCATCGGTTGAGGTGTGACAACACTAATACGTGTACATTCTGTGTATTTAGGATCCGAAACCAGAAGGCTTGAAAACCCTAAAATTTATAAGGTAAGACATTCACTTTTTCCTAACAACATTGTAAATGTTTTTCTAAACCCCTAAATGTTTTCCAGTTTTACATTACATTTACATGTATTAAGTCTTTGTATTCTTACGAAAAACTATTGTCGGTATGTGGGGTTTGTATACAATACTTGATAAGAGTTTCTATTGTACAAAACGGGCCAATAGTGATATTACCACAGTCACAGATACGGTCGAGTGACAAATATCCGTGGGTAGTTGTAAGATATAAACAATGTAAGAACTCTTAATACTATGACTGTAAGAATATGTCGTTTTCCACAAATGAATGTACTTACTAGTATTTCCTGCTGATCAAAATTTTTAAACGCGCTTCAGGTTATTGTGAAAGGAATGGAAAGTACTACGAGGCACAAAAGCATTAAATAATTGGCTATGTCACCTAAACAAAGAAACATATTTTATAATTAAAGGTTTGTCCTTACGAAAAACCTTTTATTTAATTATAGGTTTTATCCTAAAGATTATGAAATGAAATCTTCGTAGTTTGAAAACTCTGATATTTTTCCTACACACGATCCTGATGAAATTTTTGCAGGCAAGATTTTAATACACACCGGTACCACTTGAACTGTTCAACGACTCCCGTTCAGGGCAGGGGCTCATATTGTAATTCGTATTTCATCTCCACACTTATAATCCGAGGCTTCGATCACAATGGAAATTCATATTTCGTAGCTATCATGTTATATACATACTTATTTTTTATGCAATCAATCATCAAATACATGTTTATATGTGAAACCGGGACATATAACACATTCGTGACATCATTTATACACACACCATACTCATACCAAATTTGAATACACTTTGCATACTTAAACATGAGTTAAAAGACAAATTGATGGCTTAAAATAACCTAAAACCACGTCTAAGGCTAAAAGTGACAAAAATCAACAAACTTTGAAAACCTCACCCTCGCTCCCCACGAGAGCCTGAGGCTCTCCCGTCGCGTGGTGCGACGAGGATCAATCTGCAGCAGGTTTGTTCCAGCTCTCGGCTTGGTCACCTTTTGCACATCCTTTCTTCCTCAATCACTTTCCAACATTCTTAAAACACAAACCCTAATCCCCCACTATAAAACTAAGCCTCCTACACCTTCTTTTCACTTTCCACACTCCAAATCTACTCCCAAACGTTCAAGAATTTTACAACTTTTGGGCAGAAAGTTTCAAGTATAAAAGTGAGCTTTCAACTCCTTTCTATATTTTTTCCTTCTTTTTTTCTTGCTTCATACCACGTGGATAACCTCTGGAATGTTTCCTCAACTTTACCATGGTAAACTAAGTGAGGACATCACCATATTTGAGGTTCAAAGTTGGTTTAAAATTATGTTTGTAACAAACTCTTTCAAACATTGTTCATCCTTCCTCATTTCTTGAACATCTCCAAGTTGCCACAAATCCCATGATTGGATAAGTTGGATTGAAGGTTTGACATTTCTAACTCATTTTAAGTCACCGAAACAACTTCCAAGTAACAAAGCGAACAAGACTACACCAAGTCTCCAAACACTATCCATGTTTGGGATGCACTCGTCTAGTCAAGTCACTTGATTGTTTAGGTGAATTAGATGATTTAGATACTTGTATTTGCATTCTTGTACTTGAGTTTCATGACCATCCGAATCATCTATGATGATGATTTGTGCATTGGTGAACACAAGGGTTAATGGATTCATCCAACATGTAACACCTCAGAAATTTATAATGAATAATATAGCAACATACGTCCAATCAACTCGTAAATAATCCCGGTAAGTTGGACGAGAGGGACCAATATATAAATATGTGGAAGGATGAAAGTGTAGGGGTTAAACATGAAAATACGTCAAAATTTTGGCCTCTGACGGTCCCTTACAGACCGCAAGCCAAAGCCTTACAGTCCGTAAGGCTTTCAAACAAACTATGGATGCGCAGGGTCCCTTACGGTTCGTAATGGGTGCAGCTGGCAGAATGTTTAGCTGGCAACTGCAGCCTGCAAATCCTACAACCTTGCTCGCGAATTGCCACAACTCTCCTACTTCCTGCACCTCATTAGACACTAATCCTAACATCAGGAAGCCTTGTAGACATGTGGCATGATCTTATAACTCTTGCGCAAGTATAAATAGAGGCCTCCATGGACCATTCAAGACTTGCACCTCTCAAATTCTCACTCTCTAACCTTCTTGGATAGCTTCTACTCTATAGAGGCTTCCCTCCTGGAGTTTAAACACACCCTAATAAGTGTTCTAATTCAGTCATTTTCATTTATAGGCTAGTTAATAGCCGAAAGTCAAGAAAATTGACTTTTGCTTTAACTTTCGGTTATGACCATTTCGAGGTCAAGCCAATGTTCAAATCGAACATGGCTGCATGATTGTAATAAGATAGATGTTAATCCCCTATGAGGGCACCTTCTGAAGATCACGTTAACTTGGTCAAATGACGGGTCAAAATTTTATTAATAAAAGTCAAAAATGCAGATTTTCGTAATTAACGTTAAATGAACTTTTAAGTATCGAAACCTCAATTTTTGACATTATATCAATTTATATAACATATTAGGACATGTTGGATCATGTCCAACCCGTCATTTCCTGCTTATAGCTCGGTTCGCAACCGAAAGTCAAACAGTTTGACTTCTGTTTTGACTTTCGATTCTGACCCGTTTAGGATAGTTTAGATACTGATTAAGGGCTGTAATATAATCATATTAATGTAGGGAACAATCCCAAGGGTTATGCCTTCTGATCATATCATTTGTCGGGTTTTATGCAAAGCCCTTATCATATGCCCAATAATGCCCAAAGTGCCCTTTTTATGCAAAGAATAGTTTTAAAATATAATGAACTTGTAATATGAGTTATAAACTGATATGGTACTATAATAAGCATGTTTTGGCATATTGGACTTATCATAGACCCATTCGATCAACCGATGCCGCCTATGCGGCGTAAATTATATAAATTAGCATAATCGAATCAAAACCTTTCCGAATCAGTTCTAATCAGAATGTGTGGTTGTTTGACCCATCTTATACGATTCCTTGTACGTGTGAGGGTATAAACCACATTCTATCCGGTCTTCACTTAATCTAGCGAACCGTACTTTGTTATAAGTTAACCAGTCCAAGTCTTATGACTTGAATAAGACCCGTTAACATTTTAACGGATCGTAGTTCCGTCCATTCCAGAGTAGGAGCCTCTAGTAAATTGCGCCTGTATTAGTTGTCTTGAATAAAGTCGTGCTTTAGCATTCTTGATTTGTAAGGAAAAGTACAGGTAAATACTCTATGCCTATTTCCCCTATACGGGCTTGGGATATGGCATTAGCCGCTTGGCCAGGTATTAAATCATGGGCGAATGGTGCTTAAAATTTAAATAACCCATTTTAATCCGTTTTTCTTGATAAATTGAACATGGGGGTTAATGCGACCGTGTCCTGAATATCCTCAGCTCACTTAATTGAAAGTGGTCACGATCTAAGCGCGGGGTGTAGGCATACACCTGACAGACGCTATTATGTTATATCATATTTTTATTAAAAAGCAGCGTGTCGGTTAATCATGTATCGGAGTTTAGTTCCGGGCCCCATATGCATCGACAATCATGTAATACTGGTAACAAGAGATATAGTTTGTCCCACGTTATTTATGAAAATGATATACCAAATGGTATAAAATGATTTTGAAAAAGATTTTTAAAACGTGTCAGTTAATTGTATTTACCAGTGAAAACTGTCGTATTTTCAAAAGACTAAGCGCAGGTTAGCAAATATGGAATATGCTGGAGCTGCTCTGTAATTCATATTGGAATTTGTAACTCCACGCAAAGCCTAGTAGTCTAAGTATTCATTTTTGTTATTTGCAGTCCGCCTGTGGATATTTTAGTACACTTCCCGTCTGTATATATTTTAACTTTCACACTTGTACTTGTAATATTATTTTATAATCCCAAGACTTCCGCTATGCTACATGTGAATATGTATATCAATCGTCACGCATAAACCCTAAGTTCGCGCCCACTGGGAAATCAGGGTGTGACACAACCCATGCATGACCATACTTGACAATCCATGACTTGGACTAAGAGATAACTGTGTGTGTATATATATAGGGTGAGGTTCCTGTAAAAATGATCTTTTTTGTGAGTAGTGTGAGAAGACATAAGAATTGACATGTAGCATCAAGTTCTTGACTTAGGCATGATGTTTTGGGTTGTTTTGGTAAGAAAAACACAAAACATAACAATTTAAGACACAATGCAACAAATTCTAGGCATGAAATTTAAAACACAACTAAAACACACTAATTAACAATTAATACATTACTTAAGTTCTTGGCATGGTGTTTTAAGTTTTAAGCCTAGAATTCATTGCATTGTATCTTAAATTGTTATATTTGATGTTTTTCTTGCCAAAACAACTCAAAACATCATGCCTAGGTCCAAAACATGATGTCTACATGTCAATTTCTATGCTTCTCACGAAAAATGTCCTTTTTACAGGATTCTAAAATATATATATATATATAATCTATAAATCTGAAAATGATGGCAACCAATCCATGGTTGACCATCATGTGTTAAGGTGGTATCCTATCTAAGTATAGAAATTCTTACTTTGGACATCCAATTAATGTAAAACTTATGAAGAACATCAATCACTATATATCCAAATAAGTGTTCTAACAAGATAGATTTTTGTGTAATTTCATATTGAGAAAATTCCGAATCCATTCCATCGTCGAATCCATAAACTTACACACCTTTGTTTATCCTTTTAGGATAACCTCAGTGTTTCATCCTTCAAATCAATCAAGACTCACTTTGTGGAAAGCTTTTGCAAACCGTGAGTATACTTGACCCTCTTTCGTTTTAAACCACTTTTGGGTGTAACATGTAACACCTCGTAAAATCGTGTCCAATAGTATAGTGACACATGTTGTATTTTTATTTAAGTCTATTAAAGACCAATAAGGACTAAAGGTGTCAACATGCTCAAACTGAGCCTCTGAGTGACTGTCTGATGTCAACATGCATAAACGTAAGCCTCTGAGTGACTGACACATCAACATGGTTAAAAACAACAGCCTCTAGTGACTGATATGTCAACATGCTTAATCATTAGTCTCTGAGTGACTGATATGTCAACATGCTTAAACTTGGCCTCTGAGTGACTGATATGTCAACATGCCCAGCCTTTGAGTGACATCGGAGTTCACATGCTTATAGTGGGCCTCTGAGTGATCCTTTACGAAGTCCTAACTCTCATATGTCCCATTTGTTGGACGAGAGGGATTAAATCTGTAAAAATGTGAAAGTTGGATAATGGAAGGGTTAAAAGTGTCAACATGTTAATTTATACCTCTGGGTGACCTTTTAATGAACCGAGAGCTCGACAATGTCCGGGCATACTCCCGGTATGCCAAATATTGGTTACGGAGCGCTAAAATGTGCTAAAAAGGTGTTTTAGAAGGTTTTATAAGTTAATGGGCTAAAAGTGTCAAACTTTGAAACTGGCCATGGGGCGCTTGCGTGGTGCGAGAGGCAAGGCCTGTGCCTCTCGCGGGGCATGAGAGACCCGTGTCTGTAGAAAAATTCCTTGGCCTCCACACAAATTGCCAAAAACCATGAATTCGAAACTATGGATTCCCAAACAGCTATGCCACGTTTTAGGACACTTGTAAGCTTCCTCTTACACCCCTTAGCACCTGGCATCAACTCCTTCAAGCTCTCCAACTATAAATAGGTGTCAAGGTTCACCATTTGAACTTTCACCTTTCTCATTCACAACTCTATCTCCCTCCTCTGGAAGTTCCTAACTGAAAGGAGCATCCAACTAAGTTCTATTGCATCCTAGGAACCACTTGTAATGTTCCTTCCTCTTGCATTTCGTTATAGGCTTTTATAGCCAAAAGTAAAGCGTTTTACGGAAAACGCATTGACTTTTGGTTAAGACCATTATGGTCCAGCCATTGTTTGTAACGAACATGGCTAAGTGATCGTAATAAGGTAGGTGTTAGCCCCATAAAGGGCACCTCCTGAAGATCACGTTTCCTAAACCAATTGACGGGTCAAAGTTATTATATTAAAAAGTCAAACAGGCCATTTTTTGGAAATGTTATAATTTGATCTTATATATGTTATGAAATCTGTTTTGACACTTAACAAGTTGGTAATAATTATTAGAACATGTAAGAACATGTTCGGCTCGTCAATTTCAGTTCTAGGGTCGGTTCGCAATCGAAAGTCGCGAAGTTTGACTTCTGCTTTAACTTTCGATTCTGACCCGATTTAGATTAGTTAACTACTGATCTAAAGTTGCATTATGATCGTAATATAATATAGCATAACCCTCTGAGGTTATATTACATAATCATAATCAGAATCTGAGTTTATGCACAAGTTCCATAATTATGACATTTTAACTAAAATGCCCTTTTTGCATAAAACAAGGTTTAAATGATAATGAACTTAAAAATGAATTACCTACTTGTGTAATATCATAAGTAGGATTATTCGGGATGTCAAATCAGATTATAAACCAAGTTTATAAACAAGTCCTTGTATTATGTCGATAAATGACGATAAAGCCCTTGTGGCTTATAAAAGGGTTTTAACTATATCTTTTCAAAACAAATCCTTACCTACTGATATGTTATATTAAATAACATATGTAAGACATATTATCTTAACCTTAACATCCGTTTTCATTAATCATCGCATAAATCGTCATTTTTACGACATAAGCGTCGTTTCGATGCATAGTATGGTTTTAAACCATATTTACCAATCAAGACTTGTTACCTACTGATTTTAAAACTTATATTAAATATTTTTATAGTAGGTACTAGATATAAACTCAGAATCCTAAATAATTTATAAACTATGTGTAAAATGACCAAAATACCCCTTTGGTGCATAGTTTGGTCATAAAAGATAAATTACACATATAATTAATATCATACTGATACTATATCATAAATAAGTTATTTTTACAGAATACTTATAGTTATAATATTAAATTATATTCAAGTTCCATTTATACGGTATGAAATTACCCAAACACCCTTATGAGGCATAGTTTCAGTTTAAAACCTTAACGGGCATGGAAGTTGATATGATATTACAACTTATTTAAAGTATAAGGGCATATAGAACTTGTCCATAACTTATCCGGTTGCCCGATATCGCTGATATGCGTACGGTTAAGCATATGTAACTAGTTTACGAAAATTAACTGAAACGGGTCTAACCTTGTCATTTAGGTCTCAAAATCCAGAATGTTTATAGTTTATCCATATTACACAATTCAAAGTACTTGTCGGGATTAAACTACATTCTATCCGATCATCGTTTAATCTAGCGTTATACGTTTTGATCAAGTACGCTAGTTGGTCTAAGTGTATGACTTAAATAAGACTGTTAATATTTAATTGGTTAGTTTATGCCATAATCCAGACTAGAGACTTGCCGGTAAATGCTATCTGCACTTAGTACTTTTGTGTACGGCTGAGTTATTAAAATCTTGCGTTTAAACGAAGACTAGCTCAGGTAAATACTCTCGACTTATTTCCCTATACAGGCTTGGGTTACGGCAAATTATTACCGCTTGGTCGGAAATGGGATCGATCGAATGCCGGATTGTGGCTAGTAAATCCGCACATTCTGTTTTAAT
Organism: Scalesia atractyloides; assembly: GCA_947069175.1. Lineage (NCBI taxonomy): Eukaryota > Viridiplantae > Streptophyta > Magnoliopsida > Asterales > Asteraceae > Scalesia > Scalesia atractyloides. Next base: position 93,186,673 of record CAMTDV010000012.1, read on the forward strand.
CAGTTTAGTTTGATAACTTAAACATCGGGGGTTAACTACCGTGTCCTGGATATCCTCAGCTCATTACAATAGATAATGGCCACGACCTTAGCGCGGTGTAGGCATACACCCGATAGACGCTCAAAATGCATTACCCACAAGGTTGGGAAGAAATGACTCCTTCGTGAGTCCAAAGTGGTGTATACGTTAATCATGTCTTGGTCTCCGTACCGGACCCTGTATGTATGGACAAACATGTAAATCTGTTAACAAGGTTGGACGGTCAACTTTCCCAAGTTATAAAAGAATTTGTGCTGATATGCACTTAAAAACATTTTTTTAAAATGTTTTCAAAATGAGTCTGTTGGGTGTATTTACCAGCGAAAGCTGACGTATTTTCAAAAGACTAAGCTTGTAGGTACAATACGAAAATAGGCTGGAAGTGCTCGATAGTGATAAGAGGATCTTGCAAATCCTAGATCTGCCCAAAGTCTGTTTTATATTCTTTCTTTGTACAATTTATGATCCGTCTGTGGATCTTCTATTATGAGCCTGTATATTATTTTATATTTCGAACATTTGGTTTGTAATAGTAATTTAAATCAAAGACTTCCGCTGTGTTGTGTTTAATTGTTTATGATGTTATCAACTTACGTCACGATATTCCCCACCCGGGCCCACCTGTGTTTGATTGGCCGTGGAAAGCCGGGGTGTGACATAACACATATAATTTATTAAATTCATAAATCACACATAATCAATCTTATGCAAACACTTAATCCATTAAAAACATGTTAGAATACATTCATGTGTTCTACTTGTCATTAACTTCGCGAGCCTACCTTAACATGTATAGTGCTATAGTAGTAGCACACCGCCCGGTTCAGGTCATTGTTAAGTAATCATTCTTTATGGTCTTATTCATTGGGCTGATAGGATTACGCTAGTGGACACTTTGGCTTGACATATAGTTTTTGTATGCTAGTATGATATGTAACTTAGTATACAATTTGTCATGTTGGATTTGAGACTTTATATATATATATGCTATGTAGACGAAATTTGTATTGTTCACCGACCCTTTTGTGTTGATGGATATTTTAATATATGTTGCAGGAAATTGATGATGAATTGCTGAGAAATCTACTTATGGTGGACTAGAAACGCACCCAAACTTTACTTTATGTATTTCTTCTATTTTAGACATGTTAAATTTCACATTGTTGTATTTTTCTTTTCAAGACGATTGTACCTTTGAAGTTAGTAATGAAATAAAATTTTGATTATTCAATTATTGTTACATTTATAATATTTTGAGCAATCTCGTTCGTTTCACTTTGATGTTTCCGTTATCGGTTAGATGTGACAGTTTTTTTTCTTGGTAAAAATACTATTTTGCCCTTGCTACAATATATTTCAACACCCACTTAACGAAACCAAACTGCAAAGACTCAGAGTATAACATTTTTTATAAGTCAGAGATACAGAAGGGAAAATTTTCAAAATAAACACGCAAATTAAGTTTACTCAAATAGTAAATAAACCTATTTGAAAATGATAACATATCTCTTAAAACAAAACAAGTTCTTATTGCCCCCACTACCCTCATCATCCCAACCCCACACCCTCAACCCCCACACATTTCTAGACTTCTAAAGTCAATTAGGAATTCCGAATAACCAATTATCAATTTTACATGCTTAAAAACCATAGAAACCAATAAATTCCGGTAACTTAACCGCAAATAAAGCAACCATTGATCAACAACGTAAAAAGTATGATTTAGAAAATATTAAGAAAAGCAACTTCTAGTTTGACTAAAGATTTTTTTAATAATAATAATAATAAAAATAAAAATAAAAATAAAAATAAAATTGTTATATTAAATGGAATAGCATTAACATGACCGCTATGAAAAAAACAATACACACATGTGAGATTATTTTAAGAAATAAAATAATTGGGGTCACGATCCAAGTTGAGACGAGAGGTTGTGTGTAAATGACACCCCAAAGGAAGAACAAATATAAACCACTCGTGAGCCAATTGGCTCCTTCCCACCTACCCCGATCCAACTTTCATGCTTTCTACCTACCTAATCCTTTTTTTCTTTTTCAAATATTTACACATAAGTTTTATTGAACTTAATAAAAAGTATTCATTAACCTTTTTGCTAATGAAAAGGTTTTTTTATTGTTCGTGAGTTATTCGGTCTTTTCTTATACTTACTTTAAGTATTTAACCCGACTCTTATTCTTATTTTAAGTATTTGACCCAACTAATACGCAATATTTATTTTGATTACTTGTATATTTGTATAAACAATAAACAATAGACATTTCAAATTTCAAATGTAGTGACCAATAACCTGTAACCATGACTTTAAGCAGTTATAAGACTTGTGGAACTAAGGCATATATTTTCAAAATGTGTGTTTAATAATAGTCAATTTTAGATAGAGACTTATGAAAATCATATATAGATATAATACAAATTAGAAAAGAGAGCACAACATACAATGTTTGACAAAATAACCGTATTATAGTTAAAATAAAAAATAAATGTGTTTCAACTTATTTATATATCTTACTTTTCATTCGAGTGTATAAACAGGACTCCTTTAAGTGTGCTCTTTTTATATAAAAAAGAGTAAAATTTAATATTCAACTATCTGAGTTGAACTATCCTACACAGTCTTCTAAATTAAAAAAATGATTCAAAGACATAATGGATCACATAATATAACACAATACTGGGCCAAATATAACATAACGTATCACAAAAAAAATACACAATGACGAAAAAAAACAATATCAAATAAAAAGATACAATGATCTAAACAAAAATTTTAAAGTCCACAAGCTAAGAATCTAAAAACGAAAACCAAAATTCTAAGATCGTAAGAGTTGACGGGACGGTTCCAATACCGCTAGAATAAGCTTAACTGAAGTTCATTTGATACCTTTCCTACGACTCCCAAATTTTATGAGAGTTTGTATTTAATACAAACCCAATAATTAAACTCCATCTTAGTCCATGTGTAGTCATAACCTATAAAATTTGAGTGTGTAGCGATTAGTTATGTAAGAACCCCTTCAATTATATAAATATGTATGTATACGTGTGTGTAACTAATGTATCACGCCGTTATATATATAACGGCTAGAATTATTTGATAGGAAAATCGAAATTTGCTTGGATAAATCTGAAGTTGTGTAATCACTTTCAGATCAAACAATTGGAGTGGCTACCAATCTTTGATCGGATAAAATCAGATTTGATTCTAGATTTCTGTATGGGATTTTGATTGTGAGATTTTGGGGATTAGTTTTGAATCAAAAACGTCCAGGGTTTTTTCTCTGAAAAATTTGGGAGCGTATTTTCAGTTTTTCACAACTGCTTGCAGTTTTAATTTTTGAATAAAAACACCTTTAGTCCCTCAAGTTTCAAAATTGCACATTTAGCCCAAAAATGAGTTTCTGTTGCATTTTTTATAAAGGACTTTTGTCCAAAATAAAATTTTCCAAGCTGACCTGGCAGCTCGACCCAACTAGGGGCTGCCGCCCCTTGGACCCTGCTCCCAGGGGCGCTGCCCCTTGGATCCCCCATTAGTCCCGATGACATTCAAATAAGCGTGCACTCTTATTTGAACGTCAAACGCAATCTCAAATTACACTAAAATATTAAACTGCCTCCCCCATTTTAGTGTAATCAAGGATTACCTAACTTGTTCACAGCAATCAAACAAACTAATGCATAAATGAAATGTCGTGACGATTGAATTTCATATTAGTATATTACACATTCCAAATATTCGAATTTAAGGGTGTCTCTAAGGATTGGACCCTAATATCCATACTGAATACATGAAGATAATATACACATTAGTTTACATACATAGATCTAACTTGACACTATCTTTTACTAGCCTATGTCCCTATCCTTCATAAGCATATCAAAGCCAAGTCCAAGCTTCTTGAAGCAGTTAAACTTCATGCTCATATAGGTAGCTCTTTTACTTTTGCACCTGCAAATGCAATTTTTCAAAAGAGCTATTAAGAAGATATACCTCAACCTTACTTAACTTGCAGATCTAAACACATACATTTGGGATAATTTCAATTTTGTTCCAAACTCTAGATGTTAAGCTTTCCACATTGAATTCTGCACCCAACGTCATATTAGGTGGGAATTGGGTATCTTAACATGAGAGTTTTCAGATGGACTTTAACCTTAATCCCACAGCTGATCCTTTCACGAGATCTCTAGTTAACCCTTTGGTTAAGTGATCAGCTAAGTTATGTTGAGTTCTCACATACGCAACCGAAATCGCACCATGCATGATGAGCTCATGAACCATGCTATGTCTCACACCTAAGTGTCTTGACTTGCCATTATACACTTGACTATACGCCTTAGCCAGTGTAGCTTCACTATCACACCTTATAGAAATGGGAGCCATTGGTTTTGGCCACAATGGAATCTCATAAATCAAGTTTCTTAGCCACTCGGATTCTTTGCCAGTTGCGGCTAACGCTACAAACTCAGACTCCATTGTTGAATCAGTTATGCAAGTCTGTTTCTTTGAAGCCCAAGAAATGGCACCTCCCCCAAGTAGGAATACCCAACCACCTGTGGAAGAATGATCTTCCTTATTGTTTATCCAACTTGCATCTGAATATCCTTCAATCACTGAAGGAAATCCAATGTAAGTTAGATTATAATCCATGGTTCCTTTCAAGTATTTGAATACTCGACCTAGTGCTTTCCAGTGATGAGTACTAGGATTGCTAGTAAACCTACTAAGTTTTCCAACAGCATACGCTGTATCTGGTCTGGTGCAGATCATAGCGTACATAAGTGACTCAATCGCTCTTGAGTACTCAAGTGGAGATACTGCAATGCCTTTATTAGGTAATAGCTTCAGACTAGGATCAACAGGAGTACTTGCGGGAGAACAATCATTGAAATTGAACTTGTTCAAGATCTTCTCAATATAGTGTGATTGAGAGATTGAAATGCCCATGTTCTCACGTTTGATTTTAATACCTAAATCACATCAGCCTCCCCCATATCTTTCATAGCAAACATAGATGATAAAATTCCTTTGTTCTATTAACTTGATCTTGGTTAGTGCCAAAAATCAACATATCATCTACATACAAACAGATCAAGACTCCGTTTCCAGAAGCATCAAACTTGCTATAAACACATTTATCTGCTTGGTTTAAGGCAAAACCATTAGACAATACAATCTCATCAAACTTTTGATGCCACTGTTTAGGTGCTTGCTTCAAACCATAAACAGATTTAATTAGTTTACACACCTTGTTTTCACTTCCAGGCATAACAAACCCTTCTGGCTGTTTCATGTAAATCTCCTCACCTAATTCACCATTTAGAAATGCAGTTTTCACATCCATTTGGTGAATTACAAGATTATGTATAGCAGCAAGTGCTAATAATAATCTAATGGTGGATATCCTTGCTACATGAGCATATGTATCAAAGAAGTCAATACCCTCCTTTTGTCTAAACCCTTGGATTACTAATCTGGCTTTAAACTTATCAATAGTACCATCCACCTTCATCTTCCTCTTGAGATCCATTTACTTCCCAATGGTTTACAACCAGGAGGTAAATCACCAATTTCCAAGTGTTATTTTGCAAAATAGAATCCATTTCATCTTGGATGGCTTCTTTCCAAAATGAAACATCCCGTGAAGCCATTGTTTCACTATATGCCTTTGGATCCTCATCAACATGGAAGCAATATTGATATTGAAAATCAATATCAATCCTATATCCCTCAACTAAATAGAGTTGAAAATCGTCACCATAAGACTTGGCCTTTCTTTCTCTTGAACTCCTTCTTGGTTCAATGCTAGTTGAAGGCATGATTTCTTTTTCATTAGAAATCTTAAGAGAAGGATTCATATCCTTTGGCTTAGGTATAGATGTGAATCTTTCTTCATCATATTCTACATTTCCACTTCTTGCCTCAATAACCGTATGTACTGAAACGTGGTCATTTGGTTCTATTACATAGAACCTGTGAGCAAATGAGTGCTCAGCATATCCAATGAAAATGCATTCTATACCTCTTTCCCCTAAGTTTCTTATCTTAGGATCATTGAGCCTAACCACGACTCTACAACCCCAAACTCTTAGTTTTTGCAACTCGAGTGGCTTTTTATACCAAAGCTCAAAAGGGGTTGTTTTGTTCCTTTTATTAGGAACCCGGTTTAACAAATAACAGGCTGTCAACATAGCCTCTCCCCAAAACCCATTATTTAAACCCGAATGGGACAACATGGTATTAACCATCTCTTTTAGCGTCCTACTCTTCCTTTCCGCCACATCATTTTGTTCTGGTGTGTAAGGAGCTGTGGTAAGGTGTATTATTCCAGTTGATTGGAAATATTCCGGATCAAAATACTCACCACCTCTATCCGTATGTAAGGTTTTGATCAATTCACTTCGATGAAGCTCCACTTCTTGTTTATAGATTTTAAACTTTTCCAGAGCTTCATCTTTTGCATATAATAAGTAAACGTAACAGAATCTAGTAGCATCATCTATAAAGGTTACAACATACTTATTGTTACCTAATGATGGTGTACCATGAAAATCACATAGATCACTATGTATCAAATCTAATAGTTTACTTTCTCTAGTAACATGTTGCATGAATGGTTTCTAGTTATTTTATTCAACTTGCAGATATGACATTTTTCATTTGTTAAATTAATGGCCGGAATTAAGCTCATTTTAGACATTTCCATAAGTCGTTTATAATGTACATGTCCTAGTCTAGCATACCATAATTCAGATTTTGACGAATTTACACTAGATGACAAATCAATCATACAAACAGAATTATCACTAAACGGCACTTCTATATTTAACATAATCATACCATTACATAGATAACCAAATCCGATAAAAGAACCATGTCTTGACAAGATATACTTGTCACATTCTAACACTTGTTTGTACCCGCAATTATTTAATACGATACCGGATAACAAGTTTTTTCGAATGCCGGGTACATACAATACATTACTTAAACTTATAGTTTTTCCCGAAGTAAATACTAGTACTACACTTCCAATTCCGTGGATTGGCTCGGTTGCAACATTTCCCATCTTTAAAACAGATCCATCTTCAATTAAGGTAAGGTCCTTGAACCATCTTCTATCCTTACATACGTGACTTGTTGCTCCCGAGTCGTACCACCAAGCAACAGAATCATCCTGCACATAAAATGTTTCAGAAATTAGCGACACATAATTCACATTCGAATTATAATTAAAGTTTAATTTCTGACCTTGTTGCTTTGGATCCTTCGAGGATCCACTAGTACCGGCTTCATTCTTGGCTTTACCAACACGACAATTGTAACGCTCCGCGTTTCTATACTTTCTATATTTGGAAACCTTGTATCGTACTTCTATTTTTAGTAAGCGTTGTATCTTGCATCTGTCTTTCGTTGTAAACGTAGAAAACCGAGACTTGAATCGTAATGAGAAACTCGTATTTTAACTATAATCATGTTACCCTTATACTTGTTCATACTTTAAACGTGTAAACATATTCGTGGTACTCTCAATCGTAAACGTGAGATAACTCGCAAACTTGGTTTGTATTGCGTAAACGAGACTCAAACGTGAAATTTTTACTCGTTAAACTAAATTCGTTGCGAAAATATAATTATCTATTCATTTATTAATTAATTAAATTAATTAATTAAGTTAATTAATTAATTTAATTAATTAAATTAATTAATTAAATTAGTTAATAAAATTAATTGATTTATTTTACAAAAATTTAAAATTCTAATTTTTTTTTATAAATATATTAACATTTAGAATTTAATGTTAACATATATCCTTCTTTAAATAAGTCCAAGGTTTAAAGAGTAAATATTGAATTCTTGAACTACAGGGACCATTCCTGCCATTTATGAAACTGTTTAAAAGTAAAAAAAAAAAAGGAAATAATAATAATCAAACAAAACCGGATCCGCGGGACTCGAACCCGGGACCTCCGGTTCACATGCAAGCGCCTTAACCACTCCACCAGCCGCCTCTCATTCAAACAAAACCGGAAACAAAAGCTTCTTATGCTTTGTTTCCGGACAAGGCTGGTCGCGACCAGCGGGCTAACAGCCCATTTTGGGCGGTTTTTTTTTGTATTTTTTTGAGTTTTAAGCCATTAATTACCCACCTAAACTTCACCTAACTAACCCTAATCCTTCCCCTATAAAACCCACCTCTAATCCAAGTATTTTCACACTTTAATCTCTCTCAAATCACTCTCAAATCACTTTCAAATCACCTCAAGATCTTTGCAACATCAGATTTTCGAGCAGATTGTATACCTCTTACTAAAGTGAGTGTAACTCACTCATTTCTTAATGAAATCACTCCATTCTTTTTCCTACTTGCTTGGATAAACTTTGGGTTGAATTCCTAGGTTTCTCCATGGAGAATCCAGACCTGGAAATGCCCCAAAATGTCCACAAACTTTCTGTTTTGTCTAAACTTTTATAAAACTTGTGTTTTAACTTCAACAAACTTGTGTTCTTGTGCTTACAATCAAGCTTATGATTATTAAAGCCTAACCAAGCTTGTTAACATGAACTAAGGGCTGTTTTAACACCCTAAACTTTCTGTTTTTAAAGAGCATTGAGCTCACAAGTGATGCAAGTTCTTAAACTTGTTCTTGTGTGTCCACCAAGGAAGCTTGGGCTATCCTAACTTGAGACCACACATCACTTGATGATTTTTCATCAAGATCCCAAGATAGTTTGCTAGACTTAAAGTGTCACAACCCCACAAAGCCGTTGACGATTGTCCTCGTATGCTCGTCGGGTTGTTGAATACTTGGCTACTTGGTATCTAGATGACACCTTATCATTCTTGTCTTTACATTCTTGTATAGTATATAGTTCTTGTACCCTCCTTGTTACCAATGGTAACTTGTGTAGTGGTAAACATAATCCGAGGTTCAAAGTGGATGGTTTAACCTCCCACCTCATACTTGACATACATGACACTAGAGGTTACAAAGTGGATGGTTCATCCTCCCACCTCCTACATGATTATAATGACATATATATAACTATATTATAATTCTAAAACCGAAACCTTGATAATGAACTTATAATCACCTATCAAGTTATTAAGTTTAACACTAAAGTATGTAATTCCTTGTCACGATTCTAATAGGCCCCGAACCTATGAAATCACACCCAAACTCGTAAGAGTTACTATAGTGTCAAGAACGAGTGTTACATCTTAGTGAATACTTTCGTATCATAATACTTTATCAAACATATTTTTTTATCATGCTCGAATACTCCTAATCTCCCGTTGAAACTCTATACTCATACGCCTCATTTCCTCTTGTAGGAGAATTCGGAGTCATCCTCGAACCAACGTCTTCACGGATTGTCAAGTGTAGAAAAGACTTAGCAAAACCGTGAGTACACTCGACCCACATTTGTTTTTATCACTTTTTGGGTGTAACATGTTTCCATATACAAAAATCACAAACACTTAAACTTTATGAAACGCACAAACAATCCTATACACATGACTACTTGAATCGTATACTTGTTGCTTGTCTAGGGATAAACGTTGTGCTATGCTTTAGTCATTAACTATTTTTAGCCTTTGTTTGACATGCTTAGCGCTATAGGAATTCACGCATCCACCTCCATCGCTTTACACGTGAGGTCATGTTAAAACATCGTGATTGCGTTACGGGTTTGATTATTAGCATTGCATGCCTTGATTTGCTCTTGTATAGATTTGGTTGCCATGAGGATTGTTAAAACTTTATTCGTATACGTATGCTATGCTTAAACTTGTGTACTCGCCTTTGCTTTTGCATTGACTTTATTTTAAAACATGTTACAGGTTGAAGGAGATGACGCTATGAAAACAATATAGCAAGGACTAGATACACACAAATTAGACGTTAGGTTTAATGTCGACGTATCAATTTTGTTATGACCTTGCAAATGTTAGATTGTTCTTTGTTTTGTTACATTGATGTATTTGACAATTCTTATGAAATGAAATATGGTTTAACTAATTATTGTCACTTAATAATGTTGTGAGCAATGAGCAATCTCGTTTTCATCTCATCCCGATGTTTCCGCCATCGGTTGGGGTGTTACAACAATCTCTCTTGAAGTGTCCCGGTTTACCACACTTCCAACAACCTTGATCCTTGGTCTGTTTTGCATACTTCATAGCCTTGTTCTTCTTGTTAGGCCCACTTTGAAACTTCCATTTGTTGTTTCCCTTGTTAGAACTTTTAAAACTAGGACCACTTTCTTCAACCATGTTAACAGAAGACCCACCAACGTGTTTATCTTTGTTAACATTTTCCATGGCCCGACAAGACTCCTCAATTCGAAAACAACTTCCAAGTTCAACCAGATTCATTTCCTCCTTCTTATGTTTTAAAGTATGTTTAAAATCTTTCCATGAAGAAGGAAGTTTATCAATGATAGATGGAACAGAAATTGCTTCATCCATCTTCAAACCATGTTGTTCAAATTGACCCAGAATTCTTAGACATTCATTGTATTGCTCCATGATGGGTCTACCATCAACCATTTTATAATTAATAAAATCACTGACTAAGAATTTATTACTAGAAGTTTCTTCAGCCATGTATTTGGCCTCTAGTAATTCCCACAGTTCTTTTGCAGATTCAACATTTTATAAATATCGAAAAGAGAGTCACACATACCATTCAAAATATGCCCACGACAGATGTAATCAGCATTCAACCACTTTCCACGCTTCCTAGTTTGTTCCAACGGTTCATCCACCACTTCCTCGGGCATCGGGGTACTCAGAACGTACACCACTTTCAAAGTCGTCAACAGAAAATGCATCTTCTTTTGCCAGCGACGAAAGTCTTGCCCTTCAAACTTGTCCAATTTCGCAAATTTGTTCGTCATAGCCTTCGAAGATTCACCACCGCTTGTCATCTTCACTAAAATTGTTTGATCTTTGATAGGAAAATCGAAATTTGCTTGGATAAATCTGAAGTCGTGTAATCACTTTCAGATCAAACAATTGGAGTGGCTACCAATTTTTGATCGGATAAAATCAGATTTGATTCTAGATTTATGTATGGGATTTTGATTGTGAGATTTTGGGAATTAGTTTTGAGTCAAAATTCGTCCAGGTTTTTTCTCTGAAAAATTTGGGAGCGTATTTTCGGGTTTTCACAATTGCTTGCAGTTTCAATTTTTGAAAAAAAACATCTTTAGTCCCTCAAGTTTCAAAATTGCACATTTAGCCCAAAAATGAGTTTGTTGCATTTTTGATAAAGGACTTTTGTCCAAAATAAAATTTTCCAAGCTGACCTAGCAGCTCGACCCCAGCTAGGGGCTGCCGCCCCGTGGACCCTGCTCCCTTGGGCGCTGCCTCCAGACCCCCGCCAAGGGGGGCGCTGCCCCCTTGGATCCCCCGTTAGTCCCGATGACATTCAAATAAGCGTGCACTCTTATTTGAACGTCACACGCAATCTCAAATTACACTAAAATATCCAACATTATAACCCCCGTAACACCTGAAGGCAGTGCTCTTAACGTTATAAAGAGATAACCCAATATATCGCTTGGGGACATAGAATTAAATTCCAAACAGAATTAACTCAATTATAACTTTCCATCCTCTTGCTCAATTAAATTCATATAATAATAATAATAATATAATAATACACGACAAAGCAAACTTGCACACTTCACCGTCAAACTTGGCTAAGCCGTCACCCCCTTCCCATCTGACCAACTCCACGTCCCCCATTCCACCTAACCCCATCCGTCACCCCTACAAAACTTCCGTCATTCCCCACAAAAACACAACACCACCAAAACCACCGTAACCAACCACCATGGATCTCCTCCTCATAGAAAAAACCCTCGTCGCCTTATTCGCCGCCATTATCGGCGCAATAATAACCTCCAAACTCCACGGTAAAAAATTCAAGCTCCCACCGGGCCCAATCCCGGTTCCAGTTTTCGGCAACTGGCTACAAGTCGGTGATGATTTGAACCACCGGAACTTAACCGATCTGGCTAAGAGGTTTGGTCAGATCTTTCTGCTACGCATGGGCCAGAGGAACCTGGTTGTGGTGTCTTCGCCTGAGCTGGCGAAAGAGGTGTTGCATACACAAGGAGTGGAGTTTGGTTCGAGAACAAGGAATGTTGTGTTCGATATTTTCACAGGGAAGGGTCAGGATATGGTGTTCACGGTTTATGGTGAGCATTGGAGGAAGATGCGAAGGATCATGACCGTGCCGTTCTTCACCAATAAAGTTGTTCAGCAATACAGGTTATTGTTTTCATTAGGTTCACTAAAAAGTATTATTTGAAGTTTAATTATATTTATTTATTAAATTATAATTTAATAATTTGATTAGCTTCGCTGAAATAAAGTCATATCTAGTGGTGGGGTTAGGATTGAGTTTGAAAATGACTTTTTTTGATATTTAAAAATGATTTATTAACTTATCAGCCAATGAATTATAAGTTATTTTCAAACTTAATCCCAAACACCCCTAAATGGTTTTTCTAGTGGTTTCTTTGTATTAATTTCAATTGTATTGGTAAATAATATTACAATAAATCGTAGCTGACGTATTATTTCAAATACAGATACGGGTGGGAGGCTGAGGCCGCGGCGGTTGTGGATGACGTGAAGAAGAATCCGGCAGCAGCAACCGAAGGTGTTGTGATCCGAAGACGGTTACAGCTCATGATGTACAACAACATGTTCAGAATCATGTTCGACAGACGATTCGACAGTGAAGATGATCCCTTGTTTTTGAAACTCAAGGCGTTGAACGGTGAGAGGAGTCGATTGGCACAGAGCTTCGAGTACAACTACGGCGATTTCATCCCTATTTTGAGGCCGTTTTTGAGGAATTATTTGAAGTTGTGTAAGGAAGTTAAAGATAAGAGGATTCAGCTCTTCAAGGATTTCTTCGTTGATGAAAGGAAGTAAGTATTCGATTTGATCATAAACATCGATTGATTTGAATTAGAGTTACAGTAATAGATATCTAGATTCAGTGAAGTAATTAGTGTTTTGTTTTTGGTGAAAACAGGAAGATTGGAAGCACAAAGAAAATGGACAACAATCAGTTGAAATGTGCCATTGATCACATTCTTGAAGCTAAAGAGAAGGGTGAGATCAATGAAGACAATGTTCTTTACATTGTTGAAAACATCAATGTTGCAGGTATGCCCTCTTTAAACTAATTATTATATTTCTTTAATAACATAGTTATAACATTTATCATGATTTTGTGCCAGTTGACTTCGCACACTCAGTAAATTATTTTCGAGATATAAACATAAAGAAAAACTTCTTAATTAGTGGTTTAACATCTCTCGGATATATGGTATTAGTACACCGAAATTTCGTTTGAGAGATTGAAGGATTCTGAGATACTAGGTCTTTATAGATAATTGATATATGTGGTATTATACCAGTTCTTTTGATTTGTGTGTCTAAACATACACTTGTGTTAGATAAAAAAAAAATATTTAAGCAAGACCTTTTTAATACATAAAGTAACAAATTTTTAAAAATTTAAGTTGTTTTAATTCTTTCATATATTATTTTTTTTAGAATTAATAAATTATGTCAGGTCTATATTATGTGAAAGTATTTTTTTTTATATCTGAAGCATTGTTTTGCACTAAACAAAATGCAATACTTATAAAGGAAATTCAGGATATTGAACAAATCACATATGTGTTTACTAAAATAGCCATTAACTTTTTTAAACTATCAATTTGATAGTTATTAGTTACACATACCAAAAAGCAATTACAACAAGGAATGTGGTCACTTTTGTGGCAAATGACAACAAAGTGGTACTTTTGCTTCAAGTGTCAAACAATGCTAGTGCTTTTCTTCCGTTTTATCGGTGCAAAAGTGACCTTTTGTGCTTGCGGGTAGGAATGAGCATCGTACTGGATCGATACTGAACCAGTACTGGATTGATACTGAACCTGTATCAAATATACTTGGTACGGTATCTGTATCGCTATCGGTACCAAATGCTCATGCTACTGGTGGGACAATGTCAAATATTTAGTCTTGATTTAATTTTTATTTTATTAAATGGTTTTGTAACAATATAAATTATTAATTTATATTTATTAAATGGTTTTTTAACAAGATAAATTAAATGATTTTCCCTAATTCAAACCCTACAACCCCGATTGTAGGGATCCAATTAACAAAAAAGGCAATAATATATTTTTTTTTTTGAGCAAAAGAGGCGATAAAATTCATGGTTTAAGGTTTTCAAATTTTGTAATTATAATAATATTTTATGCACAAGATGAGTCACATACGTGTGTGTTTATTACCACCCGTATTGCACCTAACAAGTCTAGTAATTAATGCCACGTGCGACAAACTTCCTACACATAAATTTTGTCAACTACTTCAGATTCAGTAACGGATCTTGTTTGACTATTTTAATTTTATGTTAATATATAGTTAAAAAAACTTAAAAATTCTTGAATTAATTATATGTTAATATATAGTTATAAAAAACGTAAAAGTTCGTGAATTTGATATTTACTTCACTAAATTGTTTCTAAAATAGCAATCGAGACAACTCTATGGTCGATCGAATGGGGAATTGCGGAGCTGGTCAACCATCCTGAGATCCAAGCCAAGCTTAGGCACGAGCTCGACACCAAGCTCGGGCCCGGTGTCCAGATCACCGAGCCCGATGTCCAAAACCTCCCTTACCTCCAAGCCGTGATCAAAGAAACCCTCCGTCTCCGCATGGCAATCCCGCTCCTAGTCCCACACATGAACCTCCATGACGCTAAGCTCGGCGGGTTTGACATTCCGGCTGAAAGCAAGATCTTGGTCAACGCGTGGTGGCTAGCAAACAACCCCAACCAATGGAAAAAGCCCGAGGAGTTTAGGCCCGAGAGGTTTTTGGAAGAGGAAGCGAAGGTTGAGGCTAACGGGAATGACTTTAGGTACTTACCGTTTGGAGTCGGGAGAAGGAGTTGCCCGGGGATTATTCTTGCGTTGCCGATACTTGGTATTACAATCGGGCGTTTAGTGCAGAATTTCGAGCTGTTGCCGCCACCGGGACAGTCTAAGATCGATACCGATGAGAAAGGTGGGCAGTTTAGTTTGCATATCTTGAAGCACTCTACCATTGTAGCTAAACCTAGGTCATTTTAAGGATTATTGTTTTATGTTGTTCATTGTTATGATTAAACCAAGTGGTTGTGGTGTTGTCTGATTTAAAGATTTTGAATTTGTTTTGTATATCGTTACATTAAGTAATAATCACACTGTTTTATATTTGGCTTTTTAAATATTGAAACCACCTTTTGAATGGCAAAGAAATCATCCTTATTAACCATCCAAATCACCTTTTCACAATTTTTAAGGAATTGAAATTTGTTAAAACAAAATTAATTTGAATTCGGAAGGTATAAATTTGAAAATTAAAAGAATCAGCATCTATCCAAAGAAAATTGAAATTAGTATATCATTAAGTTAAAAGAATCAGCATCTATCAAAAGAAAATTGAAATCAGTAATAAGTTTCGTTGATAAAATAATCATGAAGTAACTGAAATCCATCTTCGTTGTGACTAAGGATGAGCTCGGTAATAATTCGTACTGGTAGCGAAGATACTGGTATCGAAAATCCCCAAGAGTGGGTATCGGTACTGAATATACCTGGTATGGTATGGTTCGGTATCGAAAATGTCAAAAGTCAGTACTGAAAATGTACCCGATTCGATAAACTCGGTGTCAGTACTCAATACTATTTGCTCTTCCCTACTGCCACCTATAAGTTGATTGGACCTAGGGGTATTCATTGTTTCGGTTTACAGTTTATTTGGTTTAGACTGTTCGATCTATTCGGTTTTCAAAATGATATGTATCATCTCTTACCCTAGAGATGGGCATAATCGGGTTTTATTATTACCCGGAACCGGTTCCAACCCGGACCCGGTTCTGCTTGGATGTCATTGGAACCGGGTATGGTGTGGAACCGGGTCCAGTTCCTACCCGGGTTCACACCCAAGAATATGGAACCGTGTAGAACCGGGTACGGGTATTATGGAACCGGGTATGGTGTGGAACCGGGTATGGTGCGGAACCGGTTTCTGACAGTAAAACCTGACTTTTTTACTGTTCAGAACCGGTTCCTGACAGTAAAGCCTGACTTTTTACTGTTCAGAACCGGTTCCTGACAGTAAAGCCTGACTTTTTACTGTTCAGAACCGGTTCCTGATAAAAATGTTACCGTTAGAACCGGTTCCTGGTAAATGTTACCGTTGGAACCGGTTCCTGATTACAGAATCGGTTTTCTATATAAACCCCTTTACACTTTACAGAATCGGTTTTTCTATATAAAACTTAACACTTTAACAAGAGATAACGATGTCTTGCAACGATGAGGTCGTGGTTGTTTTGGAAACCAAAAGAAACCCCGATATTTGGAAGCACTTTGAGTGGTGCTTGATGTCGGATAGCCATGAAATGGATAGATGCAAGTGGTGCGGGAAGTTCATGAAGGCGGCGGCCAACTCGACGCTCAAGAAACACACCGACTGCCATTGTCCGGCGACAAAGGCGAAAAACAATGAAAAGGGTGTTATGGACCGGGTCATCGAAAGTTTAGTTTGTTTTATGTATTGTAAACCCATTTGTGTTTTATGATTAGTATGTTTAGTGTTTTATATGTTTTGTTTAACGTTTCTTGTTTAGGTTGTTTGTGTAACCGGGTCTGGAAGGTTACCGTAGGAACCGGGTATGATAAGAACCGATTACGGGTACAACCCGGGTAGGGGTTGGAACCGGTTCCGGAACTTATTTTTTTCCAAAAATGTGAAACCGGGTAGGAACCATCGGGTATTTTGAACACGGAACCGGTTCTACTATATGTCGGATAGGAACCGGAACCGGTCCCAGGTAGGTTCCACCGGGTCGGGTTTGGAACCGGTTATTATGCCCATCTCTATCTTACCCATGTTTCCCATGACCATGCACCATCGTGGGCCTTTTATCTCTAAATGATTTCCTATATTTATGCATATTATTAGTTATTTGCTTAAGTTAAGTAGTAGTGGGTTTGTGTTATTAACTCTCTATTTAATATTTAATGTCTATAAATGGCTTCATATGTAATGGGCTGAGTAACAAATGAAAATTTTGATTTAGTCTGAATTCTTTCCAAATATTCTATCAAGCTTCTTATTTTATTTCTTGGATTAATTGGTAACGATTCGGTTCGTAACATAATTTTGTACCAGAAACCAAATCACATTAGGAATATGAATACTGAACCAAATTCAATTTGGTTTAGATTTGATTAAAAACCAAACAAACCAATTTTAACTGAATTGTACCTGAGTATTTTTTTCCTAATATATATTTATGTTTGTGTTCCAACTTTCGAACATCAAGTCAACAACTAATTTAGACCGAATGATATGTAAATAAAAGAAAGTTTCAAAGAAGAATAAAACAAACACATTCAGTAAATAGTCGTACAACAAGCACAAAGTTAAAACTTCAAATCACATATCATAGAAACCAGATTTGAGTGGGCTTATTTTGTGAGTTGAGCTTTATAGTTATCATGAGGGCCAATAAAGTTTATATGGTTTATTAAATATTATTATTTTTATTTAATAATAAATTAAATTAGCGGTTTGTTAGGTATCCGAATAAACCAAATAAAATAAAATGTGGAACAAAAAACCAAATTCACAATTCCGTTTTGGTCAAAAACCTAACTAAAAACCGAATTCATTATTCGGATCGGTTTTTTCCGGTTATAGTCACGGTTCGGTTTTTAATTTTTATTTGGTTTCGGTTTTTTCTGAACACCCCAATTTGGACCACTGTTACGAACAACTCCCTAGAGTTTCTTTCTTTGAGCTCGAGTTCCCTACACACATATTTTTCTAAAACATTTTCCTTCAATATAGTAGCTAAAAGAGTAATTGTCCCTTTCTTCCTATCATTGACATTAGTCTTCACCTACATGTTATTGTGATTATGACGAGTGTAATTTGATGATTTCACATCTTCTCTGACAACCGTTGTTGGAAACCTGCAGTAGTTCTTCTAACCATCATCATTATTATATTCGGTAAATCTCACCAATAGTAAAACTAAACTGAGGTTTGAGAAGGGTAAGATGTAGACAACTTTACCTCTACCCTGAAGGAATAGAGATGTTATTTCCAGTAAGACCCCCACCCCCGGCTCGATAGTAGTTTTGTATCAAGCCTTGTACATAAGACACTTAACACTCAACAATTAGGACAAAAGCCGATAAGTGCATGTACATCCTTGTCTTTCGGCTATCAACGCACCACATAATTCATGATTAATTATCCCCATTTTTAACGTTATTTTCATAAAATTATAGAAATAAAGTATAAAGCGGGAGGATTCGATGATCTCCTTTAAAAGTTGAAAGCATGGGTGACTTAACATTTCTAACAATGTTTTACTCGTGACTTTTCCATTTATCAAAATCACTAGGGCCATAGGGGTATGTAGGCTTTCTTATAAAATCCACTTAAAGAATTTTTATGCTTATTCAAAATAAAGAGAAAATAGACGATCATTAATGGGCTGTTTGTTTAGCTCTTAATGAGATTTCTAATGGTTTAGACTTCTTATTAGTTTAACGCTTGATAGTTCAGACGGTTTATTTTGTGAGCAGATGTTTGAATGATTCAGACATTTGCCTTTGAATGGTTAAGTATTATACTGAGTCTGAATGGTTAAGACCTCTTATTTGAATTGGTCAGACATTTGTCTCTTGGCGGTTAAACATTATACCGACTCTTAATGGTTCAAACCTCTTACTGATTCAACACATTGGCAAACAGCGTCATACATCTCATGCTCATATTTAATGTTTTTAATGTGAAATAATAGGACATTTTTGACAATTCGTTTTCTCTTTCCCAGTATTGATGAAGTCCCTAATACATGGACCTGTTTGTTGGTTCAAATTTATTGGTTATAATTAGTTAATAAGGTTTCTGCTTCATGCTAGGATGTATGACCCAAATCAAGCATTGACCAGCTCGAGCTTAGCTCGACTTGACTTGAATTTTAACTTAAGCTAAAAACTTCTTGTCGAGCTCGGCTCTGTTTCTTACCAAATCAACATGGCTCGGCACAATTTCAACTCAATTAGACCCTTTAGACTTAAAGGAATGTAAATGTATTGGTGCTAAGTGGAACGAATAATGATGAAAACAACAAGCATACCCGATAAATCTCATAAATAGCAAAGTCAGAGGGTTTAGGGAGTGAATGTAGACAAACCTTACCTCAATTCCTAGTGATAGAGAGTCCTTCCAGGAAAACATCCTCAATTCCAAAGCATACAATAGACAAACAAACGAAACTAAACCAAACATATAGATGTGCAAAGTCTAGCAAGACACATTACGAAGACAGTTACATGTAATGCCTACCTAAAGGGGAAGATCATTTAAGTCCCTAAACCAAAGCTAAAACACATGAGTACCAACTGCTAAAAGTTAGGGCTGCAAACGAATCAAACGAACACGAACAAGACCTTGTTCGTGTTAGTTTATTAAAAAATATGTGTTCACGAACTGTTCATGAACACTTACCGAACGAGATTCTATGTCCGTGTCCGTTTGTTAAAGAAATGAACTTGTTCATGTTTGTTTGATTATTATTTTAGGCAACGAATGGAAACGAATGTTGATGAACACAAATGAGCACAAACTAATGTTCACGAACACAAACACGCGTTCATGAACGTAATATACAATACACAAACACTTATTAAATATTTTATCCGTCGGAATTTTGAAGTATTTAATAAATATATATATTAACAAAAAACACTAGTGAACTATCAAACACAAACGAACACGTTACCGAACGTTCACGAAATAAACGAACAAACGCGGACTCTGTTCATGTTCATTCATTTAACTAAATGAACAAAATTTCTTGTTCATGTTCTTTGTTTAATAAACGTATGAACACAAACAAACTTCCCGCTAAATAGTTCGCAAACTGTTTGTCGAACTTTGGTTCATTTGCAGCCCTGCTAAAAGTACATAACCTTAGGGGTTGTTTGTTTAGCTCTTAATGGTGCTCTTAATGGTGCAAATCTCTTACTGGTTCAACACTTAATGGTCCAGACTGTTTGTTTCGTGAACACATGTCCGAATGGTTCAGACATTTGCCTCTGAATGGTAAAGCATTATACTAAATCTAAATGGTTAAGATCTCTAATTTAAAATGGTCAGACATTTTTCTTTGAACTAAGGACCGAAAATACCAGTATCGAAAATCCATAAAATTGGTTACCGGTATCGAATATACCCGGTATTTGAGGGTAAAAATCGTAAATACCAGTACCGAACCGTTACTGAAAATGTCAGAAGTTGGTACCGAATCGGTACCGAAAATATACAAGGTTCGGTAAATTTGGTACCTGTACCCCGTATCGTTTGCTCATGCCTACTCTGAACGTTATACTGGATCTTAATGGTTCAAACCTTTTACTCCTTTTACTTATTCAACATTTAATGATTCAGATCGTTTACTGGTTCATCATTCGGTGTTTAGCACTTAACGAGCCCCTAAGTCAACAGTTCCAATAACATGTGCAGACCCCATTTATATCCAAAGGATTCAAATTTGCCACCAAACTTCCTCGTTCGTCATCTGCATCCCTCAAGCCCTATCCATCAATCGATCTGTTACTGTTACTCTCTCTAGGTAATTTCTTTATCCTCCATTGACGATCTCTATTTCTCTAGTTTCATCAAATTATAAACTGCTGTTTATTATAACTTCATTCAATGAATTAACGGATCTTCGATACATATCTACGTCTCGTAAAGTAGCTGGTGATTCGTACTTGATTTAGAAAGCCAATGCGTACACAGTACATTAGGTTTGATTCCTGTTTTAGTTGTTTACAGTTTGTTGTAAATTTGATATGTGCAAATATCATTATCTGTTTGATCTAGGTCACATTCTACACATACAAGTGTGTGTTAATAAGATCAACTGATATTGTCGTCACAGGAGTTGTTATTTCTTCAGTTCTGAATTCACTTGAGTTGATTAACTGTAGATGCTTTGTTAACGATACCAGTGGCCGGAATTTTGTGATTTGTGTAACCTAATGAACTTTTTATTCGTGCATGAAATCAAAGTTTCAGAGGCTTTAATTTTGAGAAGATGGAGAAGGTGTTGAGAGTCGAATTCATTTACAGGATTCCATAGATTTTCTAGGTTTTCTATTTTTGGTTCTCAGGATTGAAGATTCAGTTGTTCTAGATGACTAATCCCTAATTATAGAAGAAGTTTTGAAGAATATGATTTTATTTAAATCTGGGGGGTAAAATAACATAGTGAAATCAATGGAAGCCAAAGAAACTGACGCATTTTACCATTTTAATGCAGTTCCTCGGTATGAATATGGTTAACTTAGCTATTATTTTCGTGCATTTTTGTTGTTTTAGTGCAGTTCATCTGTACATTTTAGAAGAATTTGGTTTTATTTATATCCGGGGTAGAATAACATAGTGAAATCAATGGAAGCCAAAGAAACTGACACATTTTACCATTTTAATGCAGTTCATCTGTACATTGAACAATGCTACAATGGATGGGAGGATCAAGGCGGAAAGTCACAACTGTAAGTGTTGGCCAATACCTCATTATCTCTTGTAGTTTTGGTTTTTTTTTATGGTTGTAAACTAATTTGCAACTGTATCTCATGGCTCAAAATGGATTACAAAAAGAAGGATATACATTACTATATGTGTGTGTTGTATATTACAGCCAACAATAAGTTAGTATGGCAAACACTGAGCTGGGGTTGATGTCTGCTTCTTGCTTAAATCTTTTAACTTACTGATAATCATACAGTTGGTGTAAACATCTGATAACTTAATATTGTTAAGGTTGCTGTAGTATGCTTCCCGATAGTGTAATTGTTCTTTATGTTTCATTTCTATAGTTTACAACTGAAAATATATATTCTTTTTCTTTCCTGAAATGGTCTGGATGTGCTTAAATGAGGGGATTTTCAGTCAAGCAAGTCAACACAAAAGTGGTATGTTATGCCTTTTCATTTGGTTCTATAATGAGCTGGATGTCCTCAAAAGAGAGATTTCGGGAAAGCTAATTATCAAGTAATAGTTGACACTAGTTGTTTCTTACCTATAACCTACCAGGCAAAAACAATATTTTGAACAAAGAAAACGACAGCAGCAACAGCAAAAGCATAAGTCAAGTGGGCCAGAGAGCTATACTGATAAAAAGGTCCCGTACATGCAATGTAATGAAAATAATAGATCCCTTGATGTTCTCAGTCTGCTAAACTTATCAAAAACTAGCAAGGATTGGACTTCCAGAGTCCCGAAGGTACTTTGATGCCTATATTAGATTCATTACTTGCATAAAGTTCTGATTCAAGCATGTATTATTTGATACACCATTTTCTTCAAATGATACTGTTTATAATCTTATACATGTACAAGGAAGGGGGAGTTTGAAAGGTGAACATACAACACCAAACTATCAAACTGTGAACTGTTCAAAAATGATTCAAACAGAAACTGAAAACCTCTACCCATCTGAACATGTAGAAATAAGGGAAACAAGTATGTACTTCTGTACTCTTCTCAACTTAACTTATTTGTTGGGAGGTTTATTCTTCCCGAATTCTTGATTGATTGAGTTGTATCAGGAATTGCATCTAATCACTTGGAGGAGATGGTATATCCACAAGGGTAAGTGGATCTTTTGCTTTCATGTTCAATACTTCATTTTAACCACACATGATCTAAACCAATGTTCAGTTATCAAATACTATATTCATAGTATGTTGTTTGCTTCTCAATATTCGTAAAAAGTCCCGTTTTCCCCTCGTGTAGATCCGTTGTTTTGATGCTCACAGGTTTGTAATTTGATTAACCTTCTAGTAGTCATCCTGATGCTTCAAGAAGGAACGGTGTCAAAGATCCAATAAAGACGACCACTGAACACAGTGAGTGGAAGATACTGAATATATCCTCTCTCTTTTTGCTAAGCTTTCTTTCATTAAAAATTCATTTGTCTTGAAAGTTTGACGACCATAATTAAAGTTACAGTCACTGAGCGATTGTTTTAATTTAAGTGCTTATGATAGTTTCTCGCTATTTTTTTTACCATTAGTTGCATCCAATAAACTGAGTCCTGCATTTCCTTGTTTTTCTCCCAGAGTTGTCTGTCATGGATATATGCTCGGTGATGACGAACAAAATAGCAGTTCAAGAGGACATCTAGTACATGAGAAACATGTTGCATTTTCAGTTGAAGGTGCAAAATATGTCACTTTTTAAAGATTTATAATTGATTCACCTTTTATCCTATTTCAGTTACAGTTCCTATATGTTGTAAAAACTTAATCCTGTGAATTTTACTAAAGTACTAATAGTTTTGTGAAGCTTGCAATTGTTTTGACACTCATATATGTATCTGATGTATTCCCTTTCCCGTCAGGTCTTGGTAAAGTGGAAATGGAAACTCCAGTTCATTCACCACAAAATCCTACAAGGTATCTTTTGGACTCAGAATCTTATTTGTTAATGCTTTTCGGTTTTAAAAATAAAAAGACTGAGAAAAACGCATGCATTTCATAATTTAGTTCTAGTTGTTATCATAGCAGTTGCTTACATGTGTTCCCAATTTCTATAGCCAATATGACAACAGTCCTTCAAACTTTGCAGTTTTATTACTGAGAATATTTCAACAAATCAATTGGTTGGTGAAATGGAGGGGTCGGTTTTTCTTTTTTTATTTTCAAATCTGTATGTATTGACTAATGTGATGACTTGTAAATTTAGCGCTTTTCAATTACCAGTAAAGCTCCTCGGGCCTTCATGTTAATGAAATATGATGTATAACTAATCATCTATAAGTGAAAATCCCCATATTTTCAGCTCTTATAGATCACTATTCACTAGTAGTGTAAACATACGGATCTGAATGATTAACAAGTTGTAATTGATATAACTACCACTTTGTCAAAAAAGTTACTTTGTAGTGCGTTTTCTGTTTGTATTATTATCATTACTATTAATTACCATACAACATTTTCTAAAACAATTCTTATAGTTATCTTGTTACAAATGTAAATACCTAAGATTTATTCAGCACTTCACATTTTTTGTCACAGAAACTTTTCCTATGCAAAGCCCGCACCGTCCAAAAATTTTAGGGGCTCGCACTCTTCCAAGAACCTTACTTACAGCCTGGAGGAAAAGTTTCATGAATTGGTATAATGTTCTTTATGATTGTTGATTCCCACATTGAAATCAGGCTTATCGATGCAGTGGGTTCACTGTAACTTTTGTTATCGATGCAGGATGATATGGCTTTTGGTGTTGATGTACCAACGAATGCAAGTTCTTTAAAGTTCCCTCCTTATCTTGAAGAACCATATCGTAATACGAAGCATAATTCATTTGTTAGCAAAGATTGCTTGCTGCATGATGCAGATAATTTTTTAAGAAATGATGAATTTTACGATCGCAGGGTGGAGCATGATGCATTTAAACAAGATGGTACTAATTCTTCAGTTATTTGCTAGTACTTTGAGCATTCTGAAAACTAACATGAGTTAACATGCATCAAAGTATGTTATATTATTCAGTTCTTTGTTTTTTCTTCAGAAAAATCTAGCTTCTTGGATCACAAGTTTGTTGATAACCGTGGCTTATCATGGACGAACTGGTCACGTGATTCAGATTCCAGTATGGTGAATCATATGAGAAGTAGGAACTACGATAAACCAGATTTCTCGTTTGAAGACATTCATATGCAAAAAAGGTCTGTCTATAACCGATATTTCTTATCAATCCCCTTTTACTTTATATTGATTTTAATTCTTAATTGGTGAGTTATATCTGCAGAGCTAGTGCAAAAACAGCAGACTGCTTCGATGTTTCAGGTTAACCCCCCCCCCTAAAAAAAAAAAACGTTACTCCTTCTAACCTTTTGATTTTCATAACAAAAACCAGACCTCAAATATATATGTTATAATTATTTATATTTAAAAAAAAGAACTTCAAAAATGAATTTGTCGGTCTCATCGCCAGTAACCAAAACTGATAAAATGGAGATCCTGCAAAGATGTAGTATAATAGTAGTGGTAATTATAATAATAACAATAATAAGAAACGGTTTCTTAAATTTACTATCATTTTGTTAATCAGGATTATCTTTTTCATATAAGCAGCAAACAGAGCATCACTACGATTTCATGTCACGGTATGCCAACTCAATTAAATTCATATGTGACACAATTGTAAATATTTAACAAACTCCAACAATGACAGTTATCCAACTAGAAGTAGAAACTCTGATTTCAGTGAGATGACCAATTATTCGCCTTGGCCTTCCTTTACAACACAAGACACAAGAGACTGTTTAAGCTTTGTGAGGTTTATACTTTATATTCAATATACGAATATTTCAAGTGTTTTTCATCTTGTTTCATTTGAAAGATCTGACACAATTTTTGTACAGCGAAGATTCATGCTTGTCCCATTCAGGTGACAAATTTCAAGCTACTGTATACCAATTACCTGATTATTATGTTTCTTGCTAACAAAGTTACATGTTTAAATGTAGTATGGCATGAAGAAACCAAAAAAACCGTCGTTTAGATTTACCGAAAGACATGAAGCTGATTTCATATGCCCGATAAATAATTTCGGTAAAAAAACGAATACATTTACCCAGGATAGTGGCATTTGCTCAAGAATGCATAACAAGATCCCTGAGTTCTCAACTCCAGGAGACGATTGGTTATTTGAAGAGCAACGCCATACCAAGAATACAAAACCGCGTTACGCTTCCGTAAATCCATCGGAAACCCAAATGGGCTCCTCTTTCCGGCCGTGCGGTTCAGATTTTAACCCGAAGTTTTATGCTGATGAGAAAGAGAAGCCATCAGAACATGATGCCTTTAGTGGTAATCTTTTCTCAGATGAAAGCATCAATGTAAAAACTGGACGTCATAAATCATTTAGTGGTAATCTTTATGAGGAAGAAAAAGATTCTCTCAAGATGCAATTTCAAGAGAGTGTTAGCACCGGAGAAACTAAATCAGCAACTCTACCAGCTATAAGTAGCACACTCCATCAGCGAAATCACTCGTCTTCGGAAAATGGAGCGCCCGTTAATGTCTTAGAGTCGGAAAACGACCACAGTTGTTCTGAGGAATCTAATGTTAAAACTCCGGAAATGACTGCGTGTCCGAATGCAGTACTCTCTCCTTTACGTTCAGACGGTGGATCTTCATCGGTAGAGATGCCTCAGAAGGTGGAAGAATATGATGTCTCAAAAGTGTAAGTCAGTAATATTCTATGCTTCTTTTTAAAGCCCGTAAAACAGTTAATGCGGTAAAAAATCGAATCAGTCAAGGACCGATATTTGAGACATCGGTTATCGCGGTGGGATATCGGTAATTTTAATATCATGAAGAATTTAACACTAACAATTCAGTATACTCTCCTACCATTAATAAATTAACCTTTTGCAACTTGCAATGACTAACCATTGTAGCAAGTAGAAATTGATTAAGACTTAAAACACTAATAGTAGCAATAAGAAGAACGACGAATGGTAGAACTAAGAAGAAAGCCACTGATATCGGGAAAATCGGTGATATATCGGTCCATATCACCGATAATATCGGTACCGATATTTGACACCAAATTGGGGACCGATAACCGATATATCGGTGATATATCACCGATATTAACTACATAGCCCATAAGAAATTTAATTACAGCTGTTTTTTAAAACGGTTTAAAGTTGTTATATATAAAAATCCAGATGTGCAAACGCAAACGGTTAAAAAACTTCTCTCTTGAGCCAAAATGAGCTTAAAAGTGAAGGAGCAGATAGATCTTGCAAAGTAATGATGCTTGGAAGATTTGTTCTGCAACTTATGTGAGCAGCACTTTAGAAGCAGGTATGTAACTTCTCAAGCAAACGAAACCACACAGAAATTCAATTGAAATAGAATAACAGAATTCATAAAATGCAATCTATCTTTAGCTACTTTCGGACGTTCCTATTACTTATTGCTAGAATCTGATTAGCATAAATAAAGCCTTAAGTTCCGAACACATTAACATCCTGTGATCCCGATCAAGATCACTTATCTTCCCATGCAAAGCCTTCCCTTCATCGGTTGTGTAAACTGCATTTGACATCTCAGCTTCTTAACATCAGACTGTTTGAACGGTTTAAGGATGAATTCTTGAGCTCCCTCTTGCAAACACCTACACGCGAACATAATTCAAAAGAAAAACATCAATGACGCCATTATCAAATGCTTGTATCTAAAAATTACATTTGTCTGCTCAACGCGTGATTACTTTTCGATCCGAGTGGGGACATTCTCAGACGAGACTATAATCACTGGTATCTCCTTTATGTCACATGATTCCTGTTACAGATGATTTAGGATTAGATAACATAGAATGTAGAATGTGATTCTAAGGAATAGAGACATCAATTCACATTACCTTAACCTTTTTGAGGAGATCGTATCCTGTCATTCCTGGCATACAGTAATCCGTAACAACTAAATTTATCTTCGGGCCCTGCGTTTGCCAAAAACGAAATTTTGATTTTCATTAACTTTCATCAGGTAGCTCAATGGTAAGCGTCTGATTCCTCTCTAGGTGGCAGGTATTGGTCACAAAAAACAAAATATATATATAATAACTTACTTGGTGGTTGATGTTGTTGTGTTTGTCTTCTCCTTGACCTAAAAGCTCCAACGCCTTTTGCCCATTTTCTGCTGTAGTCACTGTCACAAACACAAAACGTCTTCACAATGTTCAAGTGAGTGCACTTGTTTAGTATAACGTAGGGTATAGGTGGCAATTTCTGCCAAGTTAGCTATAAACGGGTCGTACCTGAATTGAGTGAACGGGTTTTTTAACACTCACATAATTTCATTTCAAACTAAATTTTAAGATATATGTCAACTTCTAACTGAAACAATATGTTCTACAATAAAACTGCAATCATGACAGTCTAAAACGTGTTCATGAAACTAGCAACATGAGAAAGTTGTTGCAACATTGTTTGTGCTTTAATACAACAGATTGTAGACAACCCTGCACCATAAAGTTTCACTAGAAATAAAAAATAAAAGTAAAGTAACACGTTGTTATTTGAAATTCTTAGTTTGGTATAGGACTGACAAAACGGTCAGGCCGGGTCAAGTTGATCATAACAGATTAAGATCAAAACGGGTTCAGTCCGAAATAGGATTGGGTTGAATAAATCGGGTCGGGTCAAGCAACTGATCGTAATTGGCTTTGGGCCAATTTGGTTTTTGCACTAAATGGGTTTGGGTTGATATGGTTGGATATCGGGTTTTGGGTTCAAACCGGTTCGGGTTGAAGCCGGTTTTGAAGGGGGAAGGATCAGGTTTTACCGGTTTGAAAGTGGGGTTGACAGGTATCATACTGGTTTCAAAATCGGGTTCGGTTCGACCCTAATGTTTGTTTTTCCCCTCTAGCCAGGCGATGTAGCTAATCATAGTGGGTTCTTATCAAAATAAGTTCGGGTTAAAATGGTTTGTTTTTGGAAGAAAAATACCCAAGTGGTTGGCCAGGCCAAGAAAAATAGTCATAACTTTATATTAAAAATTCATATAATTCCGGACCTAATTCTTTTGTGCATTTTGTGATTGTGATGGACGTCACACATTTTCCACTTGACGATAAAAGATCTCGAGTTACCATTATTGTATCCCCAAAATAGTTCTTTTAATTTAATTATATGTTCAAATATTATGGTTGTGGCGAGGATAAGAAAACGTGGTTTAAACGTTAGCCTATGTGTGTATGGTCGATAATAGATGAAGTGTTCTAAAATTTTAGAAAAAAAAAAAATAAACACCAATCGTGAAGTTTTTATTATTCTATGAATATCCGTCTATTATCTAAGTTAACTTTATACATATACATATGACGATTATGTTATTATAGGGCTCTTTTTTTCTCCCCTCAAATTAGCAAGCATTATGTAAAAGTGTATTATAATTATACATGTCTCTAAATATATAATTATTTATTTTAAATGTGAATTTGACCGGATAACACAAAAAGAATGTGAGAAACATGAGGTGAATACAGCATGTATGGTCCATATAATACGGGGAGCAGCATGAGAGGTAGATGTGAACGTCTGAGGAACGTTTTTTGGGGAGGGACTACGGAGAATTAACCTGGTATTGCCAGCTATTTCCTTTCACTTTCACACTTTTATATACATACATATATATATCTATCTAACTTTATAAATTTTGTTATTTAATGTAATCGTTTTTTAATATATCAATTTTAGGAGACATAAATATTTAAATATAAACTCTATGTCAATTGACCAAATAAATAAGTAGGGAAAAACACATATATGTTTAAATATTATTTTAAATGTTTTTTACTGTTCTCTTTTTGAAATTAGTTTTATATTAAATGACGATTGTAAAATTAAGGACGTAGTATTCTCTGTAGTAGTTATACATATGTATCTAATTTCCACAAAAAAAAAGTAAGAAATACAAGGTGAAGTACTATTTTTAAAACTATGGAGATCAACATTCCAGCAAAGCAACATGTAAACTATAGTTTTTTAGTACCCAAACAGATCAAATGCAATGTAACGTGTAAACTATAGTATAAAATGTCGAAAGAAACATTATTTAATTACAAATATATATATATATATATGTATATATATATTAATTTCAAGAGTTGGATCTGATCCTAAATATTTAAATACAGAATGACAGGAATTAATTAAAAATAATAATACCTTAACATGCAGAGTTGGTGAAAAGCCTTTCCATGATTTTACGATCAACCAAACTATCATCCACAACCCAACACATGAGGCTTTTCTTCTTCCTCCTTCATCCCTACTTTTGTTGATGAATCCATAACACAAACAGTCAAACACACACTCAGACTCACTGTGTGTTTTCTGATCTTGATTTCTCTTGAAAACAAACAAACAAAACAAGACAAGACAAGACAAACCCAGGAAGAAACAAACACACACACACACCCACTATGTGTTTTATGATCTTCCACTAAAAAACCAACAAAACCAAAGAAGAAAATCACTTAAAAACAAAACCCATGAAGAACACACACTAAGTATGTGAAAAACAAGAGATATATAGAGAACATGTGACAAAGGAGAAAGGGTGTGTGTGGGTGTGGTGTGGGTGTGTTTGTGTGTGAAATGGGGAGAAATTAGGGAAGAGTGTAAAAATAGGGGTGATGAAATCAGGGGACAGATATTTCGTGATCTTTTTGGGTCATTGGGATACGATTTGCAGGCGAACCTACACTACACAGTCAAGAAAGTAGACATTGGGCTGGTGTTTGGTATTGCTTATTATTTATATTTATCATCTATTAAACTATCTCATTTTTTAACGAAAAAGAATGTAACATGTAAACTCATTCTCCTTGTGACTATGTGCGAGGTGGATTTCTCGACCATTATCAGACCGTGCCCCCCTATGCGTGAAAATCAAATGGAATCTGTAAACTCTCGTCTCGTCTCTTAACCCAGATGTTCAAGCGAAAATCAAACCTACTCTCCATTAGAAAAGACATGCCAATTAACCGATGAACCAAATTCTCAGGACTTAAACTACCTCCTTATTTGTTGCTTTTAAAACTAGAAGTTTATAGAAATAACATTTAATTATTATAAATATTCAGATCCACGTGATATATGGATAAACAATCTCAAATACCTTGTATTTTTGTTAGCAATCCACCCCGCAATCGTATCATATCCAATATGACTTTGTATTGTAATCATGTTTTAATTGTTTTTATGGATAATAAGTTAATAGCTGAATTTTTTTTGTTGATTTGTATATTAACATGTGAATATTTAAATTGTTGTAATGTGTTTTTGTTATGATTATGCATCTAACATATTATAATGAGGTGTCTAACTTACGGATATTGATGTCAGAAAATTACGAACATAAAGACCTTAAAATGCACCTATATACATGTGTGATGTAATTTTATGATTTTAGTGTTTGTAGAAAAATTGTCATGTTAATAGTAATAATAGTTAATTAACAAAATATGTATAATGGGAGAGCAATTAAACTTCTTTTTTCTATTGTTTAATTTATTCATTAATGAATTAATAATATATGTTGCGTAAAAAATAGGATAGCAAAAATCTCAATACTCATGCAGAATTGCTGATTTGCTTCAATGATGTTCTCCAATAAATGCTCTTCGAAAATATTTAATGTATCAATTGCACATTTATATCGAGTTGTGAGCAAGGAATTTATATCGTTCAATTGTGGGATTTCTCATGCTTCGTACTGGGTCTTCAATTGGTATCAATTCAGTTTGTTATAGTATTGGTATGATACCGAAGCTCAATATAACAATTGGATAAGATATGCTCGACAGGATATTAACACGTGTTTTACATTGATGGAAAACTATAAAAATGAATACCAGTACAGACACCAATGTTGTGGCTAGTATCGGTTCAATCTGTTACTTATTGTTACTATACCAACATTCATTATAGCCAATATGCCGCCATGCCGAGACAACCAAAAAAATAAATAAGGTACTGGTACTAATTTTGTTCGGACGACATCAGTTTGGTTATCATTGTAAAAACAAAAATCAACTATATTTCTATTTGTAAATAAAATTAAGCATGTCGCAATTTATAAAACGTTATTATATTGCTAAGATACGCTGTGTCAAGAAAACCGTAAAAAACGAATAAAATACCTGTACTGATGTTTTTCGAACGGTATCTATTTGTTTTTCACGGCAAAGGACAACAAAACAACCATCTTTGACCCTTATAATAGACTAAAAAACAAGTCACAACGGTGGATTCAAAAATTATAAGACGTTATATTATATTACTAATACAACGAAAATGGTAAACACGTCACTTCATGAAAGAAAAAAAACTAAAATGTGACGTAGCTTTGATGACATGTACGCTTATGGTCCGATCACTTGTGCGTTACTATTTATAACTTAGTTTTGAGTAAGATTTATTTTTAAACGTAGATAAAGATAAGCACGTTACAATGCATACTCGGAACTTTTCAAAACATCGAATTTAAAAAAAAAATATAAACAAAAAACAGAATATACTCAAAAAGTGATTATAACATTAAATTAAAATACTATAATAACATAAAGAAACGTTCGCAAAGTAAAGAAACGTCCGCATTGTATTTTAGTGACTATATGATGTACATTAAATTCTCACGTCACTATATGTCACATTTCATAAATACGCATTAAAAAAACTTAGTGAATATCATGTGGCTTCTGCTAAGCATTTTAGAGTACTCACACTATTAATCCTTCTTTGAACTAATATAAATATATGTGTGTGAGCGTAATTGAATACTTGTACGTAAAAAAATAGAGTAACACAAATCGCAATGCTCGCACGAAATTGCTGATTTTCTTCAATGATGTTCTTAAAAATCTATTAATCAATTAATACTAACAAATAAAAATAACTAAGGACGTTTGTCAGTTCTGTGGCTTATCACCTCCGTTTAAACCCATGTGTTTTTATACGAATCCCACATTCCTAAACTATCAAAACCATATTTTGACTTACTATTTAAATTAATCGATTTAAAAATTTATAATTTTATCATTTATGTTGTCATAATAACAAATTAAAGATTACTTTTTATACATATACATAAGGTTATAAACCTGTGTATAAATGGTTTCGGGATAAAAATTATGTAACTTAAAAAAGTATCAAAAACTTACGTAATTGAATAATGTATACAAATAATATACCAATAACTTGTACAATAATATGTGTACTTTTTTTTGAAGATAGTTTTGTTGGCATTTAACAAAATATGAACATTTATAAGGTATATATTTGCACAAATCTTATATTTATTGATATATGGTATTTTCAATGTGGAGTGTAACCCATTCAGGGGCGGACTTACATAGTAACAAGAGGTAGCCTCCGCTACCCCTTGGCGCTCCAGCGGTAGTGTAAATTTTGGAAAAATTTAACGTTTTTTCGATTTCGTTACCCATTTCTTTTAAAACGTTACCCCTTAGCGCTCCGGCTAGATCCGCCACTGAACCCATTGACATTTTTTTATCAAACTTATTTCTCAAATTTAAGTATTATAACTTATAAACAGAGGTGATAATTTATAAAAGTATTTAACAAATTAATTGGATTGTGTCTAGGCTTAGGACGATGTGGGTACGTACTCGGTTACTTATTGATAATATGCCCAGGCCAAACTTAGGGCCGATTGGGAGATTCTTCAAAAATAAGGTTGTTCTAAAAATTAATGCACACTTATAAGAATTAGTTATTAACATGTTCTAAAAAATGCAGCGACATGATATTCGAGTGAACTTGTAACACTCACACCCAATTTAAATAGTAATATAGTAAATGTGGATAATTTGGTCCCAAATTTTTTTAAAGAACTTCAAACATGTCTGGGATGACTGATAATCCATACGAATCGACATAGCGTGTTATTACATAAATAACTTACAGACAAAAATAGTAAGGTTTAATAATGTTTGGTTCTTCATGGGCTTGGTCGTCCATCCGGTCCCCACGACAAGATATCACCAATAACACGTTAAACTACTGGGCATTAGATAATTCCATAATGTAACGTGTTAAACAAGTTCGTAGAACGAAATTTAATAACAAAATTTTTGCCAGAAATCCTCATCGTGGCGTCACGCAACGGTGAAAGATAATGCTTGTCGTGCGACGTGACTGGCTCAGTTTGACCGACAAGTTTGACCACCTCTCTCGCGTTACGCGACAGAGTTATAGTAATGGTGTCGTGAGACGCGACATCGCTGTTTCACAAAAATTACCCAGTTTTCTGGATGTTTCACCCTTAACCAAATTTTTGCCATTTTTCATTCAAAACTCATCCAAATGAGTTCAGACCCATTATATTCATTCGGGATCATCCCTTGATATAATTAAATCATAACACGTTACCCAGACTCAATATTCTTATGTTTTATGTTCCCGTTATCCGGTTTGCGTTTATGTTTATGTTATTTGACATGTTACCCAGACTCAAATCCAAACATCGGTGGGCCCGAGTGGGGAATATCGTGACGTAAGTTGATAACATCATAGACAATTAAACACAGCACAATGGAAGTCTTGGATTTAAATTACTATTACAAACCAAATGTTCAAAATACCAAAATAATATACAGACGGCTCGTAATAGAAGATCCACAGGCGGATCATTTATTGTACAAAAGAAAGAATGTAAAACAGACTTTGGGCAGATCTAGGATTTGCAAGATCCTCTTATCACTACCGAGCACTTCCAGCCTATTTGCGTATTGTAACTGCAAGCTTAGTCTTTTGAAAATACGCAGCGTTCGCTGGTAAATACACCCAACTGACTCATTTTAAAAACATTTAAAAATAAGTTTTAAGTGCGTATCAGCACAAAATCTTTTATAACTTGGGAAAGTTGGCGTTGCAACCTTGTTAACAGATTCACATGTTTGTCCAT